>CM061145.1:3515198-3822698 GCA_030710495.1 Labroides dimidiatus
TCTCTATCAAACCTTTTTTTTTTAAGATTGAAACCCAGAGGATAGGAAGGGTTTCATTTGCTTCTGTTGTTTGCAGGGATGAACTGCTGGATTGATCATGTTACGTCTGCAACGTCTGCACATTCAGATACAGCAGCAGTTTGCATTGAACATGAGAAATGTGTTGATTTGAACAAACTTTCCAGTCCAAACTCTAAAAGGTGAAGAAAAAAATCAATGTGTGAGTCAAGAAAGTGCGAGAATCACTGATCTATATCATGTGTGATCCAGTTGGTTGAGACCCAAACGGAGCAAAAAGCACTCCATGAGGTGGACAGAGAAGAGAGCTTCAGTGTAGAACTCTAGACTGACCTCTCTGGATGTGGTCCTCATAGATGAGACATGAGACCCCTTTCTGAGGAACAGGGATTCTGAGGGACTCAGTGTGGGACAGTTTCAGAGCCAGCGGTGAGAAAAACTAAGGAAGAGATTCTTTCAGTGTAGTCATTGGGAATAAGTGGAAATGACTGCATTGATTCTGTATAAATCTGTTTCTAGACGGAGCTGCTAAATTGTTGCTCTTTGTGTTGCTTTGCTTGTAAATAGAAGACACAGTACAAATGGAAAGCATGTTGAGCTCTTCATCAGATCATCCGGACAGACTGACAACAGACAGCAGCTCTGAACTGGACTACCACTGAGTACAGCTTGTTAAACAAACGTTCCCTTTACATAATCTCTGTTCGTTTGTTTTCCATCAATCTTAACACATTTTAGTCATGTCAGCAGCTGGCTGAGACCTGTGAGCACCTTCACTCTTAAAGGTGCCTGCATCACCTCAGCAGAGGGAGAAGGGTGTCCAAACTGGGTATCTTACTGTGTGTGGTTCTTTTTAACATTACATTTAAATGTTTAAATAATTAATACTGTTAACCAGTGGTGTAGTGGTCCCTTGAGAAATGGGTATACTCTAAATTTTCTACCTTAAATTTTCACCTTTTTTTAAGTAGTACAGAAAAAAAGACTGTTTTAGAACCAGTGACATGTAAGACTGCTCCATTTACCCAAAAATCTGTCATTTCTACTTGCTCACTATTATAAAATTATCACGACTTAATTAGGAGCAGTTTGTAGTTACTACTGGTCACACAAGCAGAATGGATGAATGTAAAATGTATTTCGGTTATATTTTGAACATTTATTCAAATAAAATACTTTAAATCAGAAGTTGACGATGCATTCTTGTTCATATTCAACTCACCGCCACTTGTTCTGTTGTTTGGTCTGCTCTGCTGCCGTTCACAGTCAAGTGGCACACACAGACACCTGAAGTGTTAGCGATATTTTAATCAGCATGACCACCCCTATTCTGCTTCTGATTGGCTCACCAGTCTCCATGCCTAAAGTTAACCAATTTAATCAGTGAAGGCAGCGAGTACCAGCCAATTAGAGGGGCAGAGGAGGGCGGGTCATGGCTTCACCATACTTGAGGGAAAAAAGGGCATCTGGCAGTTAGATATTACTGAATTACTGAATGGTGCGCATTGGGGCGCGGGGGGGGGGTTACGCAATGCTGACGCAAAAATAAGTGACTACACCACTGCTGTTAACAATCTCAAACATTATTCATATTTCACACATCACTTATTAGCTCAAAGCTTCACACTGACTTCAGGGAGCTTTACAAAAAGTTTTGTTTTCAGTCATTTAGGTTTAGATTTTGGTTTATTTATTTAACATCAATATTAACAAAAATGGCGCAAGGAGGAAACAAAGCCTAATGGGCTTCTATAAGATTTCAACCCCTTTCAGCTATCACAGACAATTCATATGTATAGGACTAACAAATAAACTTTCAAAAACAAGGAGGGAGAAGATAACCATTATAAAGTAGAATACAGTGGAAACAAAATATTCACTGTAAATACAAAAAAAAATAAAGAGGCCTGATACTTACTGTAAAGGAAATCAACAAGGGGTTGACCTCATAGAGAAAAAAGCATCAAATAAGATGTGAGGTAATGTAGAGGTCAGAAAGCCAATCCATGAATCATGAAAGTTTAAAAAAAAAATAAAAAAAGTTTTTAAGACGCTTTTTAAACAGTAAGTGTGAAGACACAGATCTTAACAGGAGAGGTAATCCATTCCATAGCACAGGGCCTCTATTGGTAATGTAATGTGAGAAAAGGGTATTGTTATTACTGTCAAGTATGATACACATGAACCCTGTTTGAGAAAGTAAAGACATTTTGGTTTCTGTAAATAAACTTGTGAATGAACAAACAAGTCTGATAAATATTTGATTTGTGAATGATTTATGAAAAGTAATGCTGATGGAGAATATTTGTTTGAATGTGTGATGATTTTTAAGAATCTCTTCTGAATAATTCACAATTTCTTCAGATGATTGGGATATGAAGCTGTCCAGACCATATTACAGTGGTTCAGATAAGGAAAGTTAAAGCTATCATTAGGGGTTAAATGAGCAGATTAAAGGATGAGTTAAAGGATACACTTTTCTTAACATGCACATCATATATTCTCAAAGATTTAGCAGCTTAACATAATTTCTGAACCATTAATGAGTAATTTGGCTTGCCCTTTAGAGCAAGCCAAATTATTCAAAACTTATCTTGAAAAACTTATTTATGTTGTTAATGATCACAAAGTTACATTTTACATTAACTTTATATTAAGTATTAATTCATTAAGTTGAAACCATTTAGAAAAAGATTATTTATCATTCACACAGTTGATCACTTAATTGAAGTCGATGTTGTCAGTGAATAATACAGGAAGAAAATGTTTGTGGGACGTGGCTTAATCATTTATATAAACCAGAAATGATAAAGCGCCCAGAACTGATCCCTGAGGGACCCCATGTATGATTTTGAAATTGGTAGAAGAGTAACATTAACAGATTCAGATTGTTCTGTTAATTAAGTACTTTTTAAACCAGTTCAGGGCGATATCCTCTACTCCATATCTATTTAATTTGGAAATTTTAAGAATGAAAAGTAAAATGATTCAGAGTCAGTCATTTTTTTATTCTCTTTCCCACATGGATATTTAAAAAAGAAAAAAAAAAAAAAAAAACGCTAACTAAAAGATTACTCAGACTCTGTGTCAAAAATAGTGATGAAAACAGAATTACAAATGAAACACAAAGGTAGGTGACCTACCTACATTTATTTTTCTGTCGTTAGGTGAGTTGAACATTGAAATGTATAATTATTATAGCTACTAACTGTGCAGTCCTGCAGGTGTTTCACTGACACAACAACGTTTTGTCCACAGAAAAAGGTGATGATTTTTAAGAGAAAACAAACCTTTAAAAGATGTCTAAACTTTTGGTAAAGAAGTATTTTTAAAAACATTTAAGTTTATTTATTTATTTATTTATTTATTTATTTATTTATTTATTTATTTATTTATTTATTTTCATCTATTTTTACTTACTCTGATATAAAGCCTGGCTCATTTTTTAAAAATCTTATTAATTATCTTAGATATCATTTTGTCGCTCTCCAGTGATTGTTTGGAGCTTCCAGCTTCTTGAGCTTTATTGTTTATTCAGTTGTCATTGGCCGACAAAGATAACAGATATGCATCATGCTGTGTGGTTTTTTTATCAACAGAAATTTGCTGCAAATTCCAATGATGAGAATTTAAAAACGTAGCAAAATAACAAAACAAATGCAACAAGTACAAAAAGGCTGCAAAACATGAAAACAGAACTCTTCCAGGCCTGTTTGGGGGCGCTCAGTGGGGCAGTTTTTTACTCCCCGTAAACATTGTTGGTGATTTATTGTTAAGATGAACTCTTGCATGTGTTTCTAAATTTGCATCATTTCTGGATCTGCAAGCAGCCTTGACTGATCAGTTTGGCTCATGATAATATGCGTGATGACATTTTTTTGAAATGTATTAAGTCCTGAACCTGAGGAGACCATGCAGTGACCCCCTTACCTCCAGTTTTAAAGCCTCCCTCTGAGCCCACCTACTTAAGTAAATCCACATTAATAATTTGGATTCATGTTGGAGCGTGAAAGCTCAAATGGGAAGTCCTTTTCTGGAGAAAAATGACTTCCACTGTGACATTCTCCATCTGAGCTGCTCTCTCTTTAGATTCAGGTTTGTGAAAACACCAACTGCCTCAGAATAAAAGCAAACACACCCTGTTAACTCTGGGTCCAGAAACAGCCCTGTGGTGTAGCAGAGCTGAAAACTGACTGAGAAGGTGAGAAGGCTCAATAAAACGAAATCCAACATGAAGTGACTCCAGAGGGTCACTCCTCAGCTTCAAAACAAGGATCCTGGAGTCATCACATTTAGAATCTTTGAGAACAGAAGTGTCCATTGTTTATCTTAAGGCCTCAAATATCTCCTGGATTTTAAAGGCGTCACCTACTAGTTTGGATCTCTTACACATTGGGTCATTTGATATATCACAAATGACCACATCAGGAGGTTCAAAGCAGGGGTTTTCTCTGGCTTCTGCCTGTTCAAGAAATTTTCTTGCTCATGTTGGATTAATTTTGCATCGTGAATCAAATATATTTAAAAGCTTTTTACACATGTGCTCCAAGATGTTGAATATTTTCTAAATTTGCAAAACTGAGCAGCAGGTGGGGATACAAAAGGCCACCCTACCGACTCTTCCAACCGGCATTGAGGTAATCTCTGCACACAGTCAGGATGAGTTGATGTGTAGAGGTCAGATAAATCCACTGTAACTGAGTGGGCCAGACGCTGATGTTTGTATCAAGTGACCGCTCTAATGAAACTGCTTCCATGTTCTTACACACTCACTCACTGATGCTGTGAAGAAGTCAAATAACACAAAGCACTCTGAGTCCAAACAGTGATGGTAGACTGTGTTTCCTGCCATCTTGGATATCTTATAAACAGTGAAAACACAGTGACCACCTCTGAGACATTTCAGAGGTTGTATTGAAGGTTTTCCAGAAAGTTTCACAAGTGTAAAAACAGCTAAAGAGGAGCCTGGAAAGAGACCTCTCATAACTTTGTTTCGCGTTGCTGAAAGATAAAGAAGAAACATTTTGTTTTAGAATTAAAGTTTAATTTTTGAAGTAAGCGTGCTATTTTTAATTTTTGTTCATCTACAGAGCTGGGTTAAATGTCTCCCTGAGCCGGAACAGGTAACATAAAATAACCCTAAAATTAAGAAGTATTTTTTGACTGATTTATTGACGTTTCTGTTGGACTGATTTTCCCAGTGATGCCTGGACGGAGCTCTGGGAGAAGGATTTCTGTTCTGCCCGTCTCAGCTGCCCTGGTTGAGTTCTGTGTGCTGTGTTCTGTCCTGAGGGTTGTATCAAGCTGGTTCTGCAGGCCGGTTAGAGACTCACGGTGATCTTTGAACCCGCCGAGTGGAGGAAGACTACATCACCGGCCTGTGTGAGATCTGCTCGGAGCCGCTGCTGGAAAAGGTTTAGTGCTCCGGAGGCGCTACAGACTTTTCGTCCGGCGGAAGCCGACCAGAGCGGTCAGCAGGTCGGACACGGAATCAGCTCGGAGCCAGACTCGAAGGAGTCACGGAGTTCATTTGAGTGAGGTTACATTTTACTTTTGGATTAAAAAATACTCTCTCTCTCTCTCTCTCTCTCTCTCTCTCTCTCTCTCTCTTTCATATATATATATATATATATATATATATATATATATATATATATATATATATATATATATATATATATATATATATATACGTCATGTATGATGTTTAAACCAAGCGTATCATTCCATGTTTCGCTGCACTGAAGCTGTTCTTCTGTTGCGGAAAGTTTTCAGTTTAATTTGGTCTTATAAATGATTTCCTTTTAAAAGATGTATCAGGAGTTAATAGTTAATATTTATTCAACAGACAGAAAATTTTAAAATAAATAAAAAAATAAATTAAAAATAAAAGGAACTGTCTCCGGGTTACTTCCGTCGTTTGACCTCAAAGCTCCATTAGAGAATTCTGTGATGAAAAATAATGATAACAATAAAAACAATAATAACAAACTCACCATTTATAAATAATTACATGTTTGTACACACACAAATGTAAACATAAATTGTCACTTTTGATGAAATAAACAAATTCTACTTTTCTTCATGCTCACATCGATGACAATAAAAATGCAGTCAGGAGGCACGGGAAGGTCCACAGACTGCAGGGCCTGAAACCTGTCTGTGATTTAAAGGTGCTTCAGTTTACGAACAATGAAACACGTCCACGTCTGATATTCACTGCTCCTGTCTTTCTGTCCATTTATCTGTCAGTTACCTTTACTTTGAGCTCGGCCATCCTGTAAAGAAGCGGACAGTAACTCACCGACATCCAACCAAACCCAAAGACACACACGCGCGCGCGCGCACACACGCAGAGTGGGGCCTCAGACACACGAGCCCTGCACACGTTCAAAAAAAAAAAAAAAAAAAAAAAAATAGAAGTTATTCATAAGAGAGAATACACGGACTGGATGTGATCTGCAGTCCTGCACGAACATAAACAGCAGCTGCTAATCCAGATTTATGACCGCACGATTTCAAAACAGAAGGCGCGTGGCCTCTACAGACTACACTGAGAGCTCCAGCGTCCATAATGATAGTAATACCGATAATAATAATAATAATAATAATAATAATAATAATAATAATAATAATAATAATAATAATAATAATAATAATACTGAGCTCTGAGGAGAACAGACACGTTTACTATTCCTGCAGCTCCTTTTAGACATTGACTGTCATCACGAGACATTTAGCGCGGAACAAAACTCCACGTCTGTTGAAGCCCGAGGTCTGCTCTGCACATGCGTGCGCGTGACCCCAAGTATGAAGTGTAAAGTATGTGCGCGCGCCTGCAGGACTACTTAGCAGGCCCATTGACATTAAAGAGAGGTAAACAGAGCTGCAGACGGGACTGGGAGGAGGGGGAGTCGGAGAGTAACTCCGCCCCGGTAATACAGATGATGCAGTAAATCAAACTCTCTTTCTCTCTCTCTCTCTCTCTCTCTCTCTCTCTCTCTCTCTCTCTCTCTCTCTCTCTCTCTCTCGGACACACAGCTTGGCTCTACCTCTTGTCAGTATCAGTCTGTAGTAGTGACCCACAGCCTGCACACACCCACCCACACACACACCGATCGTGCCTTGCCAAACGGCTGAGGCCGAGAGATGAAGCTCAGAGAGGAGTGGGAGAAATCTGCTCTGCTGTGAGTCACTGAAGAGGAAGAGAAGGAATGTTTCCACCGAGAGAAGAAAGGGACACGGTGTCTTAAAGGAGGCGCACGGCGGACTGGGGAGCGGCCTGCGGGACTCTGCGGAATTCAGGCCGCTGCTGCCCCAGAGACCGAGCGGCCGGAGCCGGCGTGCTGTAGGATTGTCAGCCCCTGCCGGAGGAGATCATCCAAGATGCAAACTTCAGCTCCGGGCGGCCCCTAACGAGCTCGCTATAAGAAGGAGCTGCGTGCGCGTGTGTTTGCTTGTCAGAGCGTGTGTGTGTGTGTGTGTGTGTGTGTGTGTGTGTGTGTGTGTGTGTGTGTGTGTGTGTGTGTGTGTGTGTGCCAGGATGAGTCTGGTCACGGGCTTCCCGCACCACCCGGTCATGCACCATCACGACACTCACCACTACTCCCTGCATGCTGCGGCGGGGCGGTGTCATGAGGACACCGGAGCTCCTCCGTACTTCACCAGCTGGCTCATAAGTCACGCGGATATGTCTCCAACAGAGTACGGCCTCGCGCCCGGCTACAGCCCAGAGTACCATGGCAACAGCGGTGGTGGCTCCACCGGCGGCCTGGATCCGCACCATCACCACCACTACGGCCCCGGCGGCCTGGTCCCGGGTGGCGGAACCATCTCCATGAATGGAGCCGCTGTAGGAATGCACCACCACCACCACGCACACTCCCGCCCCGTGAAGCGGAGACCCACGGCCAACAGGAAGGAGCGGCGGCGAACCCAGAGCATCAACTCGGCCTTTGCAGAGCTTCGGGAGTGCATCCCCAATGTGCCCGCAGACACCAAGCTGTCAAAGATCAAGACGCTACGGCTCGCCACCAGCTACATCTCCTACCTGATGGACATCCTGGACAAGGACGGACAGCACGGGGACACGCAGGCCTTCAAGGCCGAGCTGAAAAAGACGGAGGCCCGCGAGGAGCGGCGGAAGAGGGAGGCGGTAAGAGCGCGCGAGCACCAACAGACCTGAACGCGTAAAGTGACATGGAGCGATTCAGCGACGGCTCACACACACACACACACACACACACACACACACACACACACACACACACACACACACACACACACACACAAACAGAGAGAGAGAGAGAGAGAGAGAGAGAGAGAGAGAGAGTCTCTTTCATGATTCATCTACGCGCACAGACCAAACTGATGTTTTCATTTAAATGTTAATTTGTTGAAGTTTTCGTGAGGGCTGCAGCCCCCTTTTAAAACATCTTAAATTAGTCTCATGTTTTAAAAAGTAATTACTTCATATCAAAAAAATGTTTTTGATGTTTCAGCAGACAGCAGCTCTGACCTACATCCAGCAGAGAAGCTTTTACTTCACCTAGTTACACAGTTCAGTCCAGTTTCATGTCTAAAAATAAAGAACAACGGGTGAAGTAAACACCGTCTATTGCGCTTCCTAAAATATACATTTACATCACATTTAGTTCATTTCTAAAACACTAAAACACCGATCTGACTCGCGCATGAGAAAAAAAATCTGCTTACAAAATATATTCAGAAATAAAAATAATAGATAGTTTATTATATATATATATATATATATATATATATATATATATATATATATATATATATATATATATATGAAATGAAAATAAAATAAAATAAGCGTTAAGAAAATGACCATAAATGTATATATTATTAATCAGCTCATCTTTCTGAACCCAGGCCTGTTTATTTCCCGCTAACATGACGGTTTTAGACATTAACCAGTCCAAACAGAGAGTGTGTATTTCTCCTCTGTGTAAAAACTGTTTTACTGACTGAGACCTTTACAACGTGATGCTGCTTGTACATTCAAAGGCTGGTTTATTTAACAGTCTTATATTGAAATTAAACGGCACCCTTAGGGGTGCTTTTTTTTTTTTTTTTTTTTTTTTTTTTTTTTTTTCTTCAATTTTACTGAGGTTACAAAACGTGTTTATCAGAAAAGGGATGAGCGAATTGTTAACGTTTAACAACGAAAAGATAAATTTGTTGAAACCTGAAGACGTTTGTAGGCTTTGTTTTGAGTCACGTAGAAGAAAGAAAGCTGTTAAAGGGTTGTAACCTGCTTTAATTTAGAGAGGACAAGTAGAAGGCGGGCAGGGACAGAGATAAAATAGTCTGCTCTCTCTTGGGCTCCGAGCTGTTTGACATTTAGAGCAACGCAGTTTATGGAGGACACACATTTACATTAGACTTATTTAGTTTTCAAAATCCAGAAAAAATAAATAAATAAATAAATGAAGTTAATTAAACAGATGATCAGGGAGCATCTAGGTCACTAAACCAGCCCGAAATGTCTGTCTAGATCGCTAAACATCCATGCACGAGGCCCTGGCGTCTTGATGTGACGCACAAGGCTTAAGTCTGTTCCAGGAGGCTAAAGAGCAGCTCAAACCCTTATTCCCCTCCACATAAACAGAGAGATTGGGCATAATAACGGCAAGGACTCCGTGAGAGGGGAGACGCTAAATTGGTTTCCATCCTCAGACAGCTTGGAGCCAAGAGGGGCCACGCGCTGCAATACTGTTATTGCCATAGCAACTCTCTATGCACGCTCCATTCTGCATGATCCTCCTCCCATCTGCAGCCAGCACATTACCTGCTCAAAGTACGAAGAGCTACACCTAATCTGGAATTATGGATTAGCATTCAGCCTTCTTCTGTTTACACCGGCCTCTCTGGCCTTCTGCATGCATTCAGAGGGATTTTTAGATGATGTGTTTTTACTGCAGGAAAGCGTCCATGTGCTGCGTCAGTACTTCAAACTCCCAGTGTCTGGTGTTCAGTGTTTTGGTGTTTAATTGTAAAAATACAAACAGGACTCAGCAGCAGAGGCTCATACTCTATCAATGCTGAGGGATATCACAGCGACGGATGAAATTATGAGTAGCACAACTTGGCATAACTCAAAGCGAAATATAAAATAATAATATATGTCGATTAATGCATTAAGTGACAAAAGTCACATGAAAAGTCTCCATGTGGAGTGAGGAGGAGACTGTCTGAAGAGGCTCTGTGAATCTGTTTGGCTTTTTGACACGTATTAATCTCCGTCATAACCTCCTCAGAGCTGACATGTAGCCTACTGTGGTAGGCAGAGAAAGCGTGTGCGTTCGAGTGCACACGCGCGCAGACACAAACAATCGCCCCGCACACAGAGCCGATCAGCTCAGAGCAGAGTTGGTCTCCTGAGCGCGGCAGGAGGAAGTGCGGAGTCAAATTGAAGCCAGAGAGCAAATTTTACACCCATTTCAAACTGAGATCACTGATCAGGGGATGTGGAGCTATTAGTAATTCATGTCACACACACACACACACACACACACACACACACACACACACACACACACACACACACACACACACACACTCTTCGACAGATCTCAATAAAAATAATTTATTTTAAATTTATCAAATTCGTTTTTTTTTTTTCAGTCTGTCTGTATAAAGGACATGTAATAAAGCAATAAATAATTTTTAAATTCCAATTCAAGTTTCTGCAAGGCTAAAATACATGAAAATAATAGAAGAAGATGGATAAAGATTTCATTTAGCACATTTCTGTAAAAGGAAAATTGAACGCAAATAAAAAGGTTCACGGGGTTTGTTGCATTTGGACAAATTCATCACAGAATTAAGAGAAGACACTCCTTCATTAGTCCCAAAAGAAGAATATTTACAGTGACAGTGAACAAGAAAGTGTATGGTGGAAACATTACAATAATTTAAAAATGAAAACATAAATAAATAGATAAATAATTGAAAAATTAAATAAATAAATAAACAAATAAATGTTTTATTGGTTGCACAATGCTGCATAATATTTAAATGATATATGCAAATAAATGTAGATTTAGCATCAAAGACCTAAAACATCAATTTATACTCCAAAAAAAAGTATACAGGTGTTTATTCTTATTAATTAATTGTTCTGTATAGTAAAACATGTTTGAGTAATCGGAGAATAAAGGAGCAGTTATGGAGTGACGGCGGATGAGCAGAGTGCAATAATAAGAATTAACATAAAAACTACTTCAGAAAGTTTTGTGCAGGTTTTTGAGATTTTGTGTAAAATGTATCTTTGTCTTAAAGGTGCACGAGTTTGTCTGCACAGTGCAGCACTGGCAGTAAAATAATTCATTCTCACTAGTCAAGGTTTAAATGTCTGTACACTAAACACAGCACAGCACGTCCCTGAGCAGCTTTAGAGTAAAACAGGAGAACAAACAGTTTTACAAAAAGAGGACGAACATGTATTTTAAAAAGTCATCAGGACAAAGTAACTATCATTGTGTGTGGATGTTAACAAATAAAAACATAAATAATAATAATAATAATAATAATAATAATAATAATAATAATAATAATAATAATAATAATAATAATAATAATAAATCCACGAATAAAGAGAATGAAAAGGTGAATTTATCAGGTGTTCAGGCTGCGTCATGTTTCACAAAAACTTCAGTTTTCTTTCCATTTTAATCTGAAGGTTCGGGGACAGAAAGATGTTGGATTTTAATCCAGGCCAGGTCAGTCTGTACATTCGAACAGATTGCATGATATCATTTTAAAATAATCCCCACCTGAAATCTTTTTGTCTCAGTGCAGCTGCAAACTTAAGAGGAATAACAGACCAAAGTGAAAGTCTTGTATTGCTTTATTCCATTTGAGAGATGATTCAGACTCACCATGGATGTTTGTTTCCCTGCAGTTGTTTTTTTTCTTTGATGCAGGAACCTTGTTTGTTTAATTGCCTGGTCATGTTTAAGCAGGATCTCTTTGGGGTTTTGATGCAGCTGTAGTTTCGTAGAGAACATGTCATTGTTTTGGTCATAATCTTCACCAGTTTCAGTTTGCAAAACAGGTTAATATACAGACCAAAAACTTCTTGATATCACACTGACGGAAGAACCCAGAGGTGTGCAGAAGATTCCAAATGTGATCTAAAAGGAGACAGCCACGCTGTTCCGCGCATGTGTGGTGTTCCGCGCGCGGTGCACCCACACACGCACGCACGGCGCAGGTTCTGCAGCCAGTTCACAAAAGAAGTCAAAGAATGTCTGTCAGAAACACCACACAGACCTCAGGCTCGTTTGAGCATTTCATCAGCATACCTGCTGTGTTATTTATCAATATTATTAAACTATCAGAGAGAAGAGTCTCCTTAAAGGGTTGAACCAATTAACATACAGAAAATCCAAGATGTGTTTTTCTATGAACACTGAAAAAGAGACCTTTTCTGATGATTCTTCTGATCTGCTCATAGGACGGCGTGTGTCACAAATCATGATTTAAATACAGTAGTTGAAAAATATACATTCATGTCGTGAAACACGGTATGCACGAAACACTCCTGACGCAGAAATTAAATATTATTTATGAAGTCTGAGATTATTTCCAACAAATCAAATGTTTTTATTTGTAACTTTAAATCATTAAATCTCACACTGAACTCTAATTATTATTTCTCTGGAGGTCTTTCTGTGAAACTTTAACAGTCTGAGCGCGGATTGAGGAGCACTCTGATGGATATAAAGTCTGTAACGAGGAGGAGATGACCCGTGGCTCTGCTCCTCCTGCTTCACTCCTGCGCTCTCCCCTAGCTTCTTCACCGAACCGAGCCCAGACAGTTCTATCAGCCAATCAGGTTCATGTTTACTGCTGGGTCAGACCTGGCTCGCTCCGTCTTTTAATCTTCTTGTTTGTCTTTCCACTCAAAGAGAAAGCTGGTGGGTTAAATTTAACGCAGTCTGTCTGAGAAAGTGCTCTTCTTCTAACCTTGTTACTAACGCATCATCATTTATTTGAAAAAAACCCTTCTTCTTAATAAACCCGCCAAACAGCAACAAAATACAATAAACCTGGTTTACGAGTTAGGATAATGGCTGAGTGTTGTGTCATCCATGTGTTTACCTTAGAGCTGCGCTGATGTTTTATTAATAATATACTACAATAAGAAAACACAAACAGTACCAGTAATCTGCTGGATTAGACCAGATTACTCAGGCTCACACTGACTGTTCTTTGTACATATCACTGTAAATCATCATTTTATTTGATAAAGTTATTAAATAGAAAGTTTACTGAGAGACACGGTGAATCCGGATTTATCTGATCCATCAGCGAACAAACGGAATATATTTTGGAACACTGATATCAGATCTATCTCCACATCACATGAAAAACGATGATTATAATTTTAATGCTGTAGTAGTAGTACTATGCTATCTATTATTTTTATATATATATATATATATATATGTGTGTGTGTGTGTGTGTGTGTGTGTGTGTGTGTGTGTGTGTGTGTGTGTGTGTATAATAACAATTTTCCATGTAAAAATACGCATATAAAATTATTTTTCAATTGCTGTTTAAATTAGCGTATCTGAGTATGTATGAATTTATTTTCATGAATCATATATTTTAAAAGTTATGTATTTAAACTGATCAAAAGCAACAAGCTTCAAGGAAAATCAAAACTCATCTCTCTCTCTCTCTCTCTCTCACACACACACACACACACACACACACACACACACACAGACACACATACACACACACACAAAAACACAAGTGAGCATGGGGAATAGCGTCACTGCACGTAACGTCAATAACAGAAACTGTCTCGTGTCTTTAGGTGGAGATTCCTAAGACGACTTCATCCTCTTCATCATCGTCCTCGTCGTCGTCAGCGGGAGATAAGAAGAGCAAAGGACGGACGGGATGGCCTCAACATGTTTGGGCTCTGGAACTCAAACAGTAGCAGACCCCCCCCCCCCCCCCCCACCCCCACCCCCCGTGGCTCTGTGGCGTCATCTCCTCATCACAAATACCACCACTTCTACCTGGCTGTGGACCAGCATTCGCCGTGTAGACTCGCGTGGACCAGCATTCGCCCTGTAGACTCGCGTGGACAGCTCACCGAGGCTTTTGGAGTGTCTGAAAGAACATGACGTCATTATGTCAAACCCGTCCTCAGACGCTCCCTGCTCGCTCGCTGTGTGGCGGTCTGAGTCCCGATGTGCAGCTTGAATTTCATCATCAGATATGAACATTTCACAGACGTTCAACTCCAGATTTTAAGCCATCACATCATGAATCATTCTATTCAGTTTGAATCCTGCGTCACGCTCCCGTTGACCGAAACCCAAAGATTTCTTGAGTATTTATTTTTCAGCAAGCCCGGATCACGACGTTTATCCGTCGCTGAACCCTTACAACTGGGAGTTAAAAGGGGGAAGAAGGGGGACCCAGTTTACCCACAGGTGATACTAAAACTCCTCATGAGACAGCGAGGATGAAAACCTTGGATGACAACGTGAAACTTTTTCCCCCTCATGCATCCTGACGTAACGCCTCCACCTCCTGAGCTTTAACCCTCATTTCTACTTTAGAATCGACATCATCAAATAACTCAGTTATTTTAAAAAGATAACTGGAGTTTGAACAAATTTACAAGTAGGTTTCAATCACAGTTTCGCCAAAATTTCACCCTATTTTATAGCAGCTGGCCTCAAGTAGACTCAGCTCACCGTACCGCTTTGTTCCGTAGAGATGACCCCAAAGCGTAACAACAATAATAATAATAAAAAATTAATAGTCCTCAAACCTTTAAATCAATCTTACAGCATCGAGCATCTGTGAGAGACGCAAATGAGTCAGTTCTTGCGTCAAAGTAAGACGCTGCAGGGGCGTGACGCAGCGTCAGAGTCTGGGCTAAGAACCGGTTCGTCAAAAACACGCGCTTTCTGATGGATCCTCACGAGATCGAAGCCCTTAAATAGTGTTCTATCGGAGTGTACAGCCCCCCTCACACACACACACCGAACCCCCCCCCCCCCCCCCCCAAAAAAAAAAAAAAAAAAAAAAAAAAAAACAAAACACGGGACTGTCGACCTGACTCCTCTTTATTTAATGGAATATATTTATGTGCAATGTGGACGCTTCAAAGACTCGAACAGACTGACAGAGTTTCTGTGATTAAAGGTGTATGTGAAGTCTCTCTCTTACCCCCCCCCCCCCCTTCTCTTTCTATCTCCCTCTCTGTCTCTTCTCTTCATCTTTGTTGAAAACGTGATGATGTCACGGCGATGACGTAGTGTCAGTGTTGTGATGTAAACTGTGTCATGACTTTAATAAAGCACCACCTAGTTACACGGTGAAACACTGTGAGCTCTGGGATTCAGACAACAGGAACTTTATTTAAAACGTAAAAAAAAAATAAAACTTTCAAATCCAAAACAAAAGCAGACACCAGGAAAAAACAAACAAAAAAACTGCAAATTTTCTGCAGTGTCACCATGAAATATTAGCAACAACACAGAAAACCAGATTCAAAGGCAGATGGATAAGTTGCTTCCCCAGTGATGTAAATATTCACATATTCCACCCCCATCACTGAGGCCTCGCCGCCCTGCAGAGCAGCATCCTTTCCTGTTGATAAATTTCTGCAGTCTCCTGTCCTGCTGCCTTTTTTGTTGTCTTCAGAATATTTCTCTTTTTACATCTACGCAGCTCATCTCACACAGTCTGTGAGCGAGGGTGCCACGGTGGTTACGAAGGCACAAACTGTTTCCAGGAGTAAACATGGGCTGCTGATCCAGACTGCAGGAGTCCAAATTGAAGCGCTGACAGAAGCAAGCTACAAGTGAAAAACTCTGGCTGCAAAATGAATCGATTCAAGATTCAAAGTGTTTATTTTCATGTGAACAGTGTAAGGAAACAAAGCAAACAAAGATAAAATCCAAAATAGAGGCAAATATACAAAAGAAAAACACTACTAATTGTTAAAGAACTGTGATGATTGGGTTTTTAACAGCATCTTCAGACACACGTGAAGGAAAAAATGTGAACAAAGAGAAAAGAAAACGTCAGCAGTCTGGATTGTTGGATCCTACCTGGACCTTCAAAAATACAGGTTAAAAAATATGGTAACCCTGCCCATATTTACACACTGCACACAAAGGTTTCTGTGATACTGGATCTAAACACTCTAAAACACATCTTTTACTGCTACCAGGAGGTGGTGCCAAGACGCCAGCCAAGTATTTTTATTGAGACGTCTCAACATTTCCTCCATGTAGGTCACCAGAATCAACACAACATGAGAATGCCTACCAAAGCCTTTAAATGATGAAAACAAGTCTGAAGTATTGAGAATGAAACTGCTCAAAAATTCACTGAATAATAATAAACGGTTGGGTTTTTAAAGGACTTTCCTGTTTTACACTTCCTGTTCCAGTGGATCTATTATTTTCCCACCTAATGTTATCTTTTCAAATGTTAGTTTTCTTCCCAGCAACTTAAGGCCACCTTAAGTCTTTACAGACATAAAGGGTACTCATGTCTCTCTGTGCTCAGAACCATATTGGTCTTTTTAAAATCTTAATTGAAACAAAAGCTAAAACCACTTAAATAAACACATTTTCAAAGCATTCCCATGATAGGAGTGAATATCTTTGACAACATTTGATGAATGCACTAAATTATTGAAGATCAAGCCCTGAAATCTCTTTAATTTTATAATTCTGAACACTTATAACTCTTCTATCACCTGTTGTTGATACCAAACAGTCATTTCTGCAATATCAATGAACTGAGAGTTTGAACTAAAGTTTCTCCATCATGGAAACATTAAAAGTTTCCATTTACAGAGCCGGACTGTTGTTTGGCTGAACACACTGTCAGTTGTTGTGGCTGATGGAGCTGTCAATCTGTCAGTGTGTCAGTCTGTCCGTCCGTCCTCTGGACCTTTGTGAGTCCTATCTGTTGGTCCCTATGTTAAAAAAAAAAAAAAAAAAGAGACAGAAACAAATGTGAGGTGTGACAGCCTGAGAGCAGCCTCAGGTGCAGACAGGAGAGCAGATAACTCCTGAGATGACCCCACTCATACACAAACACACTCGTTCACAAACACACTCGTTCACAAACACACTCGTACACAAACACACACAGTCCAGCTGTGAGTCAGCCTTAAGAAGGGCTGGAGCCACAAATCCTCTGATCAGGGTAAAATGATCAGATTGGATCAGAGAAATATAAACTAGGTGTTCAAAAGACATTTTATTTCATTTGTATCTTTAATCTCATAAATTTGATTAGAGTTGCAAAATTCCATGAATGTTCAAAATTGGAAACTTTGATTGGGCTATTTCTGGAATTTTTATTAACTGCATTTACCCAGACATTTACATGTTTAAAAATGAAACATTTAGTTTTTGTTATAAGCAGACCTGCATGCAAACATGTCAAATGTAATATAAATGTAATATTTTCAAATCAAGTTAATATCATGAAAAAAAAAAAAGTAAATAAAATTTCACAAATTTCCAAGAATTTTCAGAAAAATTCATTTGAGTTGATATAATAATAATAATAATAATAATAATAATAATAATAATAATAATAATAATAATAATAATAATAATAATTCTGTGCCAAAATTCCCATACAAAATGTCAGGAAACCTTCCTGAGGTTTACTTGAAATTTTCCTCCCATTCGCAACCCTAACTTTGATTTTTGTTTTTAAATTTGAACAAGTCCCAAAAGTCTTGAAAATGTCAGATGTGTGCATATGTGTTGTCACCTTATGCTAATGCTAACTTGTACTCTCTGAGCTAATGCTTCAGTCTGATCTAGTGTGTAGAAATGAGAATATTTAGCGTTATCTGGCTGTCAAGAGTCTCACCCCTCCTGCTGGTGAAATGACGGTGGCCTTAGAGGACAAGAAGCTCCTATGATGCATGAGAAGTATGATCCTCAATATTTTTTACCATACAACATGTCAATCCAAGCAGATTCTTAGAGCGACAGCCTCTCTCTCCATCTTCTTTTCATTCCAGATGAGGTGCATTTTGTACTGCTCCTTTGTAAACATAAAAACACTGATGGACCCGACCAGTTTGTCTGTTTCATGCTGCTCTGGAAACATGGAGACCTCTGTTGGTGGGTGGTGATATAAAAAGCTAAGGTTAAAAGTCATCAAAAGAAAATGGTTTTAAATTCAGGAGATTAAACACTAATTTAAGTCTATTCTGCTAAAAGCGGCTTACTATGCACAATACACGTACACTATTCAATAAATCAATGAGACAGGCTTGGAGAACATCTCATCTATCAATAAATCTGCAAAGAGTTGTACAAATGAGTTTATTTCAGGATGTTAATGTTTACAAAAAATGAAAACTTTGAAAGTGATGTATGAAAAACACAAGTATCTGTGGAAAGACATGGAGTCAATATCTCTGTTTATACACACACACACACACACACACACACACACACACACACACACACACACACACACACACACACTTATCTGTCCTCTTGTCTCCTGTCTGTCTCTGTGAGTGCTGCCGAACATGATCGATGACTTCGGCTGGAATAGAATTTTTCCCTGCGATAAAACCAAAACATCTGGCAGCCATTATTCCATGCAGACCCTCCCTTCCTCCTCCTCCTTCCTATCCCACCTCTCAACCATTTTGTGCTGATGTGTTTCCCCTCCACCAGGGGTCCGGATTTCACCAAAGAGGGGTTGATTTGCTCTGAAGTTACAAAAAACAAAATGGAATAAGAGCACTGAGGAATTAAAGGCTGAAAATTTCTGCTGCTGAGCACTCAGAGGATGATTCAGCAGCTACGCTTGATAGCAGGGGACATATAACAAGATACAAAACAGTGTGTGTGATGGTGTTTGGGAGTTGAAAAGAATTGTGTGCTTGTGTGTGAAGGGTGGAGTGGAAAACAAGGAGGAGAGAAAAAAGCTAGAGAGGTGGAGAGAGGAGGAAAGCAGAGAGGAGGGCGGGCCCCTGGCAACCTTTGAAACAAACCTCTGGGTCAATCCATTCACCCCATAACTGCTGTGATGCAACACACACACACACACACACACACACACACACACACACACACACACACACACACACACACACACACACACACACACACACAGAAACGCGCACATACACACGCAGATAGTGCTCTCCATCAAAAGAGACGATGACTAACCGTGTTTTTTCTTCGTCTAATCAGTCCTCATGCCATGAGGGGAAATATTGGATTAATTAACAGCCGAGTGGAGACAGCCGCTCCATTGTTCCTGTTTTATAGATGTTTTTTTAAAAAGAGAAAATCAGGAAATAGAGGAAAAATTATCTGGAGGATTTATGTCTTTTTACCATATGTCGCCTTCTTTTAATCAGCAGCAGGGCACGGGATAAACAGCTTTACACCATGAAAAAAGAGCAAAACACAGAAACAAAAATACAAAGAATTTTACCAACACAAAAACACACTGAAACAAACAGAAACAAACAGAAACAAACAGAAACAAACAGGAACAAACAAAAAGACACAGAAACACACAGAAACATATGGAAACGCATTAAAACACATCTAAACATATTGAAACACACTAAAAACACACAAAAACAAACTGAAAAAGACAGCAACGCACAAAAACGCACAAAAACCGAAACACAGAAACATATTGAAAAAGCACAAAGACGAACAAAAACAGAAACACAGAATCATATTAAAACACAGAAAAACACAAAAGAATAAAAACACAGAAATAAACAGAAACATATTGAAACACAAAAATAGAAGCACAGAAACAAACAAGCATACTGAAACATAACACAAAAACAGAAACACAATGAAACATATTGGAACACACAAACAGATAAACACACAGAAACAAAGAAACAGAAAAAAACCAGAAAGAAAATCAGAAAACACAGAAACAAACAAACAGAAACAGAGAAACACACAAACACACACACGGGACCAGCACAACAGACACACAAAGAAAAAACAAAAACACAGACACACAGAAACACACAGAAACTCCTTTTTGTCCCCATAGGCTTCCATAGTTACAGTCACACATCTTGGTCTGTAATAGCACTTCCCACGTCCTCAATTTACAGGCAAGTTCTTTGCCATATAAGCAGTGCATTGGGGCTAGTTGCAGGTAGAGGCCTCACACCACCTGCACCTCACCTTCCCTTAATTGGGAGTGTGAGTTGTTGTTTGCGCCATTTTTTTGCTGTGCACATTTTCTGTCCTTTTTAGTTGCAGTGTTTGAGTGAGTGCAGAGTTTTGGGCACAGTGTTTATGGTAAGTCCTCTGCACCTCCACCTTAGTCACTAGCGATCATTTAAGAATTCTTAGTCTGCAACATTTCTCTTAGTTTCATTTACTCTTTGGTTCATTAAAATAATTTGCTGGTTTTAAACTTGCTTTATAAAGTGAGCTCTAAATACATTTCTTATTTTACTACAGCTTTAATGACTTTCTGCTTATTTAAACTTTTTATCAAAATTAATTTATTGAGCTTAAGTTTTGTCTCCGCCCCTGATTTTCTTACTGCCAATATGCTGTCCCTTTGAAGTGTTTATGGTTAAGTTGTGCTTTTGAGGTGATTTGAATGAGCTGGTTCCCTCAGCATGATTAAAATACTTTGTTCCAACCTGGAGCACAATTACACAAAGAAACACCCAGAAAAAGAAAACCACAGACACGCACAGAAAACACAATACACAGAAACAGACAGAAACAGACAGAAATACAGAAACACTCAGAAACACAAAGAAACAGGATGCACAGAAACAAAAAGACATATTGAAAGACACAGAAACATATCAAAACACACAGAAACAAATAAAACAGACACAGAAGCACAGAAACATAGAAAAACATAAAAACAGAAACATAGAAAAACATAAAAACAGAAACAAAGATAGAGAAAGATACATATTGAAACACATAAATAGATAAACACACACATGAAACAAAAGCAGAAAAACAAACAGAACCATACAGAAACAGACAGAAACACAGAGAAACACAGAGAAACAAAAAAAAAAAAAAAAAAAAAAAAAAAAAAAAAAAAAAAAACAGAAACACATAGAGACTATGAACAACAGAAACACAGAGGCACACAAAAACACAAAGAAATACACAGAAACAGAATCATAGAAACACAGAGAGACACAAAGAGACAGGCTGAACCACACTAACACACAGAAACAAAGAAACACTCAGAAACAAAGAAAGAGAAACAAAGAAACAGAACAACAGAAACATAATAATAATAATAAACAAAGAAAAACACAAAACCACACAGAAACAAAGGAACACAAATAAACACATAGTAACACACAGAAACTGAAACAAACAAATATTCAGAAACACACAGACACACAAGGAATGCAGAATCAGAGAAACACACAGAAACACAGAAACACACAGAATCACAGAAACATTCAGAAACACAGAAACACACAGAATCACAGAAACATAGAAACACTCAGAAACACAGAAACACAGAATCACAGAAACACTCAGAAACACAGAAACACACAGAAACATTGATGCAGTCTTTTGACTGCAATTTCTCTCACACTGCAGTGATCCTGAGTTCACACAAAACATGTGTAATATAATATTTCTAAATCAAGTTGACAACAAGGAAAAAAAGCTCCAGATTGAAAAAAAGATCATTTAAGTTGATGGCAACAAAACCCTGAAACTTTTTAATATTCCTGAGCTAATGTTTCCATGGAATTTTTCAAGAATCTATCCTGAAATTTACTGAAAAGATTCACACAAACACACACACACACACACACACACACACACACACACACACACACACACACACACACACACACACCAGTGTTGTAGTTGAGTTACCATGGCTCAATTTCTCAAGTCCTCAGTGTTTGAGTTGTCTTCAGAAAAAAAAAATAAATAAATAAAAAAAAAAAAAATCTGAGTCCAGTCCTCCTAACCTGAATTCCAGTTGAGATGGAATCCTCAGTCACTTAGCCCAAGTCCTAGTCTTCAGAGCAGGACACAGGAAACTCACCTGTTGGAACTGTAAGTAACTTTTTATTTATAAATATTTATTAATGAATTAAAGTAAAGACTGCGTTCAGGATGAGGAATGCTCCTGTTTAACTTCAGATTATTGACTGTGTAAAAGTGAATGGACTGTTTTGATGTTCCTTTGTTTTGATGTTCCTTTGATGAAAACACGTTCAGTTAATTCACATTAGTGTCTGTTGATCTGAATGTTTCATTGTGACAGTTTAGAGTCTCTATAAAAAAAATATCATTCTCGAAATGCGGAATGCTTCTGCCGTCAGAAACACAGTAGTCTCACTGAATTTTATCTGTGTGAAGATACACGTTTGTGAAGTTAAAAACAGATCACAACTAAACCAAACATCCTGGGACTATTGTTTTGAGTCCTTCACAAGGCTAAAATTGTTGGCATCAGGCCATCCTATCTTAAAGAGCTTATTATGCGATATTATCCGTCTAGATCGCTGCGTTCCCAGCATGCAGGCCTGTTCGTCCTAGGGTCTCCAAAAGTAGTCTGGGAGGTCGAGCCTTTAGTTATCAGGCTCCTCTTCTCTGGAATCATTTACCGTTTGAGGTTCGGGGAGCAGACACCCTCTCTACTTTTTGGAGTAGACTTAAAACTTTCCTTTATGATAAAGCTTATAGTTAGAGCTGGATCAGGTCTGAACCAGCTCTTAGTTAGTCTGCTATAGGTTTAGACTGTCCAGGGGGAACTGACACACAAGGCTCCTGTTTCCCTCTCTTCTCTATCTGTCAGTCTAACTTCTAATCTTAATGTCTCATTAAAGTTATTAACCATGGATCTCTCTGGGAGTCTCTGAGTTTGTCTGTTAGGTTCCTTCGGATTGTTGCTGTGGACGGCCTGCTGTCATGGACCTGACAGACTCCAGCTGCTACGGCTTCTTACTGTTACAGTTTCTCTATGATCATCTCTACAACACAGAAATATGGACTCTGTCTCCCTGTGTCTTTGTCTCTCTGCCCCCCCCCCCCCCCTTCTCTCTCTCTCTTATCCCAACACAGTCGAGGCAGATGTCTGTCTAACATGAATCAGGTTCTGTCCGAGGTTTCTGTCCGTTAAAGGGAAGTTTTTCCTCTCCATTGTAACTTGCTAAATATTTCAAAGGTCTGTACTCATGGTGGGTTAAGATGAGATAAGACTTCTTATCTTGTCTTGATGTTGGGTCTCTGTTAATTAAATTTTATTACCATTTACAGGTCTAGACCTGTTAACGCTTGGAAAGCGTCTTGAGATAACGTTTGTTATGAATTGGCGCTATATAAATAAAGACTGATTGATTGATTGATTGATTGATTGTTATCTAGCACCTAGCTTATGACAATGTTATCAACAGTCAAAGTCACATTAGCATCACCATCTGCTCTCTTCCCTGGGAGCATCCTGGACAGATGTCTGTTAAAGCTGCATGTTGTCCTTGTTTCTCCTCAATGTTTCTTACATATACACTCACCAGCCTCTTTATTAGGCACACCTGTCCAACTGCTCATTAAGGCAAATTTCTAATCAGCCAATCACATGGCAGCAACTCAATGCATTTAGGCATGTAGAAATGGTCAGGACGATTTGCTGCAGTTCAAACAAAGCATCAGAATGGGGAAGAAAGGTGATTTAAGTGAATTTAAATGTGGCATGGCTGTTTCATTTCAGAAACTGCTGATCTATTGGGATTTTCACGCACAACCATCTCTAGGGTTTACAGAGAATGGTCTGAAAAAGAGAAAATATACAGTGAGCAGCAGTTCTGTGGATGAAAATGCCTTGTTGATGCCAGAGGTCAGAGGAGAATGGCCAGACTGGTTGGAGCTGATAGAAAGGCAACAGTAACTCAAATAACCACTTGTTACAACCGAGGCATGCAGAAGAGCATCTCTGAACGCACAACATGTTGAACCTTGAAGCAGATGGGCTACAGCAGCAGAAGACCACACCGGGTGCCACTCCTGTCAGCTAAGAACAAGAAACTGAGGCTACAATTCACACAGGCTCACCAAAATTGGACAATAGAAGATTGGAAAAACGAATATAACACTCTTTTAATAAACGTTTTGGAAGAGAGGAGACTAACTCTCTTAGCTTCTCATGTGGAATTCTTTCCCAGTCTTGCTTGATGAACCGCTTCAGTTGTTCAACGGTCCGGGGTCTTCTCTGTCGTATTTCATGCTTCATAATGCGCCACACATTTTCAATGGGAGACAGGTCTGGACTGCAAGCGGGCCAGGGGAGAACCTGGACTCTTTTACTTTGAAGCCACACTGTTGTAACACGTGCAGAATGTGGCTTAGCATTATCTTGCTGAAATAAGCAGCAGCGTCCATGATAAAGACGTGGCTTGGATGGCAGCATATGTTGCTCCAAAATCTGTATGTACCTTTCAGCATTTATGTTGCCTTCACAGAAATGTAAGTCACCCATGCCATGGGAACTAATGCACCCCCATACCATCACAGATGCTGGCTTTTGAACTTTGCGTCGATAACAGTCCGGATGGTCCGCTTCCTCTTTGGTCCGGAGGACACGACGTCCAGTGTTTCCAAAAACAATTTGAAAAGTGGACTCATCACCACAAAACACTTTTCCATTGTGCATCAGTCCATTTTACATGAGCTCGGGCCCAGAGAACCCGGCGGCGTTTCTGGATGTTGTTCATAAAGGGCTTTTGCTTTGCATGGTAGAGTTTTAACCCACACTTACTGATGTAGTGACCAACTGTATTTACTGACAGTGGTTTTCTGAAGTTTTCCTGAGCCCATTTGGTGATATCCTTTACACACTCATGTCGGTTTTTAAGGCAGTGCCGTCTGAGGGATCGAAGGTCACGGTCATTCAGTCTTGGTTTCCGGCCGTGGCGCTTACGTGCAGAGATTTCTCCAGATTCTCTGAACCTTTTGATGATATTATAGATTGTAGATGTTGAAATCCCTAAATTCCTTGCAATTTTGCTTTGAGAAATGTTGTTCTTAAACTGTTCAAATACTTTCTCACGCAGTTGTGGACAAAGTGGTGAACCTCGCTCCATCCTTGCTCGTGAATGACTGAGCATGTTTGGGGAGGCTTCTTTTATACCCAATAATGGTACCCACCTGTTCCCAATTAGCCTGATCACATGTGGGATGTTCCAAATAGGTGTTTGATGAGCTTTTCTCAGCTTTCTCAGTATTTTTTGCCACCTTTCCCAACTTCTACTGGACGTGTTGCAGCCATGAAATTATAAGTTAATTATTATTTGGCAAAAAACAATTAAGTTCATCAGGTTGAACATTAAATATGTTGTCTTTGTATTCAATTCAATCAATTGAATATGGGTTGAGAAGGATTTTCAAATCGTCTTGTTTTGTTTTTATTTACATTTTACACAATTTCCCAACTTCAACCAAATCCGGTTTGTAAATCAAAATATGAGATATGATGCTCCCTTGTCTTACTCCATTGGTAACATGAAAAGGAGCAGACATGCAGTTGTCTCATCTAACCTGCATGGTCTGTTGGGCATACCAATAATACAGGATTCTGACTATATACTCGGGGACACCTGCAGCATCCAATTTTTGGAATAATTTCCCATGATTCACTTGATCAAATGCCTTCGGGTCATCTAAAAAGCACATAAAATAGATGAGTTTTTTCTCTTATAACCACTCACCAATTCCTTTATATATATATAGCGAGGAAAGTTTCCTGTTGACACAAAATGTCACAACGCTCCAACAATTGATCAAGAGATCAGTAGTGCTGTCCGCCATCTTGCTCACAAACTTCAAATTTATTTTTCACCAAAGGCAAAGTGAACGGAAGAGAAATGTCTGTGTGCAGACATCATCCAAAAATCACGACTTTTCCTATTTTCAAACCTTTGGCCTGGTTACAACAGAACAGTGGGATGTGTTTCCCCTTGCAGACTAACTGATGGGAGGTGGAACAGACCAGAGGGAAGGCCACCCAGGTGGGAGAGGTGTGAGACCCACCATCATCATGACTAATGACCAATAAACTGCTGAAGAGACTGACCGCCTCACACATCCATAAATCACAGGAGAATAAAAGAGAGGGAGAAATAAGGGCGAGGTGTGCATGAAGTTATGCCATGCAGATATTTCAAATAAACTCACTCAGAATCCTGTTGAAAGTCTCTCAAAATAAGACGTTAGGCATGTTTTACCGCTTTTTACACCCGAAAAACTAAATCACATACAACATGTTACACTTCAACTGGGAAAAGACTCCTCTTCCTTCTGTCTGTTTGAAAACTATGAGATAAAATCATGAAACCACTTTTAACACTTTGAATGTTCATGTTTCCACCAACACTGAGATTCACCGTGCTTCACACATTATGTTAAAACTCTCTGAAAACTCCGGTGAAAGAAAACATTTAGAATTTATAAACAGGAATAAAGCAGCAAACACGGATATGAGAGTGTTTGAAAACCAATCAAGTAAAAATCTTCATCCTTACTTTTTGACAGTGTTACATTTTGTCTCTTTCATCCCGTGTTTCTAAGCTGCAGTAATTTCCTTCTTCCTGCTCCCACCTTGAAAGTATCTACTGCACTGCTGATCTGAAGCCTGGTGCAAAACATGTCAACCGAGCACAGCTTTAAAGTGCAGCCTTTTTAAAACTGTAGAAATGAAACCCTGTGTTTGTCAGCAAAACCATTTCAAACGTCTATGACACTTACAGCCAATCCCAATTGTAGCCCTTAGTCCCTTGTTTTACCCCTCAGCCCTTGTTATTGCATGTCCACATCTAGAGAAGGGGTCTCCATCTCCGTGAGGTTAAGGGGAAGAGCTACAAAGCCCCTGAAATGAAGACAAACTTTAAAGGACGGGTTATGAGGAATTTCCCATATATCCAAACTGCTGGAAATAATGGTAATCATGTTTTTATCAGATATCCAATCCTTTGCTAATCCACCTAAATTCCAGCATGCTGTGAATTTTTTATTTTTTAAAATCACTTTTTACAACGATCTAGTTAATGCTGCTATAGATACAGCTATAGCTAATAATCGCCTTATTCCTGACTTCCCATGGTTCATGGCAGTTGTCTGTTTTGCTCTTCCGGTTGAACGTTCTGTTTATGTCACCATGGAGACCACAAAGCTGATGATGTTAGCCTGGCTGTCATACTCACTCTAATAACCAGTTTTTAAAAGCAAGAAAGGGACAAAATGAACAAAAATCGGAGGTGGAGTCATAGTGCGGATGTTTTAAAAAGTTTGCACTGAGCCCTGTCTAGCATTAATGATTTCACACAAGTTGTTTTGAGCTAGCTTGCTGGCAGCGGTCAGCCATTTTGTTGCAAGGCAATGTGAAATTGATGTCAACACCCATAGGCTTCTAAAGAAACAGTTGGAGAGGTACACAGACGTCAGACCAGGATGACAAATTCACAGCAAACAAACTTCACTACAATTACACCAGTCTTGGCGTCCCTGCACTGGCTCCCAGTCCGCTTTCGCATCAACTCTAAAATTCTTTTAATCGCTTTTAAAGCCCTCAATGGTCTTGCCCCTCTGTAGCTGTCTGAAGTGCTACATCGCTACTCCCCAACCAGAGCCCTAAGCTCTTCTGACCAACTGCTGTTAGAGGTTCCCAAAACCAGACTGAAGTCAAGAGGTGACAGGGCCGTTGCAGTAGCTGCCCCTCGACTGTGGAACAGTCTCTCCATCCATATAAGAGCCTCCCAGACCATTACCTCTTGTATATTTACATCAAATTTTCATTAATATGCACTTTCCCTCTAAATCGATAAATGAATGAACAAATACCTTTACATTATTAACATAGACTTATAAAATGTTTAAAATGCAAAATAATGTAGTTCTGAAAATGGGATTAAATGGATTAGTACTTATATAGCGCTTTTCTAGTCTTTCTGACCACTCAAAGCGCTTTACACTGCTAGGTTCATTCACCCATCCACACCACATTCACACACTGATGGGCCATCAGTGAAACCATCAGGTTTTTTTTTCTAACTCATTCATACCCATTCACACACCACTGAACAACAGTGGGAGCAATTTGGGGTTCAGTGTCTTGCTCAAGGACAATTCGACATGTGACTGCAGGAGCTGGGAATCGAATCCCCGACCTTCAGATTGAGAGATGACAACTCTACTCTACTGAGCCACAGTCTCCCTATTAAAGATGCCTTCAATTACACTTAACTTAACACTTAACTTAACTAAAGTAGATTCCAATAAACAAAAAAAGAAATTATTTCTGTAATTTTCTGTATTTCTGTAAAGAAAATCAAAATAAATTTAAATAAAGTAAATCTGATGTGAACGCATCAGAAACTCATGAAATCATTCATGACTTTAATGAAGAAAGAAAAGAGTACTGACTGTTTCAAGAGTCTGCAGCCACCTCATCGCCTCATCCACCTGAACAGCAGACGGCTCCTGTGTGTGTTCTCCAGGTGAACAAACGAGAATCATGCAGGTAAAAAGAGACTGAGCTGCAAAGCCACAACAGGCCGTTCCCCTGGTCTCAGGCTTTCAATTCAAGATCCCTCTGCAGCACAAAGTGACAGCCATCCTGAACACCTGAGCGGGAAATGAGACAAATTATCCCACAACACTGCTGACCAGCACACACACACACACACACACACACACACACACACACGCACACAGGTTGCTGTAAATCCTGAGACCACCCGGGTCCAGGCAGACCACCAGGCTGATCAGTCCAGCGCTGCATGTTTTTGATCAGCAGGTCTGAGAACACACCACACATAAAACCTGGCAAAAGGTGAAAACACACACACACACACACACACACACACACACACACACACACACACACACACACACACACACACAGAGTCATTAATGGAGCCTGGGTTTTATGTTTTCAGCCATGTCCGGCTGTAGGTGTGCGTGTGCGTGTGTGTGTGTGTGTGTGTGTGTGTGTGTGTGTGTGTGTGTGTGTGTGTGTGTGTGTAACACCATTAAACCTGTGTGTTACATGATGAGAGCTGGCTGATAGAGGCGCTCACAGCGGGGGATGAAGGTGATCAACACAGAGGACACCAGGAACACATTCAGCATTCATATCGCCGTCTCCACATTGTTGTGGCGAAATAACCAGAAACAAAGAAACAAAACTGTAATCAAAAATGTATCAGAGTGAGATGTAAAGCTACAGCTTTAAATAGTTTGGGCTGTGCTGTGTAAGGCTGCGATGAAGCCATGAAGTAGATTTTCGATCATGAAAACTTTAAATGCTGACTTTGGACAAACATGTTGAGCACTTAAAGAATTAGGCTTCAGGAATTCAAATGTTTCCACAATCAGCTTTTTCCATTAAGAGCTCAGCTCTGGAACATTTTACCAAATTAAATCAAATCAATAACAGGTTAAAGCCAGCGTGAAAACTTTACAAGTGATCCTGAAACAGTCTCACTTTTACTTCTTGTTCTGTTTTCTAGCTATGATTTAAAATGAGATAATCAGCCTCTAAATCAGGGGTGGCCAACCAGTCAGCGACCAGGAGCCACAAAATAACCATGGTACTAGAAAGAGCCACATCATACATGTGGGCTTACAAACACAATCCCTCCCTCTCATAAACATGAAATGACAACATGAAAATCCATGCATTTCCAATTTTCAAAGTCAAATTTATTTATCTCACACAACCGAGTGCCCATGAGTAAAAATACACACAAAGCATCTTCTTCTGTCTCTTTCTCTCTCTCTCTCTCTCTCTCTCTCTCTCTCTCTCTCTCTCTCTCTCACACACACACACACACACACACACACACACACACACACACACACACACACACACATTCCCTTTCTCTCCATTCCCCTGTTCTCACTTTTTTAATTTTTTTTACAAGTGAACAGGCAATTTTAGGTGGTTTCTGTGCTCTACCTCCTGCCCAATGGTAAACTGATGTGCCCCTGTTCTGGCATCCGGTAAGATCAGGACCTTTGCAAGTTGTTAGGGCCTGCTGGAGCAGGAACGCAGCTAGAACGCAATAAAGCAGATCCAGAGAGTTGACAAATTGACTTGAATAGATCTGATACGGTTCCGTGATGGAACGAAGCCAGATCGGAGTTTTTGGCCTTTTTATTCCCAGTTATCAGTCATCTGGCTGGAGTGAAAGCCTGGAGGGTGAAATGAGCCACATGAAGTGATGGCCTTGAAACACCCTTTAACTGATTTCATAACCCTGAGAGATCACAAATGTAAGGACAGTTCAGACCCTGTCCTCTGGGTACACATAACAGGAGCTTCCAGAGAACTACTGGACCACACATCACTTGTGGTAAAAATTATACAGACATGAGATCTCGCAGAAACTCTTGTGACCAAACTTCAAGAGATAAACTCCATCCATCAGCTGGTTGCCGAGTGCTGTATTCTGTTTGCAGAACAAAAAAGAAAAAGAAAGAAAAACAAGGAACTGAACTTTGGAATTCACCAGTCTGCTTCTCTCATTGGTTACTGTGGGTATTTCTTTGGAGACAGACGATGGCAGCATAATAATCATATTTGTATTACACACTTTGATTTTTTGGACAAAAAACTGGTTACAAGGCGACTGAATCGGGCCGTGTCCCCAAACCAGGTCCTCAGTCTGGTTTAAATGGTCCAGTGTGCTCCCAGGATGAAAGCCTGTAAAACCTACAGACAGCTTTATGCATGCTGGGTCAGTGTTGCAGTTTGAGAAGTGACGGGCCAAGGCAGAGCGGCTCAAAATCCAGTCTCATCCTCTCAATGTCTTTATTCCCAGAGTGGATTCTTTAAAAGCTCAACTGCGGTTTGTCTCTTGGTGCCATCCATCAGATGCTTCTATTCTTTCATGTGGAGTCTGTAACTTCTCCATGCTGTGTATCAGAGGGCTTCCTTTGAATTCTGATCATCCCATAACTCAAAACCATGACTCTGGCTTGTCGTAGGCAGAGCATATGTCACTATCAACCCTTTGGACCACATTGCATGCTGCATCTTACAGTAATTGTCATTGACATTTCTTTGAAGCTGGACTTTGGACAGACATCTTTGTGAATCCTTAAAGATTTCAGCTGGAGACATTCTGTTATGGTGCACAAATACAGTGACATAACACCTGTGCATAGGTTGGATGATCATAGGAGGTGGCAGAAAGTATTCTTTAAAGAAAAATTTGTGGTACACACTTAATGTCACTCCTGCATGGATCAGAGCCAGTCAAAGAACCTGGATCCACCCCTGACCAGTGGAACCTGGTTTGTGTTGTAAGGTTGTGAAAACCACCTCATACATGTTTGAAGTGTGCGGCGCATGGAACAACACTGACACCCAGGGGATTAAAGTACTTATTGCACCAGACTGATCTGGATCTAGTGACAAATGCAAGTCCCCGCTTTTTTGGGGGGTGGGTCAGTGGTAGAGTTGTCGTCCCACAATCAGAAGGTTGTGGATTCGATTCCAGCTCCTGCAGTCACATGCCGTAGTGTCCTTGAGCAAGACAAAAGACAAATGGTACACACTGAACCCCAAGTGTGTGTGTGTGTGTGTTTTTGAATGAAACACTGTGAAGCTTTGTCATATAAATGTGGCCTAACTCATTACTTTTGGTGCAGTGAACTCTGCAATCTTTATGTTTTTTAAAATAATGTCCTCTGCAAAAAGCTTTACTATCTGTGAGGTTTTGGTACAACTCTTTGACAGTGAAAGTGATAGAGAAGAGAATGTGTCAGAGACAGAAGATTGTATTGAGGAGGACCGTGATTTTGAAGAATCCTCATCTGATGAGAATGAGAGTCTTGACCCTCCTGTTGTCTCTCAAACACTAGCAGACACAATCCCTTCCAAAAAGGGAAAAATAATATGGTCCCTTTCCCAACACCAACAACAGGGTGGACTAAGTGCTGCTAGCATTACGAAAATGGTTCCAGGCCCCACTAGGTATGCTGTCAGCCATGTTGAAGACATGAGAAGAAGTGGGGTGAACCACGCTGAAGCATGGTGTACTTGCAGTCACACTGTCCAAACGATCTGGACTTTAGGGCTTAAGCATGCTGAGGCATGGTACGAATGGCCAGAGTGACCGAGCTCTAAGACTGAGCAGGCTGGTGGACTCCAGTATAAACAGTACAAATCTTAATGTTCAGTGCAATCTTCCACTTTTATGCTGATGATACTATACTGGATTGTTCTGCATCCACTCCAGACCAGGCTTTGATACAGTTACAAACTGCTTTTAATACAAGTCATCATTTTTTTAAGGCTCTAAACCTGTTTTCAATGCCAACAAGATAAAAATCATGCTGTTTTCTGGTATAAAAATCAAAGCCTCTAAACCTGCAGCACCTTTTATGGGATGCAGCTTAGACGTGTATCCCACTATAGACATCTCATCATTTCAATCAATGACTCTAATTTTTACTCCTCATATTCAGCAGCTTGTAAAAGGTTAAAGCTGAAGTTGGATTTTTATTTCAGAATCAGATCCTTCCTTTCTTTTGAAGCCAAAAAGAAACTTGTTGCTGCTACTACTTGATCTGTGCTTAACTTACAGTAATATTTGATAAATTCACATCTGTGCTCAAAGCTTGCACACTCTGAAGTATATAAAAATGAGCTGTGTGCAGTGCATGTTGTGACCCGTTGCAGCTAATAATGAGAAGTCATCAGGGAGGGAAGTCTCTTTTGTTTTGTGCCATTTGACTGTAGGTAATTATTAGCTATGGCAGAAGTTAGGATTTTTTTTTTTCTTTTTTTTTTTTTTTTTTTTTTTTTTTTTTTTTTGAGGCCAAAAGATTTTTGGCTTATAAATACTCACGACAAATAGATGAAATTAAAAAGTAATCATTAGGTGATTATAATAATGCAGTCTGGAAGTAATTCCTCCAGATTAAATAAAGAATAGAATAGAATAGAATAGAATAGAATAGAATAGAATAGAATAGAATAATATTTATTGAAATTCTTGTGTCACAATAGCCAGCGGCTCACAACACTTAAGTGCAAAAATGCATTAATAAAAATAGAATTGTAAAAACTAAAATAATAAAATTTAGAGAAAAATATATAAAGAATAGACAAATATTACTATTTACACAAGAAAAAAAAATCTTTAGTTTACCCTAAAAGCTATCAGAGAGCTCACTGTGTTAATGTCCAGGAGCAGAGAGCTCCATATTTGAGACAAAAACAGAAAAATCTCTTCTTGTGTAGTGATTACTCCTTTAATAAGTATCTTATTTTCTTTATTGATGTTATGGCCACACCTCCGTCTACACTCTAAAAACAGTGACCATTGTCTACTTAAAAAAAATAAGGCAACAAAGTGACACTTCACATAACTGAATAGATTTCGATGACTTACCTTGACTAAAAACTGTTGATTTTATTGTCTGTGCCTGGCATGGATTGGCTGGCTGGCTGTGCTCTGCACAGCGCAGACTGGCTGGCTGAAATGCAGGTGAAAGCCTCCGGCTGAAACATGTTCCTTTTGTTTACTGCTTGTTTTTTCTTTAGTAAAAAAATGTAACTTTATGATGAGAGCCGATCAGTTGTTTTTTGGTTTAATCAGCTAGACTGTGTGACATGACATGCACAGACAGCTTGCAGCCCCAACGCAGCATCTGAACGTAGAACAGGTCCTCATATCCACTGCGTTCCCTTCTCACTCATGGTTGCAATGACTGTTAAAATTACTTAAGGAGTTCCATGAAATCACGGAACTCCATACACATCACACACTGGAATGCAGTGGCTGGGTTACTGTGAGAGAGACACATAGTCGCAAACTTAAGAATCTCATATTGGATAACAAGAAAGTTCACATTTCAAACAGATTTATCCCACTTAGCAACGCACCTGCTAAGAAGCTAACCACTCTAGTTACTGGTGACTCTGTAGTGAGAAATGTGAATCTAGTGACACCAGCGACCGTTTTTATCCGATTTCTCTGAGTTTCTGTCCAGCATCGTCCTTCTTTCAGATAAAATCCTCATTGTCGGATATTTTAACATTCATGTAGACGTTCATAATGACAGTCTTTGTTGCGCGCTCATGTCAGTATTAGATTCTTTTGGTTTCACACAGGCTGTGAACCAACCTACTCATTGCTTTAAACACACCCTAGATCTTGTTCTGGCACATGGCCTGGAAGCTGCCAATTTAGTGGTTGTCCCACAAAATCCTCTTCTGTTCGATCACTTCTTAGTCACTTTTGAGTTCTCCTTATTGGACTTTTCTCCAGTCAATAAAAATATCTTAACTAGGGACTTGTCTGATAGAGCCATATGCATTTTTAAGGAAGCTATTCCAGCTGCCTTGAATTCAGTGTCTTACTCTACTGTAGCAGAGAGCTCCTATGCTCCCTCTCAGCTTGATCAGCTTGTTGCTGATACCACAGGCTTTCTTCAAGCGGTTCTCGACTCAGTCACTCTGCTTAGATAGAGGACTGTTAGACGACAGAATTCAGCTCCGTGGTATAATGTTCAAACTCGTGAGCTCAAACAAAAATTGAGGAAGTTAGAAAGAATTTGAGTCCTGAGCAGGCGCGGAGCCAGTGTCACATTGCAGAGGGGGCGGGGACTTGTAGTGGGCCCTTATAGCGTATTGGCTATTTTACTTGTTATCAATTCATGTTATGGATCCGATGTGGATTTGAGCTGTATTTGCCGCTGCCAACAAGGGACTGAATGAACGGCTTTAGCTTCGTAAATTAAAAAAAAAAAAAAGTCGCACACTTTGAACCATCAAAATATGAAAGAAAATCAAAGCTCAACAAAGAGACTAAAAGGCCAGATATTCAGTAAAACAAACGGTGTCGGCGTCGGGGGGGGCATTCGCGGGCTGTGCCCCCCCCCCCAGTAGATCGACTGTGCCCCCCCCACTTCACAAGGGCGAGACCGGGAAAAAAATAATATTAAAGTCCTAGAATTCTTTTTTTTTTTATATTTACAAAAAATGTTTAAGAGGTACCTTTAAAGTTCTGTTACCGTTTGGGTTTCATTGTTCATCGCTGTTTAATGTGTTTAATAATGGTGCGCTAAAGCGCGCATAGTTGTGTGCACACCGGAGGGAGAGGAGAGAGAGAGATGCGTGACTTTAAGCTGTGGTTTATTGCCTTCTTGTGGGCGTAATTTTGAACTTTGTACAATCTGTTGAGTGATTTTTGATGTGTGTTTAAATGGCTATCATAGACATAGCTATACAGAATAAATCCTGCCATGATCAAGACTTTGTGCCCTCCTGCTGTTGCCGTGATGCCCCCCCTGAATTTTGTCTGACGCCGACTCTGAAAACAAAGTAAACCCAACATTAGACGCTGCGCAGTGACAGCATCTAAAGACACAGCTGATCAATTAGTAGTGTTAATAATGGGAAACGGAGACAGAAGGGCAAAATGGAGAGAGTGTGGATTAAGATGAGTTGTGCAGCACAATGTGCGCTATTTCAGCACCATGGAGATTGCCACGGATTTATCATTAAACAGCGAACTGCTGATAATCCAGCACCACAACTGCTGATAGGCTATTTCAGCACCATGGTTGGGGGTTGAGTTGCTGAGAAGAAGTTTGTCAGCAGAACGCAGGAGGCAACAAGATTCTTCCTCTGCTCTTGCTCCTTACGCTTTAGTGCGCCCGACTTGTGTTTTTTCATTTTAAAGCTATTTAAGCGAACACACACACAGTCAGTAACAAGGACTAACTGCACACTCAGAGACTGCGGTGAAATTGGCCGCGCACGCACGCACGTACATCAATCTGATGTGACTTTCTGTCTGCGCGTAGACCCACAGGAAGAGAGAGAGAGAGAGAAAGATTGACAGACAGCGCAAGAGAGGTTGACATGGTAAGTATGACGTCACATTAGGCTACCTCCTCATGGTATTTCAGAAACGTTCTGATCTGGATTGCTTTTTCCACTTATATTTATGTCTTACACTTATATACTTACAAATACAGCAGTAAGAGACTGACTTTCCGACTTTACGTTGTTTTTGTTTTTTTCGCCACCTGTCCTGCGGTGGGCCCCTTCGTGACCGTGGGCCCGGGGCAGCCGCACCCTCTGCCCCCCCGCCGGCTCCGCTACAGGTCCTGAGTCCTGTTCTCGTTGGAGAAATAGCTTAAATGAATATAGAAAAGCCTTGCAACTTGCGTGCGGTGCTTATTATCCATCACTTATTGAATAATAAAAATAGAATAAAAATAATCCAAGATTCCTTTTCAGCACTGTAGCCAGGCTGACAAACAGTCATAGCTCTACTGAGCCACACATTCCTCCATCGCTTAACAGTGAGGACTTCATGAGCTTCTTTAATGATAATGGTGATAATGATCATGGAAATGGTTCTTAGACCAAAAATACTCTTGGACCGCTTTCTATCTGTTGACTTGCCAGAGCTGGTCTCAACAGTTGTTTCGGCTAAACCATCAACTTGCCTCTTGGACCCTGTCCCAGCATGGCTGTTGAAGGAAGTCCTTCACTTGGTTGGCACCCCTCTTCTAAAGATGATTAATTCATCCTTACTGACAGGCTATGTGCCACAACTTTTTAAAGTTGCAGTAATTAAGCCCCTCTTAAAAAGCCAACTCTTGATTCGGGCTCCTTAGTTAACTACAGACCAATATCTAACCTCTCTTTTATTTCCAAAATCTTAGAGAAGGTTGTCTCCAGTCAGCTCTGTGAGTTTCTTCATAGTAACAGTCTCTTGAGGACTTCCAGTCCGGGTTTAGGGCCAACCATAGTACTGAGACTGCACTGCTGAAAGAGGCCCGTGATCTACTTTTGGCTTCAGACAGTGGTCTCCTCTCTTTGCTCATGTTACTTGATCTTAGTGCTGCTTTTGACACTATTGATCATCAAATCCTCTTTCAGAGATTAGAGAAGCTTCTTGGCATCACAGAAACTGCTTTAGCTTGGTTTCGATCATATCTAAATCATTCGCAGTTTGTGGGGTGGCTGTGGTAGAGTTGTCGCCCCGCAATCAGAAGGTTGTGGGTTTGATTCCAGCTCCTGCACACATGCCGAAGTGTCCTTGAGCTAAACCCCAAATTGCTCCCACTGTTGTTCAGTGGTGTATGAATGTCGTGTGAATGTTAGCTACAGCTGATGGTCTGATTAGCTTAAGTCGGCCATCAGTGTGTGAATGTGGTGTGATTGGGTAAATGAGGCTAGCAGTGTAAAGCGCTTTGAGTAGTCAGAAAGACTAAAAAAGTGCTATATAAGTACTGGTCCATTTACCATTTGTTCATGTAAACAATAAATGCAAATAAATTAATTCCATGCATACCAGGGTGCATTATGGAGTTCCTCAAGGCTCAGTGCTTGGTCTTAACTTATATATGCTTCCTCTTGGTAGTATAATTAGAAAACACTCCATAAACTTTCACTTTTACGCAGATGATAAACAGCTATACCTATCGTTGAAGCCAGAGGAAACTAGCCAGTTATCTAAACTTAAAGCTTGCCTCAAAGATCTGTCTCAAAGATCTAGCGACTGTGGCTAGAGGTAAAGTTGTCATCTCTCAATCGGAAGATCGAGGCTTCGATTCCGAGCTCCTGCAGTCACATGTCGAAGTGTCCTTGAGCAAGACACTGAACCCCAAATTGCTCCCACTGTTTTTCAGTGGTGTGTGAATGGGTATGATTGGGTTATATAAACTGATGGTTCTTAATTACTTTGGTGTTGGTAGTTGGGGGCATCTTTCCATCTAGGTACCCAGACTTGACCCACTGCCCTGGGGGCCCACTGATCTGGTGGCCCCCTCATGGGACACCGGGATATCCTGTTGGCTTGCCTCCTGTGCCCCAGAGCTGCTGGGTCTGTGTATGGTCAGTGGGGTCTGGGAGTGGCGGTGGTTGCTCTCCACGGCGGTGCCTTGGCTGGCCACGGTTCCACGGGGCCATGGTGGGGCCCACCCCTGCGGTGCATCCATGTCTCTGCCTTCCTGCTGTCCACCCTGCGGCCTGTCCACTCTGCCCCCCGCCCTACCTGCAGCACCTGGGGGTCTGCTGCTGGGGTTGGGCTCGTCCCAGGGTGGAGGATCTGTCACCGCAGCATTTGGGGCCACCCCCACAACTTAACAAACTTGGTGTGGGTGCCAAGGCCTGTGTAGGGCGATTCCAGGTTGGTGTCGTCTGGTGCCTGTCTTGCCTCCCTTTGATGGGTTTGGGCCTGGGGGAGGGCGTGGAGACTTTCTGGCTTGGTGTCCTGGGGGTTGTCCACCTTGGTCGGGTCTTCGGTGGACGATGGGTTGATGGCTCTTGTGCTGCGGTGCGCTGGGTGCGGGTCCCTGTTGGGCCCGTCTGGTCTCTGGGGTCTGACTTGGTCATCACCGGGGGGTCCCGGGGCTTGCTGATTTTGGGGGCCATCTGGCACCTCTCCCTCGCTCCCACTTTGTCTTGGCCAGTTGGAGCTGGGCCCTTATTTGCCTAGCCTCTTAGTTTGCACTTCACTGCCCACACATTGCACTCCTGTAAATATTTTCACCTTTGGACACACATACAACATTTAGGGTTCTTGGAGTCAGGGGTGGTGGGGCACTGACGACCTCGCCCCCCCTACCTCTCTTGTCCTCCAATTTTAATTGCACTACATACACAAACTCTGAGGGGAGGCGGTGCAGGGGGTGCTGCCTTCTGTTTTTATTGCACCATGACATTCACTCACTGGGGGCAGGCAGAGAGAGTAGGGTCCGGTGGGACCCTACCCACTCTGTCTTTCCCCCACTTTTAATGCACCACATTACACCCAGGGTAGCACATATTCACAGTGGAGGGATATTGTATCCGTGTCTAGGATCAAGGATACAGAATAGCAGGGGGGGACAAGGGGTACACAAATATAACACTGGTGTGGCAGATGGGGCCTGGCTCTTTATAGTTGAGACTTTGTGCCAGAGACCCCATAACCATCAAACAGGAGGATGACAGTGGCCTTCGGTGCAGCTGGGCTTTGGTGCCTGCAGGCGGAGGCTTTGGTGCAGCTGGGCTTTGGTGCCTGCAGGCGGAGGCTTGGGGTAGAGCCTTGGGAATGGATGGGCTCGGCGGGGTCTTGTGCCTCTTGGCGGTCTGTAGTGTGGGATCCATAGGACTGTCGCTCCCTGGGGTTGCTGCTCTGTGCGGGTGGTTTGTGGTGGTCTGGGGGCTTAACCGCAACCTCACTGCAGCATGCCCACATCCCGCCCACCTGGCCTCGCTGTTCCTGGATCTTGTGGCTTCGAGGGTCCGGGTGGTGGGTCCCGGAAATAAAATCAGTGCATCTGTCTTTTAAACGCTGTCACCAGACAGTGCTCAGTTAAAAAGATAACGCAGACAAGGGGGAAAAAAATGACTTATTTTAGTTACTGAATCTGAATCATTTCTATTGGTAAATCTAAATTAATTCCTCCCAATTTATTAGTAAATCTAAATTACTTTTTTCCAGAAACTTAGTAAATATTAATCATTTTTCCCTGTAAAATTAATTTGGATTCACTCACCATTTGTGATATTATAAGTTTAAATTTACTTAATTTAATCAATAGTTTTAAATCAAGATAAGTAATTAAAATCTATTCACTTATATTAAGTGTCACTTTGTTGCCTTCATTTTTTAAAGTAGACAATGGTCAAAGTATTTAGAGTTTACTCCGTGTGTGTGTGTGTGTGTGTGTGTGTGTGTGTGTGTGTGTGTGTGTGTGTGTGTGCTGTTGTAACCTGTGTGAGGCAGTTGCTGTATTGTTTGATTACCTTTAAGAGCTAGAGATGTTAGGAAGTGGAGCTGCTCTTTTGCTGCTGGCTTTTAAGCGGTGTTTACGTTTGAAATAATTGTGGGATTTTTCTTCCCCAGTCAGAGTCTCCCTCTGTATCCATGCTTGTTCCTTTGAACAGCACTCCTTGTCCCTTTTTTTGTAATACGCTTTGATTATTGTGCACACCTTTATTTCTTTTGTAATAAATACTTTTTTGGGTTACACATGACAACTGGGGTATTTCATGTTGCCTCTCTCCAACCTCATGAGCTGGGTCATAACAATTGACTTCTTGATTTTGAAAGTAACCAAGTTATATACAAGTTACCATAGCAGCTGCCAACAACATCCCCACTGACTCATAGAGCTGCACGATTTGGCAAAATTGTACAGTTGCACTTGTAATGAATAATATGAGACCTAGACAGGCATTACTGTCATTCTATATGTAGCAAGTGAATACAGGACGAAATTTTGTCTGCAAATGCCATATTTTTTCAGGATACAGATATAGTTAAAAATGAATCTACATTCTTTGTTATAAAGAAATATGCAGATATTATTGGTAGCTGTGAAATATGTACTTCACGATTTAAAACAAAATTATTAATGTTATACATTTTGGATTTCAAAATGCAACGAAAGCAAGCTTGTTCAGGACTATTTTGGTGCACTAAAGTACTGTTTCGTTAAATGTTTAGTTTAAATTATTATTATTTTGCTTTCTTTATTCTTTCTGTTTTAGTCTAGTTTGGTTTTTTATCAGCTGTAGCCTGTTGATCCTGTATTTGTAATAAATAAATGATTTTGGAGTGTAGGCTCACATTTTCCCCTGTTCCCTGCTCAGGGCACTGACAGTGACCTTTAGATTCTTGGTCCCCTTCATGACTAAGGCCCTTCTCCCCTGATGACTCAGTTAAGAGGGGCATCCAGCTCTAGAAGAGACCTGGGGATTCTGAACTTCTTCCATTCACAGATGATGGAGTCCACTGAGCTCATTGGGACCTTCAAAGCAGCAGAAATGTTTCTGGACCCTGGGTCCAGATTTGTGCCTGGAGACCATCCTGTCTCTGAGGTCTACAGACAGTTCCTTTGACTTCGTGATGGTTTATGCTCTGACATAAAGGACCTGTGGGACCTTATATAGACAGGTATGAGCCTTTCTAAATCAGGTCCAGTCAGCTGAATTTTTGAACACAGGTGGACTCTAGTGAAGCTGTAGGAACATCTCAAGGAGGATCAGAGGAACCAGGATGAACCTGAGCTACATTTAAAGCTTCATGACAGAGGCTGTGAATGCTTACATACATGTGATTTCTTAGTCTTTATTTATTTATTTTTTCACATTGTCATTATGGGATATTTTGTGTATAGAATTCTAAGGAAAAAAAATGATTTATTCCATTTTGGAGACTAACATATAAAATGTGGAAAAAGAGGAGCACTGTGAATACTCGCTGGAAGAACTGTATAGGGTTAATCTATCTGTAGTTATCTGAAGGCAGATGTTGCAATAAGGATTATCCGCTTAGATGGGTACATCACACCCATTAATGCTGACAGGCAGGTGCAGGTTAAAGACCATTCTTAGGTCCAAGGAAAAAGGGTTTGGTCATAGCATCCATGTGAGAACATCGCACAGAGTTTATTTTGGCACAGAGTTTAGACTTCATCCAGTTTCATAATTACACAACAAGGTGTGCTTAACCAGTTTGTTTGTATAAAAGCTGAATACTCTGGGGTTATACCTGTATTTCATCTTGATGTCTCCTTCAAACTTTAATTTAAAAAACAATGAACGATGTTTAAGACAAGCACTTTCATTCAGCTGCTCTAAACAAAAAATAAATAGATTTTTTTTTTTTCAAATTTTCGTTAAGGATTTCAGAGGATTTTTAAAAAGTCTTTAAAGACAATGACGTCTCTCGTTTGAAATATGAGGTGCTAATTGGAATGAAATTATCTTCAACTTCTTTTTTGAAAGAATACATACTGTTAAATGTGAGGCCTTACTTGTTTCTGAGATGTCTAATTTTGTAATTTAAAGAACAGAAATATTTGGTGACTTGTCTTTGAAAACTAATTCACAGGATGCCAATGGTTACAAAAATTTATGATTGTATTCTTAAACATTTCTTCTGGCCAAGTATGAAAGCTGATGTGGTTCAGTTCTGTAATATCTGTCGCACCTGCCAGGTGGTGGGAAAACCAAACTAGTTTGTGCCTCCAGCACCTCTACGTCCTGTTCCAGCTGTGGGTGAGCCTTTTGAACATGTCATTGTGGATTGTGTGAGCCAGCTGCCCAGGATGAAGTCAGGTAACCAGTTCATGTTGGCAGTTTATTGTGTGTTTCCACCCGGTACCCTGAGGCAATCCCGTTAAGAAAGATCATAGCCACAGTCATCACTAAAGCTCTGGTTAGGTTTTTTACAACATTTGGGTTACCAAAAGTTGTCCAGACAGGAACAAATTTCCTCTCTAAGAGCTTCAAGCAGATATTACAGTCTCTTGGAGTAATTCATTTAGTGTCCAGTGCCTACCTACCATCATGAGTCACAAGGTGCCCTTGAATGCTGGCATCAGACGTTAAAGCCCATGCTAAAAAAGTATAGTAATGACACAGGGAGAGGTTGGGATGAGGGGGTTCCATTTGTTCTGTTTGCTAATCACTAACAGGAGTCCACTGGGTACAGTCCAGCTGAATTGGTTTTTGGTCACAATGCACATGGCACAATGAAAGTGCTCAGAGAACAGTGCATGTCTAGAAGGTCTTTGATAATGAATGTGTCTGATTTTGTATCACAATATAGGAAACAATTACAAACCGGATTCGGTTGAAGTTGGGAAATTGTGTAAAATGTAAACAAAAACAAAATACAATGATTTGAAAATCCTTCTCAACCCATATTCAATTGAATACACTACAAAGACAACATATTTATTTATTATTATTATTATTCGTATTTTGTTTTTATTTACATTTTACTCAATTTCCCAACTTCAACCGAATCTGATTTGTACATGTGGCAATTATTTTGGCCATATAAGCCCTTGCTGGCTCTCAAGACACTGTGAAAAGGAGACTTGACAAGAAAGCGGTTGAGCAGCAGTTCCAGCCTGGTTGAATTACTTACGTCTGGTACTGCCCTCACTGCTCATTTCTCAGGTCCTTATGCAGTAGAGAGAAAAAGCATCCAGTACCAGTTATGTCATCCAAACCCTAGAATGCCAGAAGAAGAATAGGCTGTCACATTAACATGCAAACCTTCATTCCAGGGACGCCTCAGGGAAAATATCCCTTGGGGACTGCTGCCCCCATGCCGACTTCTGCTACTGTGGTTTGGGAAGGTTGGGTGGCCAACGATGGACTTAGGACTCTTTCTGATAGTCAGCAGGGTGGTAGGCTGTTGAATTCAGGATTTATGTCTTATGTAGATGACCATTTTTCATATTTACCTGTGCAGCAGAAAGATGCTATCCTGTGTCTGCTCCGTTCATACCCAACTCTGTTTGGTGATGTTCTCTCTAGAACTGCAGTTTTAGAACATGACACTGAAGTTGGAAGTTTGAAACCAATCAAACACAATGCCTACATTATCCTATAGTAAAGAGTGAGTTGATGAGGAAAAAGGTAGACTACCTGGTAGAGAATGGTTAGGCAAAGCCCAGTCATAGTCCTTGGAGCTCTCCGTGTTTGCTGACACCAAAGTCTGATGGTGCTCCCTGTTTCTGTTCAGATTACAGGCTCTGACTGTACCAGACTCATCCCCACTACCCCGCATGCATGTAGATAGCATAGGCCCCACTACATTCATCACAAAACTGGTCCTGCTTAAAGGGTACTGGCAGATACCGTTAACACCCAGCGCAGGAGACAAATCAACCTTTGTCACCCAAGATCACTTTATGAAGTACAAGATAATGGCATTCGGTATGAGAAATGCACCAGACACTTTTCAGCATCTGATTGTACCTGGTGTTAGGTGACATCCCAAACTTTAATGTATATAATGTGTATATTTAATGTGTATCTTGATGATGTAGTGGTCTACTCTAGCAACTGCTCAACCCACAAAGCTCACTTAAAGGTGGTATTTCAATGGCTTGCTGAAGCCTCACTAACATTGAAACTTGCTATGTGTGAGTGTGATGGCCACAGCCACACAAGGGTAATTTCACCTTCATTCACACCTCATTAGCTTCTTTACAAAACTGGTTATTCTTTTGACTTGCAGTAAACCACACTGTGAGGGAGCTGGAAAGCATCCCCCTCACGAAGGTGAAAAAACAGAACACAGGCATTGACTATTAAGTTGACCACAGTCTGATATTAGATGTTTTTGTTTGTTGTCTTTTATTTTGGGGAAAACAAACCCATACTAATATCTCTCTCTCCGAGGTAATCGTCTGGGGGGCGTTGTCATGGGTGCACACATGAGGATGCAGCCGCAGGACTCCAGCAGCTGCATATTGTGTGGCGGAGTTGAGGAATCAGGGGAGAGAGAGAGGAGGAGGGTAGAGGGGATATTTTGTTTATGTTTCTTAAATTTGGTAATTCTTTAGTTTGTTAGTTTTTTTCCTTTGATCTATATTAGCAGTGGAATTAGTTGCAGTGTGTTTGTTTATTGTAGATATTGTTTAATTGTAAATATGGTTTAAAGTCAGGGGGAAGTGTCACAGTAGTTGTACTGGTGTGGGAGGAGAGTAAGTGGGGCAGAAAAGGCCAATGAGGATTCAGCAGTGTGTGTGTGTGTTTAGGGGTGGGGCTGGGTGTGTCTCTTCTGCCTGGCTGCTGCTGTGATTGAGATATCAGCTACACCTGTGGACTTTGTTTGTGTGTGCCTGAACTCTGCCTTATGTAAAGAGTCTGTGATCTGTGGGAAAAGAGGGAAGTAAAAAGAAAAGCCTGAGCTCTGGAACCGTGTTGTATGCTCCTCATTTTTTCAACCTGGCACTACACCCTTCTTCCCTCGTGTCAGAAGAGGTTTATTACATCTAAAAACCTTACACACACAAACACTTAAAATTCATTTGGTATTAATTTATTTCCGCATTTAATCTTACATTGTTTAAATTTAGCACACACATTTTTACAATGCAAGATTAGATCATTTCTCTTGCACTAATCATTCTTTCTTTGTCTTCGAGTTACCTGATTGCTGGGGGAGGGCACTTCCTGGTTGGAGCAAAAGGCGTGGCCAAGGGCAGAGGACACTCTTATGCTGGAGCCAGCTTGTTGGGAGACTCCAAGTGCTCTGATGTCATGGGGAATTTATATTTACTTAGTTTTGTTTGTATTAAATTTCACGCAGTGTCCATTTTGTTTTCCCTTGTGTTTGAATTGGTTTGGCCAAACCACTATATATGTTGTCCTATTGTTTCATTGTGTCAGGTCTGTTTGTTACATCTTCGTCTCCAATGTTGTTCACTTGCAGAGAGAGCCAAACTCTGTTTCACAAAGTAATCTCATTTTTGCTTTCAAACCCAACTCCTGATAGGCGAGCAGTTCTTTTGTTGGTATCCCGAGAGGTCCGATCCATAGAGGAAGTCCAACTGCTGCTGTCAAGATGTCCCCACAGAATGCACTCAGTACTTGGGGTGCTGTTCGTTTTTATAGAAAGGGTCACAGTTACAGCCAGCCAAACCTTTCTTTTTTGTAAACTTTTGATTATTTATTTATTATATTTGTTGGTACAATGTGATGGGATCACATTTGTCACAAAGGATGCACCTTCCCTGCCAGGTTTTGATTGGAACATATTTGCCACAGAGGAATACCCCATCCCTCCCCCCACCCCCATCTTACTGTGTCAAGCGTTGCCCTGGTAACATTGCAGTGCCTCTTTTCTCAGCTACAGTTCGTACTGATTTGATTTCGGGAATGTTCCTCTAGATTTCAACAGCACTCCCTCCTCAACTTCCTCCAACCCCTTTTAACATTTTACCAATGGTTGCAAATAACTCTTCCATTAGGGATTGAAAGAATGATCTTTAATCAATTCATTTAATCATCAAATTTAATTAATTCATTTATTCATTTTCTATACCCCTTATCCTACTCAGGGTCGTGGGTGGCTGGAGCCTATCCCAGCTGACTTAGGGTGAGAGGCGGGGTATACCGCCAGTCGATCGCAGGACTGACACATAGAGACAGACCACCTTTCACGCTACGGGCAATTTAGAATTGCCAATTGACCTGATGAGCATGTTTTTGGAGTGTGGGGGGAAGCCGGAATACCCGGAGAGAACCCACATATGCAAGGGGAGAACTTGCAAACTCCACACAGAAAGGCACACCGTGCCTGAACCAGGATTTGAACTGGTGACCCTCTTGCTGTGAAGCAACAGGACCAACAGCTGCGCTACCATGCAGCCCATCAAATTTAATTTAACCCATATTACATTCTTTAAGACTATACAGTTTCATACACACACATCTATCTCTAAGTACAGATAAGCCTAGCTCCCTCCTGAAACAATCCTGTTTAGAATTTTTTTTTTCTGTTTGTTGAACTCTGTTTCTGGACCTCCAATACTTCTGTGTCAGTCTGTCTCTCTCTCTCTCTCTTCTTCCAGGCTAAAACTTATGCCTTTAAGGTTGCTTCCTTTGACCTTTTTCTCTGGGCCTGAAGTGTGACTTCAACTTATCGTGACAATGTACATCCACAACCAGCATTTGATGCGCTGGACAATACTGGTTCAGGGATTGAACCTAGAAATTGAACACAAGAAGGGAGCTGACAGTGGCGAAAAAAAACAAAAACAAAAAAAAAGCTGAAAGCTGCCAGCCTGTTGTCGGATGTACAGTGGGTCAAAAAGTATTGGGACACCCACCAATTGTACAAGTTGTCCCACTTAAACAGATGAAAGAGGTCTGTAACCATGGTTCGATTTACGGGGGAGCTAAGGGGAGCTCAGCTCCCCTGAAAGGGACATGAGCTCCCCTGAAAGCCTGACCTGACACATTCAGGGGGAGCTCTAAAAATTGTGCACTGTTCTATTTTCTCTTGTTACCTGAAATAAAATAAAATAATATTTGTGTGTGTGTGTGTGCTTATTTGCTCATTAACATTTTTTTCAAAACTCACTTATTTTACAAAATTCTGCATATTCCGCTGTGGTTGTGGCGGTGCTGAACTACCATGGATAGCGCTGTTTGTTGACTGTGATGTTACAGTACGTTGTTTGCACCGGAGCGGAGGTCGTTTGTTTCAGATTCAGATTCAGAATACTTTATTCATCCCGCGAGGGGAAACTGCATAGTGATTTAACTTGCTGCATACTTTTTGAGCTGTTGCTACTGTCCTTATATCAATAGTTTCATCAGTGTTAAGTACTTTTTGTTGTAATAATGGAATGTTTTTCTCAGTAACCCTGTTGTTAGCCACACATGGATAATAATTATATGTACATTCACATGATTTGGAAGGTTGTGGTGCGCACTTAAAAAAAGTAGGGCTCCCCCAAAGACCACTGTGTAATTCGAACCCTGTCTGTAACTTTCATCATAGGTATACTTCAACAGTGAGAGACAGAATGTGGAAAAAAATTGGATGATTTTTTAAACAATTTGTATACTTGATATGAAAATAAATATTTAAACATGAACAAAACTTCAACTCAATACTTTATAATGTAACCTCTGTTGGCAGTTACACTGGTCAAACATTGCCCGTAGTTCTTGACCAGGTTTGCACAAACTGTGGTTGGAATTTTGTCCCATTCTTCCATGCAGATCATCAGAGATGTAGAGACTGAAACATATAAAATGTGAAAAAAAGAGGAGCACTGTGAATACTGTCTGGATGAACTGTGTACGGTTAATCCATCTGTAATTATCTGATTAGCTGCTTAGATGGGTACATCACACCCATTAATGCTGACAGGCAGGTGCAGGTTAAAGACCATTTTTAGGTCCAAGGAAAAAGGGTTTGGTCATAGCATCCATGTGAGAAGATCGCACAGAGTTTATTTTGGCACAGAGTTTAGACTTCATCCAGTTTCATAATTACACAACAAGGTGTGCTTAACCAGTTTGTTTGTATAAAAGCTGAAGACTCTGGGGTTATACCTGTATTTCATCTTGATGTCTACCACTGAACCAAGGTAAGATGTTCTTTGTGTCACTGAACAGGACAGGCTGCAAAGTTTTTAACAGTGGAGAAAGAACAAATTTATTTTGTAGTTTTCAAATCTCTTCTGTTCTTTATTGTTTTAATCTTTTACAATTCAAGCTTTAATAAAAAAAAAACAACAACAATGAATTAAGTTTAGAACAAGAGCTTTTGTTCAGCTGCTCTAAACAAAAAATACATGGGCATTTTTGTATAATACTGTTAAATGTAAGGCCTTCTTTGTATCTGAGATGTCTTCAATTTATCTTTTAAAGCCGTGGTGATTTTGTAATTTAAAAAACAGGAATATTTGGTGACAAATCTATGAAAACTTATTCCCTGTATGCCTGTGGTATTAGCATACAGCTCAGGATAGGAGAACAAACAGCACATAATATAAACCTCCTTCATCGACATTCATTAGTTAGCTTTTTGCTCACCTAGACAATGAGTGGAGATGGTGGGATTTTTCTCTGCAGTCAACATTTGAAGTGATGGTGTCAGTGGCTCAGTGACACTAACCGACAAAACACTTGTTGGATGCAGACAAAGTTGTCTGTGATATAGTTCATTCCAACCAACATGCAGCAGTTATTCTACAGTGATCTGATCAAACTTGAGAGTCGGTCAATAAAATGTAGAGTGAGGTTACAAAGCTCTGCTTGGTGAGTTTGGAGTTGGTAGATGAGCTCTGGTAGGATATAACCAGGATTCACTAGCGTTACATATTATGGACACCATACTTCACACCCTTCATGACTGCTGGCTGTTTTTCTGTAGGTCCAAAAAGAGGAAGATGGCTCAAGACCAAGCCAGAGCAGACATCCTGCCATGGGAGGACTTTTTCATGGGCGTGGCCTGTGTGGCTGCCAAAAGGAGTGAAGACCCAAGCACGCAGGTGAGTCGGTTTGTGTGTGTGTGTGTGTGTGTGTGTGTGTGTGTGTGTGTGTGTGTGTGTGTGTGTGTGTGTGTGTGTGTGTGTGTGTGTGTGTGTGTGTGTGAACTTACATTCAGAACAGTTTTTACAGTTTTGGACTAATAGGCCATTGTCCTGAACAGTCTTTAAGTAGTGAGCCTGTCTCCTCTCTGCAGGTGGGGGCCTGTATAGTGAACAACGAGAATAAGATTGTTGGAGTTGGATTCAACGGGATGCCAAATAAATGTGAAGGGTTGCCTTGGTCCCGCGATAGAACAAATGGAAACCTGAACACGAAATACCCCTATGGTGAGAACTAAGTCACAAAAGGTGAACTTCTGATAGCTGTAGATCCACACTTTGGTCTGTAAGAGGACACCAGAGGAGAAATAAAGAAGAACTATCAGTCTGCCCTCCATCCTCTCTCACCTCACTTTTTCTCTCTCTAAGCTCCATGTGTGACTGAGAGTTTATAAATCATTCAAAGTGTATTATCTCCTCTTGTGTTTACATGAAACTATTCATCAAATTAAAAACCCAGACAGGAGAACATATTTAAACTGACCATGAAATGTTCAATCTGGCCCACAGTGTGCCACGCAGAGCTGAACGCCATCGTGAACAAGAACAGTGCTGACATAAGAGGCTGTGTCATCTACGTGACTCTGTTCCCCTGCAACGAGTGTGCCAAGCTCATCATCCAGATGGGTGTGTATGGGGCAACACACACACACACACACACACACACACACACACACACACACACACACACACACACATCAAGCCAACAGATCATTTTTCAAATGCTGTCCCAACTCACAAAAACATACACGATTTGAATTTTAATACATATATTCTTCTTTACTCTTTCAGTACTGTTCAATTTAAATGATTAACTTTTGTTGTTTTCCGTCCCTGTTGCTTAAACTGGGCTGCATGGTTGGGTATATTAAATGGATTAAATGAGCGATTTCTTTGTCCCTTACCTTTCCCTCCCTTTCCCTTGTCCAGGTATTTCAGAGGTGGTCTATCTCTCTAATAAGTACTCTGAAAGTGAGGAGACAAGAGCTTCAAAAAGAATGCTGGAAGGAGTTGCCATAAAACTCAAGTAAGTCACAAGTCAAACACAACCAGGGGTTTCTGGGGATCATGTTCTTTTGATCTTCCAGTCTTGATGTGTTGAGCTAAACTGCAGCCTATAACTGTTTTCTCAGTCTGTATCAGGGCGTTGGACCAGATTTTTTTCCAAATGGTTCGTCCCAAACAGAAACAGTATTTTTGTGTTTTTGGTTTTGGGTTCCACCCCAAAATTTACATTCTTGAACCTTTTTGAATTAAAAAATTTAGTTCCCAAACTGGTTAAAATGTTCCAGTTGTGCTCCGGAACATTAAAAATTCAAAATTTTCTGGATTTTCTGCTTGAAGCTTCTCTGCTATCAGTTACTCTTTTTAAAAAAAAATAAAAAAAAATAAAAAAACACTGAAAACTCTAAAACTCAAAATACTAACAGGCAAATGTTTTCAAACAGGGAGAGTAGAGAAAAGTTAAGTACAGCTTCATGGCTGACTACAGCACAACTACAGCAACCTCAAGGCAAACAACTCAAAGCATTGCTATAACCACTTCCAGACACTAGATGGCCTACTTCAGTCAATAACATACAACAAAACAATACATTGACATCACATGACACAATTTAAAATATATATATATATATATATATATATATATATATATATATATATATATATATATATATATATATATATATATATAATATATATATATATATATATATATATATATATATATATGTGTGTGTGTGTGTGTGTGTGTGTGTGTGTGTGTGTGTGTGTCCAGAGTTATCCAGATCCATTGACCATTTCATAATTATTTACTTAAAAACTCAATAAAATTTAAATCTTTAAACATTTACCTTTTTACAACTTTTTTTTTAGTTTTGTTCTACTTTGTTCTACTTGTATTATAACCTACCTCTAATTTGCAGCAAGAAGAAGAAGAAGAAGAAGACAAGATGTATTTCATAACTGTATTTCAAAGATGTTTAATGTTTTTTTGTATTTGAAATTTCTGTTTTAAAGTTCAAATACTAAAGGACAAAGTATTGTATAACAGTAAAATGTTCTGCATGTAATTCATATCCTTGTTTTTGTCAGCATGAAGGGACCAAAGAAAGAAGTTATTTTACTTTATGTCTTTTTTATTGCCTTTTTTATTTATTGGATTTCCTCCTCATGCATGTTTTAATCCCTCTCTATTGACGGCCTTTTGTTGATTTGTCTCTCCTGCAGGCAGTTCACTCCCAGGGACAATCAGATCGTCATTGACTTGGTGGAAACTTCTTAACAAATGGGATTCTGCTGCCTCGTTCCTTCAGGTCTTCTTGCCTCCTGATTCATCCAAAGGAAACTCAGTGATACTTTCTTTTTAGCCTCTATATTTGACTTGCTTTGATTAACAGGATATTGGTTAGGAATGGTTAAATGTGATGCTGAACTCTTTGCAGCTGATTGTGGCGGATGGTCTTTACATCCTGTATTGTTCTTTGAAGCTATTTTTGAGTTGAACGACATTCATTTAATCTGACCTTTTCAAGAAATGGTGGTGGTTGATTTTAAATTGGTATAAAGATATCCCACAGGTTACCATTCATGATCTTTGATCCAGAAGGATTATTTTGTAGCTCATTAGATATTTAGATCCATGAGTGTAAACTAAAGAAGGGCCAAGGTTTAAAGATAATTATTGAAGGGAAGCTTAAATTATTTAAAAGAGTTGCCCTCTCTTTCCATGAATAATTTTTCAAAGTTGAATGTGCTGCTTTGAAGATGTTGCCTTTTTCTGGTGTTGGAATGTGTGATTGCTAAATTTGCTCTTTATATTGTGGTGACTGCTACCTGCTGAATTTCTTCTTTTATCAATTAAAAAACAACTTCTGAGTCCTTTCCTGGCTTTAGAAATAAAAACCATGTGTGTTGTCAATCTGTTGTCATTCATATGTCAACCATCAGAGCAGTGGGAATCAATAAAACCTGAGAACATGAGCCTGTGGTTGCTGTGGTCACTTCTTACATAATTAATAAACACTGAAATAACTCAGAGAGTTAAAAACGAACCAGGATGGCACAGTGGCTCTTCAGGGACCAAAGGCTGTGAGGCAACATCTCTGGAGAGATCTGAAAATGTCTGAGCACCAACGCTTCCCATACAACCTGATGGAGCATGAGAGTTGCTGCAAAGAAGAACGGACCAAACTGCCCAAAGAAAGGTGAGCCAAGCTTGAGGCATCATACTCAAAAGGACGTGAGGCTGTAAGTGCTGCCAAAGGTCAACAAAGGACTGAGCAAAGGCTGTGGATACTTATAAACATGTGATGTCTTATTTATTTATTTTTTTCTGTGTTGAATTTTGAGGGAAAAAAATGAATTTATTCCATTTTGGAATGAGGCTGTAACGTAACAAAATGTGGAAAAAGTGAAGTGCTGTGAAGACTTTCCAGATGAACTGTGTGGAGACCACCTCTAGTGGACACTCAGGACACTGCAGAAGTTATGGACGTCCCTATGAGCTTCTTCCGACTGCCCTGCAGGTTGCCTTTTGCTGTAGACTGGAGCAAGTGGGCCAAACAAGTGCAAAGAAAACACATCCTTCAATGAGTTTGGCCTGAAACACTGCATGCTGCTCTTTAAACAGCCACCAGATGGAGCCAAAGAGACACTCCTGCTGTTACCTCACAGTCAGAATGGTTCTGGTTCAATTCTCCAGCTTGACAGGTGCCATTCTGTGTGGAGGTTATATGTTCTTTCTGCACTGTGTGGGTTCTCTCTCTCAGGTTGATCTAAATCCCCTGGAGGTGTGTGGTTGTGCATGCATGTGAATGGTTGTCTGTCTCATAGTGTGAGGCCTGTGAAAGGCTGGAGGCCTGTCCAGGTGAACCCCTCCTCTCAGCCAATGACAGCTGGGATAGACTCCAGCCCTCTGCGACCCCGAAAGGGAAAAAACAGTAGAGATGATAGATGGATCTTAGATTTTATTGAGTTTATACATTTCAGTTCATGAAGAAAAAAACTCCTAAATCCAAACTTAGGACACTGAACCTAAAGAGCATGAAGCCCCTGAACTCTTTGTTTTCTGACTTGTATCTGTTTTTATCTTATGGTCAAGCTATTCTGATTTTAGTTGGTGTGAGTAAAAAACAAGTGACCAGGATTAAGCATTTATTTGTAATAGTTATTCATACTTCAAACAAATCAATACACAATAAAACTTCTTCAACCCTTGAATAAATATTTTATACATAAATAGTTTTCTTTACAGTCAAATGAATTCATAAAACAGTGAAATGAGTTATATCTCTATCAATCCAGAGTCCTGATTAGCAATCTAAGCCTGTCAGTGACAGAAATAAGAAGTTTTAGTGACACACTTTGATACATGGAGGATGACAAAAGATTAACATGTTTTTTTCAACCCGTTTCTTAAATGTCTTGTTTTTAGATTACAGCTTTTACTTTAATTTGATATGTGATCAGATACATTTTATGATTTTAGAGTTGTAGGGCTGTCATTGGGTTTTAAACTCACACAGTAAAAATGTTGCCCTGTGTAGTATTTTTTTTTCCAATTTTTTTTTTTAATTTGCTGGTTGCTGCTGGTCGTCAGCAGTCTGTTGTGTTAGTGAGCAGCTCAGTGGTTCTTCCTCTTTTTTACACACTGTGAGGCTCTCATCTTCCACCCGTGTACAGCGGTGTTTCTTTAAGGACTGGGACCGGGTAAATAGTCTCTTACAATGAGAGCACCAGTACGGTTTCTCTCCTGAGTGCACGCGCAGGTGTCGGCTGTAACTATAGGAACTGTTAAAACATTTACCACACTGTTCACAGCTGTACGGCTGCTCTCCGGTGTGGATACGAAGGTGTCGCATGTAGTTGCTGAGCCGACCGAAGCCTTTCCCACATTCCTCACACTTGTGCGGTTTCTCTCCAGTGTGCGTGTTCACATGTTGTTTATATGTTTTAGAGATAGAAAAACTTTTGTCACACAGTTCACAGTGGAAAGGTTTCTCTCCTGTGTGGATGCGCATGTGTGATTTGTAATTCCCTAACTGAGAGAAACTTCTCCCACACTGAGAGCAGGAGTAGGGTTTTTCTCCTGTGTGGACTCTCATGTGAATCTTGTACCCGCTCAAATCACTGAAACTCTTCTGACACTGTTCACAGTCGTACGGTTTCTCTCCGGTGTGATTACGCAGGTGCAAACTGTAATGTCCAGACTGAGTGAAACTCTTCCCACAGAAGTCACACTGGTACGGTTTCTCCCCACTGTGGCTCAGCTGGTGTCTCTTATATGAGCTTAGAAAGCTGAAGCTCTTGGGACACTGGTCACAGCAGTACGGTTTCTCTCCAGTATGGACTCTCATATGAATCTTATAAATGCTGAGGTAGGTGAAACTTTTCTCACACTGGTCACACTGGTACACTCCCGTGTGTTCGCGTAAGTGTTGTTTGAAAGCGCTGTGGCTGCTGAAGCTGCATTCACACTGGTCACAGCAGTACGGCGTTTCCTCAGCATGTGTGTGCAGGTGGAGCTGGTGGGCCTCCAGCTGACTGAAGCTGCTGTCACACGCTTCACAGTGGTACAGTTTCTCTGCAGTATGACTGAGTTCATGACGTTTGAGGCTACACCCCCGGCTGAAAGACTTTCCACACTGTTGACACTGATGCAGTCTGCTCCCATCTGGCCCTTCAGGTTTCATCTGGGAAACAGAAACAGAAACACACACACACACACACACACACACACACACACACACACACACACACACACACAGACAGATCAGGGATCTCCTGATATCATTCCAGATTACAGCCCAATCCTAATTCGGCACAAATTGGCCGGCAAAGAACTGAACAGTTTTAATGTCTGAGTCATATATTAGTGTACTTCCTGTTGTTCCTGATTTTGGCTGAAACTTTATTAATCCAGAGTATATTGAAGCACCACTGTAGCAGTGCAGTATTAACAAATCTTAAAGCCAAGATCATAAAGTTCATCTCACTGAGTTCATTTCACATTATGTTGAAAAACAAACCACTGCTTCACAGAGACTTGTGTTCATTTAATTTCCAAGATGAGGAAATGTTCATTTCTACTTGATCTCACCTCCTCTGAAGAACTCATCTCAAAGCTCTCTGTAGAGAATGAGTTCCTGCCCCTGAATGTTCCTGTTGTTTCTTTTCAGCTCTGAAACCATCAAAGACAGAAAACAGTTTATTAGCCTTCAGCTTCTGATTCCTGGAGCTCAGTGATATCAGGGAGTCTCTCTGAGACCAGACCATGCCTTAGTAGCACTAAGCTGTCCCCTGAGTGATCAGCTGGTGACTAATGGTCTAAGACAGATGAACAGAAGAACAGAAACCTTTATACTACTGATGGCAGGATGAAGCTTTTTAAAGCCTTCCAGCCAAAAGGTTCACAAAAAGGTTCATTTTTTTAAGACATGTACACAAAAACCACCCTGCTGGTCAAAGACATACATATGTACAAACATTGGTGCCTTGACTCACTGGTGTCCCAACTCTTATCCTCCTGCTGATTTTTTTTTTCTCTTATTTTTTTTTTTTGCTTAGAGTCGACAGCTAAAATCCTGGTTACAAGTCAGCTTCAGATACTCCACCGCTAGTTAGCGCAGCAAATGCCACAGTGAAGGCTGCAACATGCGCCCAGCATCCCCTGTCTCTTTCCTTCACTTTTAGCTGTTAGCTCACAGTGGAAGCATCCGTGCTGTGCTCACATTCATGCTTGCAGGTATTTTGCAAAACCAATCGTGGGTCCGAAGAAAGTGAGTGCAAAGGAAAGAGCTGAGAAGAAGAAGAAGCTGAAGAAGAAGAAAACAGACGAAGAAGAAGAAGAAGAAGAAGAAGAAGAAGAAGAAGAAGAAGAAGAAGAAGAAGAAAAAAGACGAAGAAGAAGAAAACAGACGAAGAAGAAGAAGAAGAAGAAGAAGAAGAAGAAGAAGAAGAAGAAGAAAACAGACGAAGAAGAAGAAAACAGACGAAGAAGAAGAAGAAAACAGACGAAGAAAACAGACGAAGAAGAAGAAGAAGAAGAAGAAGAAGAAGAAGAAGAAAAAAGACGAAGAAGAAGAAAACAGACGAAGAAGAAGAAGAAGAAGAAGAAGAAGAAGAAGAAGAAGAAAACAGACGAAGAAGAAGAAAACAGACGAAGAAAACAGACGAAGAAAACAGACAAAGAAGAAGAAGAAGAAGAAGAAGAAGAAGAAGAAGAAGAAGAAGAAGAAGAAGAAGAAAAAAGACGAAGAAGAAGAAAACAGACGAAGAAGAAGAAGAAGAAGAAGAAAAAAGACGAAGAAGAAGAAAACAGACGAAGAAGAAGAAGAAGAAGAAGAAGAAGAAGAAGAAGAAAACAGACGAAGAAGAAGAAAACAGACGAAGAAAACAGACGAAGAAGAAGAAGAAGAAGAAGAAGAAGAAGAAGAAGAAGAAGAAGAAGATACACCGAATTACTTTTAGACTTTACTGAAAAGGAAACACCCGAAAGTAGTTGCAACTGGGAGTGTGACAGCGCTGTTTAATGACACTCGGCTAAGTTTAGGTTTAGTTTTCTTGAAAAGGGACAATACAGTTTCATAAAACAGATCTATAGTCATCTATAGTCCCCTGGCCATGATGTAAAAAAGCAGTAAAATACATCTACAAGAGAAAAACATGGTTGGAAACTTGATAGCGCACTAATGTAACAAATAGCATATACATAAACTGTTAAGGGAGCACAGAGCACACAATACTAATACAGTATAATACAATATAATACAAGATATATATTCAAAGACTTACCATACAATAAAGAGAGAATAAGACATCACAACACATTACAACATAACCTTTGATCACAACATCAAAACCTTACAACAGGCTTGTCTTTCACTGTTGGCAGCTATAGGTGCTGATAAGCCACATTTTCATGTGTTTGTGAAGGCCCTGTATGTTGTAAGAAGTTTAACCTCCTCAGGTACTGAGTTCCACTCACTAGTGCTCCTCACTGACAAGGCCAACTAACTGAAAGTGCTCCTGCATTTAGGGATGAAACGGTCACCTCTGACAGAGCCCTGAGTGACATGCTCAGAGCTGTTTCACTAACTCATTTAGAAACACTGAAGGAAAGAGTGAAACAGAGCTGATTGGACAGGTGTTTATGGAAAGCAGCTGCAGATGAAGGTGAGGAAAGCCAGGAGAAAAGAGCAAAAAACAGCCAATAAGATTCATTTATTCAGTTCAGCCTTTCTCCTCCACCTCCATCAGCATCTTCAAGACGTCTGATCTCTAAACGCTGAACATTAGACTGAACAAAACCAGTTCACTGCACTACATTCTGCTGGATTGAGTTTTATACTATATTCATTATTTATACATATTTATTTCTTATTAAAAAAAAAAAAAAAAAAAAAAACTTTTAACAAAAAGTAGGGTGTTTTGGGGCATCCAGAACAGATCAATGACATCTCAATTAATTTAAATGGGGAAAAATGATTTGACATATGAGTAATTTAAGCTGTGAGCTCCTAATTAAACTCATTAGTCAAGGCACCAGTGTTTATATAGCTATACAGAGAGGCAGACAGACAGACATAGAGGAAGAATAGACTGACGCCTTCACCCACAGACAGACAGACGGACAGACAGACGGACGGACGGACGGACAGACAGACAGACAGACAGACAGACAGACAGACAGATTAACAGACCCCTTCTCTCTTGGTCACTGAAGTTGATGTTGCCACGCAGAGACATCGCCATCTTGGGGAATGACGTCATCCCAGGCTCTTTCTCTGTGGGTTCTAACGGCAGCTCACAGCTGCGGTGACTCATTACTGACCCCTGCTGGAGCTGATTAAGTATAGGTAAAGACTGTAGAACAGTAGAGACCATCGAGTGGTACAGATCGTCATTCTCCCCTTATTATCAGACTCATGGCGGTGGACCTTGATCGTCAAGCAGCTCGAGTTTCTCCCACTGCTCGCTCACTCACTCACTCACTCACTCACTCATGATCGTCTTCTCTGCCATCCACACCTCCACCCCAGCCCCCAATCACAGCATCAAGGACGGACTGGCCATCGGGAGCACCCGACTGGCCGCTGCCTCAGTGGGCCGGTCCGGCCAAGACTGGAAAAAAAAAGAGAACTCCGCTGCTGGTTTACCGTTTCTTTAGTGTCTGGCTAATCAACATTGGCCCACATGGTGTGTCAATCACCATGTGGGCCAATCACAGCCGAAGGCCGAGGGCCGCGGCCCCTCCTCCCTCGGCATGTGTCAATCAATCAATCTGCAAACATGGATAAGAAAAGGAAAGATGGAGCGGAGAAGAAGAGGGAGAAAAAGAGACAGGCGCTACAAGCAGATGCTGCCAAGAGCAAAAAACTTACGGATATATTCACCAGTACTAATGCAGCAGCAGGGCCGTCAACATTTACAGCATCACCTGCAGCTCTCGAGGCGGCATGATTTCATACGTGATGCATGTGACAAGACGGGGCTGAAAACGGCTCGTGTCGCGCTGGTCAGTGCCTCTTGCTTCAATTCAGGACCGTTTTTTTAAGGTTTTCGTTGTCTCGCATCTCTTTAGTTCTTTTTTATATTTAAAGTTACTTGATTAACTGTTTTGCAACGTACACGCAACGCATTTGAAGGCTTAAAGCTGTAAACTCCTTGTGTCGCGTGACCCCCTAGTTTCTCCACGCCGGTCTGTTTTTCTTTTCTTTTTTTTTTTCTTTTTTTTTTTTTTTTTACTGGCTGTGTGATTTTAGTTTGGCTGGTGAGAAAGTTAGTTGGAAAGCTTTGCCCATTCTGAGCACAGTGTTTTTGAACATACAGTGAACAACAAGGCATATTTTTTTATTTTTTTGCCACTGAATGTTTGCACAAATCACCGATTAAATTTACACAGATCATAAATAAAGAGACAGTCTTTCACACCACTACATACACATTTTACCAGTTGTACATAATACATAGCTGAAAATAAATATAGCCATTTCAAATCAATTCTTGCCAGTTTCAGACTTAAAGTAATGTTTGGATCTAAGTCCCGCCCATTTTCGGACGCCCACTTCTGATTTAGGCCCCGCCCCCTACGAGTACAGATACAGATACTATCTGATACAGATATCATCTGTATAATATGGATGGGGATACAGATACAGATAATGGTGTACTCGCTCATCCCTACTGTTAGTACAACGCATGTAGGCTAGTTTAGATGTCAAAACGTCATTGTTTGTAGAGTTCAGCTCAGTGGCATTAGCCGCCGCCCCGGGCCCCTGAGTGGGCCAGTCAGGTACTAAACTCCCGGGCCTCTTTTTTGCCCCAGTCCGCCCCTGCACAGTATCAACAGTTTTCAGCGCGCTGAATCTGAATCCTGCCTCCAGGAAGTATCCAGGTGGTCTGCAGCATAGACAGTCACCATAAAGAGGTCTGAATTAAAGAGACCACCGGAAGACCTCAGTCTGAGAGTCTTTCACTTTTTCCAGAAGATCAAAAGGTCTTAGGTGAATGTGTTTTTTCCTGACCGGAGGAATCTGTGTTTTTTTTTCCTCCGTGGAGGTTCACAGCCAGCGGAGCTATCTCTGACCCGGAGTCCTGATCTGATCAGATCTGATCTTATCTGAATGACATTCGTTTTAGTTGTGGGTTATTAGATATTGCTCTGTTTTCTTCTCTGTGTAGAGAAGGGTCGCTTGTTTTTCTGTGGGTCAGCTGCAGGTCTGCGCTAAAACCCGGACTGGATTTTGTGTTGTTGCACTATGATCTGAAGGCATGGATTGAACTGCGGGGTTGTACGAAAGCGGAAAGGATTTTATTATTGAGCGATCTGGACGGATGAACTGTGGTTGGTTCACACACGCAAACAAACATGGACATATTCTTATTTGGGTCTTTAATTTGCTTTGATCTGTTCTGGTTGAATGCACTTTTGAAAACACTGAGTGCTGCACTGGTTATTTCTTTTGTCTTGCTACACGCATTTCCTTGGTTTTCCGTGAAGTGTTCCTTATATCACTGTTATATCTGTGGTGGGTTTGTAAAATGTATTTTTGTTCATATATCGATTTTCAACTGGACTCTGACTGGAAGCACGATTGGATGTTCAACAAATTTGTTACAAGCTGAAATGAGTCAGGATTGGAACCAACAAACTGCCTTATTGTTTAAATTGTGTACCAGATATTCAAACATACCACTGTGTGTTGTGTGATTTGTGTTCTTTGCTATCCAGGGTTAATAACTGTACCTATAAGAATTTAATGTCAGAAAATATCAGGAAGCTAATGAGTAACAAGGACTGGAAATAATTCAAGGTAAGTCCTTAAAGCTGATACAGTAATCTTAAATGGAAGTATAAATGAAGAATAGTGACCCCTAATATCTGCACTTTACAGGTTACAGAAAGACTTTTCATTTGACCCAAGGTTAAAAAAAAAGGCCTTACATAAAAAAACCCCTGTGTGGGCTGGTGGAGAGATCACAGTTTAAAAATAAGACTGTCTGAGGAAAGGTTAAAGTGGAACAGCTCAGCTTCCACCTGAAGTGAAAATGAAACATCAAAATGTCAGAAAGAGCCGTCCTCAGTTCAAACACTTCAGTCAAAGTTTGTCCCAATGTTTACTGTGAAGTATAAAGTGTCACAGATTCCCATGCCTTTGGTAATTAATGTTCACACATTTATGTTCATCCACCTGCTGTGAACCTGAATTCAATCAGTACTCAGGGAGGTGGGGGAGATAAAAGGGTTCAGAGAGCATAGACAGGAGGGGCAGAGAGGGAAGACACACACACACACACACACACACACACACACACACACACACACACACACACACACACACACTTTTAGCTGCTGGTACAGAGTTTAGATTCCATTTAACATTTTCTGTTACCCCACAGTTTTGGGTTTTTTTAGTTTTGTTTTTTTTTTTTTTGGCATTCTTATTTTATGTTATGGTTTACACACACACACACACACACACACACACACACACACACACACACACACACACACACACACACACACAGAGGGAGTGAGTGGGTTGCCAGGATGTGGTTTTTATGGTGCACCTCACTCTTCTCTGACACACAGGACAGAATAACCGTCTGTTTTCCAGAAACTGCAGTGAGCCAGGGGTTATCTGGCTGTGTGTTCACACGTTTATACATCACATCAACAGGATTTAACCCTCATACCTATATGTTTTACCATGTTTAAAGGTGCTTTACAAATAAAATAAAATTGAATTATTTAATATATAACCTCTTGTCCAAGTCGGTTTGGCTTCAGGCAATAGAAAATATAACTCTGTTACATATGATCTTCAAAAGCAAATGTTTACAAAGAGCTTTGGCAGAAACTCAGGAGTAGGAGCAAACAAAGCTGAATGAAGGGATGAAACTGATGGATTTTCAATATACCATGTTTTAAAAAATAATTGGCAATAAATTGGTTCTTGGAAGAAGAAGAAGAAGAGGACATCAAATCAGAGAAAATGTAAACAGTTAAAGGGGTGTGGAGCAAAGATATGAGTATAAATAATGAATGAATAAATAAATTAGAATCATAAAACACAGGACATGATGTTATATTTGTCCATTGTGCCAATAGATGGTATGCACCAAAGGTTTGCACTGGAGTTGAGAGAGAGATGAGAGCTGTGTCTCAGACATGGGGAAGTTGTAAATTTGGGACACATCATCAGTAGAGTAGCTTTGAGTCACTGGGTGTTTCGGCCTTTCAACACTAGCCCTAACCCTAACCCTGCATCCTAACCCTAACCCTGCATCCTAACCCACTAACTCTGACCCTAACCTGGCCAATATTTGAACCTCTATCCTCCCAAGCATAACAACCTGCCCCTAACCCCCCCCCCCCCTTTTTTTTACCCCCCCCCCCCTCTCTCTCCCTCTCCCTCTCTCTCTCTCTCTGTCTCTCTCTCCTACACCAGTGAGAAAGCTGATGACCCCCCTCCCCCCCTGGAGGAAACAACCAGGGATTTCTTGTAATTGGGAATGGGGCACAAGCTCAGGTTTGATCACCCTGTAGCTGGCCAGGATGGGTTCGGATTCAGGGTTAGGGTTAGGATGCAGGGTTAGGTTTAGGATGCAGGGTTAGGATGCAGGGTAATCCTCCTTTCTGAGCCCAAGAAGGATCCCTCCGCTTGATCCATATCCACTGGTTGCTTCTTTCGGCTGTTTCAGAGACTGATCTAATTGGTCTTTTACAAAGCCTGTCCAAGGATACCGAGGTCTTTTAGCAGCCTGATGGTGGAAAAAGCCATAAAACCTCTACATCCCACTTCAACTGGATAGATTTTTGCCCTCTACCCTCATTGTTGGGCATCCGCTGCCAGTTCTGTGTAGCGCAATTTTTTGCGCTCATAGGCCTCTTCAACTGACTCCTCCCACGGGACTGTGAGCTCTGTGATGTAAACAGACTTCAGTGAAGGAGACCAGAATACCAAGTCTGGTCAAATGGTGGTGGTTGCAGTTTCAGGAGGAAAGATTAGTTGCTGGTCAATATCAACTAGCATCTTCCAATCCCAGGCCATGGCCAGCCCCCCATATTCCGGGTTGGTGGGTTGTTTGGGCTTTTCCTGCCTCTCCCAGATGAATGCTGGTGCTGTGATATAATTGGTTGCTCTCAGGGGCAAGGAGTTAACTGTAGTCCTCTTGCTCTCAAGAACTGCTGCCAAACTCTTCAGGACCTTTTATTCCTCCAAGTGTGCTAGCCCTTGTGTGAAGCTGGTCTTGCAGCCCTTAAAAAAGGTAAATGAGACAACGGAGGGGATCAGTGGAGGTTTGGGAACAAAAATAAAAAAATAAAGAGCATAGAGAGGATAAAGGAAAAAGAACAAAGGTAATATAAATGACTTAAATCAAATCCACAAGTCATATTGCCCCATGCTTACCAACCCTTTAGGCCTGTAATGACATTTTCAACTTTTTTTTTCTTTAACATTTTGACTCAATTTTTAAAACTGCATTTTTGTCTCTCATTTCTGGTCCCCAAACTCCTCCATCCAATATCAAGTGTACCAGAAAAATATGTTTGGCTGAAAGTTATGTGTTGTTTCTGAAGTTAACTACAGAGAAAGAAAGTCAAAAGCAGTGAATCAAGCTGAACCATGCTTTGATTTATGAAGTAACTTCCAAACGTACAGCCACGGCAGTCAAAGCACCTGTCGTTCACGCCTCATCACTGGGGATTTATCATCAGAGGCTGCAAACAGCCTCCAGGTGGAGCAGCTTTCAGAGAACCCACAGCAAGCAGAACAGAAACACACCTGATCGACAGCAGTCCAGTGTGTGTGCATGTGTGTCCTGAATCAAACACTCTCACAGACACAGACACACACCATGGGGCTGCACGGGAAAGACTTGGCTGTCTGTGTGACTGCAGGTAAGTCTTCCTTTATAGCTGTTTAACAACAATGATTTTTCTGAGCATCCTCAAACATCTCTGCACATGGAGAGCAAAACTTTAAAAACTCCTTTAGTTAAAAAATCTTTGTTCTGAAATTCTGTCTTTCCTGCTGTCTTACAGACTAAACAATCCACATGTTTTATTTCTTTCCTGCTGTCTTACAGACCAAACAACCCTCATTTCCTCCAAGGTCTGTTCTCTCTGCTTTGTTTTTTTTTTTTTAAGCTTCAACACTCTCATGGGGCAATGTTTATCAAACAGCTTTGTGAATGTCTGTAAGAAGCTGCTGTAAGCATTGTTCAGATAAAAACCCTTTTTCTGCCCAATTTTGAGAAAAGATCTCCAGCATATGTGATGAAGTTGTTCAAATTCAAACCCGCTGCTCTGTAGATACAACAGATGATAATATTACATTTTTTCCTTTAGATGTATTTCAACCGTAATGCATTCTAACATGTTTTTAACTGCTGCAGATATGTCCTTCAACACTTTGAATTTGATGTTATCAGCAATGAACAGTGCGACCCCTCCCCCACCTTTCTTTTCTCTGTTCATACAGACAAGGTTATATCCTTCAAGTTCTGTTTTGGCCTTAAAACAGAATTTCAACTTTTATCACAGAAACATATCACAGTTACTCTTTGTAAAAAAAAAAAAAAAAAAAAAAAAAAAAAAAACCCACTGAAATCTCTTAATGTCAAAATACTAACAGGCAAATGTTTTCAAACAGGAAGAGAAAAGAAAAGTCAAGTACAGGCTCATGGCCGACTTCAGTATAACTACAGCAAACTCAAGGTTCAAACAACTCAAAGCATTGTTATAACCACTTTCAGACACTAGATGGCCTACTTCAGTCAATAACATAAAACACAATACATTCAAAACACATGACGAGAGATTTTTGCTTTTTTTTTTTTTTTTTTTTATAAATTTACACCCAGAGATATCCAGATCCATTGATTGATTTCATATTTATATACTTATAAAAGACACAGAAAACCTTTAAAGTTGACTTTTTGGAGGAATGGATCATAGAATCGCCCCACCAAAGAAGGACAGTAAAGAAAAATATGTATATATATATATATATATATATATATATATATATATATATATATATATATATATATATATATATATATATATTTGCAGCTCCTTTCCAGGAAAACAGCTCTTTGATATCAGTGCATAATAATTTACTGTTATTCCCACCACTGGTTTTGAGTTGTGCCAGGGGCTAGAGGCAACCAAAACAAGACAATGGGTGAAAACAAGAAAAGGGAAGGCACACATTTAAACATGTTCAATTATTAAGTCTAGTATTGCAAGATGTCACTATAGTGAGGATCCATAGCAATGCTTCTGCTGCCTGCTGGGATTAATAGGGTCAATAAAGAATACATCTCACATTTAAACATTGTAAAGATAAACAGCTCTGCTGTCTGTGTCCGGATTGCACGACAGGGTGTTGCTCAAGTTCAGAATCAGAAAACAGTGGGGGTCCAGATGTTTCTGAAGCTGGTCTCACAACTGGGCCACAAACTGTCCTTATGTCCCCACTCTGAGAAAGATACTGACCTTTATACCACAGAGTCAACATACAAAGAAAGACAGACACTAACCTTTATACCACAGAGTCAACAGACAGAGACAGACACTAACCTTTATACCACAGAGTCAACATACAAAGGGGGGTGAGACAGAAGGACATCCTCCTTTCTGAGGCTGGCCTTGAAACAAGTGTTAAACAGCCTGGAACAATCAATCTGAAGTTACTGACTAAAGTTTTGCAGATGATGAAATATCAGGGAAAAACTTGTTTATTTTTCACAGATTTTTCACAGATTACATCCAGTCACCCTTCTATCAGTGTGATATATCTTCTGCTAAATACATTTTTTAGCCTTTTTTCTATTTTGCAAAATTCCTCATCTGCTGATTTCTTGTTTTTTTTTGCTGGTTTCTGTGATTCTGCATTTGGAGTGCAGCATTTGTTGAACATTGTGTAAAAACCTTTTCTCTGACAGTCTTGTTTATCGGAGTCAAACCTTCCCCTTAAACTTCCTGTAAAGAGGACGAACCACAGTGGTTTACTGTTTTTTTCCACCTGCTGCCAACCTGAGCTCACAGTCTCTCTTTTAGTCAGAGGTTTCATGCTCACTGTTTATTGCATTATTGGTTTACTGTTGTCCCAAGGAGTCAAAAAAAGAGAGTTCCATGGAAGAACTAAGAAAGAACCCCATGTTCATGTTTCAGAAGAAAAAAAGATGTGAGAGTGTTGTCATGGTGAACTCTGAAAATAAGATACAGCAGCAGAGATGACGGCAAAAAAAAAATCACACTTATGCAGGAAGTGGTCACACCAGGCAGTTGTTGCTGAATTCACTGAAACTTTCACACCTTTTGCACAGAAAATAAACTCTTAACCATGTCCTGACAAGCAGCTTTGATAAATGTCTCTGAGACTCAACGGGCAATCAGAAAAACATTTATACGCCACAGATCTGTCTGCTCAGTGTATTATTTACAGTGCTGTGAAAAAAACATTGCCCTCGAACAAAATTCTTCTGATTTTGCACATTTTACCCTTAAATGTTACAGGTCAACAAATAAATTTTGATATGAGACAAAGATGAGCTGAGTAAATAGAAAATTCAGTCTTGAAATGATTATTTGAAGTGTTAAGGTAAAAAGCTATCCAAAGCATCCTGGCCCTGTGTGATAAAGTAATCAGCCCCTCAACCTAATATCTGGCTGTTGCTCCCTCAGCAGGAACAACTTCCACCAAGTGTTGGTGATAACTTTCAGTGAGTCTTTCACGTCTTTGCAGAACTGTTTGGTTCAGTCACATTGGAGGGTTTTCCAGCATGAACAGCCTTTTTAAGGTCATCCCACAGCATCTCAATCAGATTTAAGTCCAGACACATTTGAACACATGCTGTAGAAGATTTTCAGCCTCACCCTGTGCATTTTTTTTTTTGCTGTAATGATTGTATGAAAAGTGCTTCACAGTTAATCAGATCAGAGCTGGGGTGAATCCAAAAACCGCCTCTGTGTGGGACCACTGCTTACAGTCAGCCTACAAAACCTGGATCCAGTGTGTATTCACACGTCGCCTGTTTTTTGTTTTTTTGTTTTTTTTAATTTTATTTTATTTCAGGTTTTTTTTTTTTTAAATCACAGCCTGTTTCCTCTTGACGGAAATCTTTTTTTTATGATAAGGAACAATAAAACCATTTCAACCTAAAAAGAAACATAATCAACAAATTATCTTTTAAAAAAAAAGCTCTATTTAAAGATGTATTCTACATCAGTGGTTCCCAACCTTCCCAACTCAGGGCCCACTTTTAAGTCTTAAACATTTTTGCAGCCCACCTCTGACCCCATAAATACGGAGGCCATACAGGGTTTCCTCCAGGAATTTTTGAAACTATGAAAAAAACATTATCACAGCTTAAAACTTTTATACATAAATAATTGATTTAACACAGACAAAATTTAGCCTAATCTAATGCACAGTTTGCTGCCAGACTGAGATCTATCTACTGAAAACTGATTTAAATTTATTCCACTGGTTGATACACATTTATGTATAAAACATTTTTATACTAAAATTATACACTGGAATATAATATCTATAATATAGTATCTATCATAGTTACTTATAGTTGTTAAAGTCGAGAGTGAAGTTAAAGAGGATAAATGGTAACAATTTGTAAGTGCGCATACCCTGGCCACCCCATCCTATGTCACTGCCCTTACTGAGCCACCCCAGTCTGAAAGTCTGGACACACCCCTGAACAGGGGCTCATAGTGTGGTATGAAAGGTAAACAGGCTCTCGGGATTGTTCAACAACAGGTGAAGAAAAACTCCTCTGTTGTTTTTAAACAATGAGAGGAAAGATGGCCAAACTACAACTCATGTTACTAATGTGCTGCAGAGAAAATGTAAGCATTAAATAATGTGCAAATCATCAAAATCTGACTTAGTGACTGTTTATGCAGCATCCCAGCTTTGATGGAATCAGGGTTTTAGTTTGATCATGGTCTCACAGTCTTGTCTCTGTTCTCAGTCCTGCTATGCTGTGTGAGCTCGGGTGGCAGGGAGGCAGTGAGAGGCAGAGAAGGAGACTCCATCACCCTGAGTTCCAGAGGGGATGGTTGTGACAGAGGCAATCAGGTGGTGTGGATGTTCGGCCCCCAACAGGACCCCAACCTGAGGATCGCCAGATTGAGAAAAGGAGAAGTAGAGACGCATTTCAGCGAGAGTTACAGAGACAGACTTCAGCTGGACCAACGATCTGGATCTCTGGGCATCAGTGGGCTCAGACTCAATGACTCCGGGGTCTACATGTGTCGCGCCATCGGCATTACCACCTCAACTCAGCTGTTCAACCTGACAGTGTACGGTGAGTCCACCTGAGAGCCAGGAGAGGACAGCACTGTGAAGAGGAGATGAATCAAAAAAACAGAACTACCTTTAAAAAAACAACAACAACAACAACAAAAAAAAACTTTGTCCCCCAGAGATGCTTTGAGTCTAAATTCCAAACTCAGTCCCAGTTTCAAGATTCGTTTTGTGTACTGCGTTGAATCTGCTCTGTAGATTTACAACCATGTGTCTTTTTTTAATCTAGAGAGTAATGTATCCTTAAAGGACACCAGTGAACACAGAACCTTACAAAATAAAGTCATCTCTTTATAACGCTAAATCAAAGGATTCTAGAAATGAAACTATAATAAGGAGTAAATGAGTCATTAAACAATATAAAGAAAAAAATGATGGACTCAAAAAATGATTCACAAGGGATCATTGTGTGTGAAAAGAGTTGAATCTTAAGTACTAAGTCTGTGCTCAGGTGATCAATCCTAAACTATACCTAGAGGAGAGCAGGCACAGAGCAGCAGGTATTCAGTGTTTTTCCACCAGACAGTCCAGGAGCTCTTAGTTCCAGGTAATACAGTCCCATGAACTACACTGAACAAAAATGTAAACCTTCACTTTTGGTTTTGCTCCCATTTTTCAGGAGCTGAACTCAAAGATGTCAGACTTTTTCTATGAACACTAAAGGACAATTTCACTCAAATATTGTTCACAAATTTTCCTTGTTGGTCTGCTTTTCCAACACGCGCAGAAGAGCTGAGTAGATTAATCAAATCAGGCCAGTGGTGCAAACAACAACCAGGGCAAGCCAGCAAAGATGACACCACAGAAGAAGACAGACCAGCATCATTATGCAGCACCTTAGCTAGCCTGCTAGCATAGAGGAGTTTAAGCCTGTACTGGTTTTGTTGGTGCTTAATTTCACTGCAGATGGATTTGTTGACGCATGGAAGGAGACAAGCTCCAGTGGCACAGCCGTCAACGGCTGGAGCCGTTTCAAAAAGCCATCAGACCCTGTCCACTGTCTAAAGGCACAAGGCTTTAGGTCATCATTAAATCCTTATGGTTGTCAAACTAAACATGGATGCATTCAGAGGACTTCTTCTATGTTTGAACAGCTGTTGTCAACTGGATATCCACTGACACGTTCAGCTGAAGGACTCCACTTTACAGGGTCACTCTTTACACTGGAACACCGGAAGCTGTCATAGCTAGGAGACAGTAAAATGCACCAAACAAAGATGGTCTCAGTTAGAGAGGCTGGACTCTCTGAAATGATTACAGAAATCTCTTCTTTTGTTCCCTCTCTCCTCCAGCTCCTGTCAGCACTCCGTCCATCAGGATCAACCGGTCTGAGATGAACTCCAGCTGCAGCTCTCTGTTGGTCGAGTGCAGCGTGGGGAGCAGCAGAGATCTCAGTTTGTCCTGGTTTAGAGGTGGGGACAGACTGATGGAGACCAGCTGTCCTGACTCATCCTCCAGGCTGCGCCTCTCTCTTCTCGTACAGTCAGGTGATGGAGACGAATACAGCTGTGTGGCTGAAAATCCTGTGGATCAGAAGAGCAGCAGACTCCACACAGAGGACACGTGTATGAACGATGGAGGTATGGTGATGATGAAGAACGGGGACACAGTGCTCCTCCTCTTCCTCCTCTCTGTCTGTGTCTTCTATACTGCAGATTCACTCTGATTCAAACTGCTCTGGTGATTCTGTCTCTTCTGGAGGCCACTTTTTTTCCTGAATAAACTCAGATGAAGTGATTTAATTCTGTTCTGCCTGATTTTGTGAAGCACCTGCTGGTCCATCATTAGGATCAGGGGGATTCTCTGTAAAGTTCCCAGCAGTGCTCTCTCTGTCTCCATGCAGCCCCTTCAGCGATGCTCAGCTGGTGTCACACTGAAGCCACCGTACGGCTGGTGCTCTCTGCTGTACTCAGCTTGGCCCTCATGATTCTGGTTGCAGATCACATCAGATTTGGACGACAAACCCAACCAAGTGCAGGGAGCGGCCCTATCAGACGGAGGAGGAAAACACTGAGCGAATAACCTGCATTAATCATATATTTAATCATAGATACTGTTCTGATAATAAAGTCTCCAGTGACACAGAACTGTCAATCAATCAATCAATCAATCAATCAATCAATCAATCAATCAATCAATCTTTATTTGTATAGCGCCAATTCATAACAAGTGTTATCTCAAGACACTTTACAATAGAGCACAAAGCTCCCCATTTTAAGGATATACATATATGCATAGATACATATATACATATAAAGATACACATATACATATATATATACAAATATATACATCCAACACCCAACATGAATCCATATAGCCAATCATGAATCCCTCCATCATGGCGGCAAGAAAAAACCTTCATCATGAGACTGGACCCCAGTCTCATGATGAATAGCAAATCCACACCATGCTGTGTTGGGTGTGTGGGCGAAGGAAGGGAGGTAAGAGGAGACAAGTGGACTAAAGTGTGAACTAAAGTTAGTGACAGATCCATGAACCATAGACCTGTCGTCTGATTTATTAGAGGTTAGCCTCTTGAGATGCTACGTCTGGTTTTCGGGAGGGACCTCATGTCTGAAGGGTAATAATCAATGGCATAATCAATGATGTTCTGACTGAAAATAAAAATTGATGATAGTGATGAACTCATGGATGCCCAGACCACAAGTGCATCCCTACCATATTTGTCTCTGTTAAGTAAAGGTGTGTTAAAGGCCTCTTGAGATGTGACATCCCATTTTCAGAGGAACCTCATGCCTATGTGCTGATTAAAAATAGATACTATAGATGTATTGATCATAGAAAAGGAGATCAGGCTAATATCTACATTAGAAGCTACATGATAGTGGGAATGAATGTTCCTAATGAACTGTCTGTCATATCATAGCTCAGGAAGGGACAAACTGTGAATATCCACAGCTCAGGAACTTTTAGAGGTACTCCATGATTAGGGGGGCTGTTAGGGGGCCGTGTTGATGTGTAATATGACCTGCTAACTGTCTAACACACAAACACACACACAAACAGAGAGAGAGAGAGAGAGAGAGAGAGAGGTCATCATTTCTCATCTAAACAGCCTGAAATTACAGAAAATGTGATGTTGCAAGTAGCCTATGGCGTCTCTGAATAGTCAAACAACCCGTGAAATGACCTGGATGGATGCGAAAAAATGCAAAAAGCTGAACCTGTTCCAAAAAAATAATGATGGATGACAGTTTTGCATCTGTTTTAAACATGAATGATATAACATGGGATTGAGATCTCTCTCTCTCTCTCTCTCTCTCTCTCTCTCTCTCCCTCTCTCTCCCTCTCTCTCTCTCTCTTTCTCTCTCTCTCTCTCTCATCTTTGCCTCTCTCTTCCTTTCCCACCCCCCCACCCCACCCAACTCCAACACAGTCTCTTTCTCAGATGTCTGTCTAACATAAGTCTGGTTCTGTCCGAGGTTTCTGCCCATTAAAGGGACGTTTTTTCCTCTCCATTGTAACTTGCTAAATGCTGTAAAGGTCTGTACTCATGGTGGGTTAAGAACATAGACTGTATAATTAATGGACGTAGTCTCCGCGACGTCACTCACACACAGATTTTTGAAGCAAAACGGCCGGCGCGGCCATATTGGAAATGAGGCGTGCTGTGAGTCTCCACAGTAACAGCCATAGGACACTCCACAGTCACATGATCTGAGCTGTGCCCCTGATTGGACGAACTGGCAATCTTAATATTGTCGAATCTGCCAAGTTAGAAAAAAATTCACCCCCTGTACAGTGCGTGCCGTTAGTGAAATTAGCGATTCAGACGGGAGACATTCTTTGTACCAGGCTGTAAATGTGCTTATTTTGGCTGTGAAAACAGCTTTTTTTGGCTTGGTGTGTTTGTGACTTCCAGTACTTCCAGAGCCAGCCTCAAGAGGACACTCGAGGAACAGCAGACTTTAGCACTTCCACATTGTCCCATATTTTCAGACCGGAGCTTGCCGCTCGGTTAAGATGAGATGACTTCTTATCTTGTCTTGATGTTGGGTCTTTGTTAATAAAATGACATTTTATCAACATTAACATTAATGTATTTGGAAAGTGTCCTGTGATAATGTTTGTTATGAATTGGTGCTGTATAGATAAAGACTGATTGATTAAATCATTGAATGATAGCTAATGAGCAAACTGGGCTATTTGGGAGTTTACTGAAGTTGTTTATTGTGTGAAATGCAACTAAAGACGAATTAGAAGCAGCTTGCCATACTTCTTGATTTTTTTTATATGCAGCTTGTAGGCAAATAAAAAGGAATCAGATGAAATTATGACTTTTTCCAGTCATTTTTAAGTTCCGGTCATGTGTAATCTGTGTTAAGGATGGGCTGTAATAACAGGATGGTCAGCTCTGGCTGAGGTTGGGTTCATTTTTTGCTGTTCCACTGCAGTAATGGTGGCTCTTGATGGTGGCATTTGCTCATCAGCTGTAGGATTGATCTATAGATAAACTGTGGATTGACAGAATGGTTGAATGGTTTTGCTACCGTTTTGTTTACTTTCATTTGAATGTAAACAAATTGGCTGCTCCAGAATCAAAGCACAGCCCAACAATCCACACAGATAACAGTTAATTCAAATCAGAACAATCCTCATGATCTTACAACTATGACATCATCGGGCCATTCGGAAAGTTGACTGAGATAATAGGAAGGACTGAGCAAGGGACAGACACACTGAACATTTCCAATCGAACAGACAGACACACTCCAGCAGCTCTGCAACAAGATCCAACAAAATGAACAAAACAACATGAAGATGGACAACAAGAAATCTGAGTCCATAAACTGGGATGACATCACTGATTTCTTTGACCTGTTTGATGATCAGGACCAGAAGAACAAAGCACCCTGAGCTGGGGTGACTTCATGGATCTAGAGGATCAGAAGGCTGAGGAGGCCACCAGTGAGGACTGCAGCTGCAAGAAACAACAAAGCAGCCAGTCCTTGACTCAGCCAGCAGACCAGACCCCTGACCAAAGTGAGGCAGGAGGCCGCCCCGGAGTTGTTGCAGCCCGTTTTGACAGCCTGCAAGAGCTGCAGCAGATGGTAAAATCTCTGCAGAACCAGCTGCAAGAGGAGCAGCTGATGGCCAAGCAGCTCTTCAGAGAGCATGAGGCATTCAGGTTTTCTCTTCTTGCAGCTCATCAAGTTACTGACCTGGAGCAGATCGACCGATTGGAGGCAGAAAACCCCCTCAAAAATAAGATGCTGCATCTCAAGGGGCAATCCTGATCAAAGACCCTTGCCACCTCATCGAAAGCTATCCAGGCCCTGTTTATGCGATATTAGTGTTCGGATGAAACGCAAATGTTTTGTTGCGTTTTGGCCTCTTGTTTAAAACAGAAACGCTGTTTCAGCTGATCTAAAATGCAACTTTTTAAAAACACCCTCCAGAGTGGAATTTTTCTGAAATGGCAAGCCAGCATTTTCAGTAAAAACGCTGACATCACACTCCATTTTGCACGTGCACATTCCATTTTCATTGTGGGAACTTATGTGAACTGGACGTCAATAATAGTTAAATGGTGGACTTACCAGGTTGTTCTTGTGCTGCTGAATCTGCTGACTGCCTTTCAACAAAGCGTTCATCTGTTGCTCCACTTCTGCACTCAGATAAGACGTATTTTACATGTAAACCAGATGATCAGCCCACCTCTTCTTCAGTGGCAGACTACCAAAAGACTCTACAGTGATATCACCACCTACAGGCCTTGTATGCATACAACAGAGTTTTCAGTCCATCAGCGTTTCTGTGTGAACGCAGATTTTTTTCTCTGCGTTTTTTGCGTTTTCGAGTGAAATGCTGTGAAGCGTTGTTATATAAACAGGGCCCCAGTCTCCTCAAAACACACAAACACACACACACACACACACACACACACACACACACACACACACACACACACACACACACACACACACACACTGCTCACACACACAGCTCACCACTGTCCTTGAAAATAAGCTTGCTATGTTTAATTTCAACACCAACAACCATCCTCATGGATGTTTGAAGGCTCATGGGTCCACTTTTTAGGTTTTGAAATCCAGTTTTCTGGATTCTGGAAAAGTCCATGATGTTTTTATTTTCCCCTGATGAATATTAAAGCCTATATCACAACTCAGACACAGCTTTGCCAAAGACAGGGCTTTCTGTTTGTTTTCTGAAGTTCTTACCAGTTTAAGTACAGGCATATTACAACCCGTCTTCCAGTGAAGTTGGGACGTTGTGTAAAACATAAATAAAAACAGAATACAATAATATGTTAATCTTGTTGAACCCATATTCAATTAAATACACTATAAAGACAAGATATTTATTGTTCAAACTGATAAACTTTATTTTTTGGGGTTTATTTTTCTCAAGTATTCACTCATTTTTAAATTTGATGGTTGAAACACGTTCCTAAAAAGGTGGGACAGGGTCAATTTTCCCACTGTGTTCCATCACCTTTCCTTTTAAACATTGGACAACACTGGATGCTGGATGGTGTTTTGTTGCATTTGAGTTACTATTTTGAAAGGATTTTAGCTCAATACTTTTCTTCTAATTAAGTTAAAGTATTCAAAGCTTCAAGGGTTCAGTTTAACTACAAACAGGGACATCTGGTGGTCAATCTAAGCCACAGCAACCCCTAAGGAGTGTGATTAAAGCACTGTCACAGTTTCAAACCATGTCAGCAATTAAAGTTTAGAAAAGACTAACTGGTCATCTTAATCTGCTGATGTCTTTGTTCATTTAAACTCATAAATGGTTACATCATCATGGTAACACATTAAAATAAATTATGCTCATTGTTAAAAGGCATTTAGACTCTTCTCCAAGAGTAAAACTAAGATCTTTGTTAGAAGGAGTAAGTCATGTGTTAAAAAAAATGCACACACTGAAAAACATCCCAGATTCAACCAAAGAATAAGTCTAAATGGCACAAAATGAAGGTTGACATGATGATTAAGGTTTATTTAGAAAAAGAAATTTAAAAACTGGATGAAAAAACATAAGACCTGAGAGAACCTTGGATGATCTAAGAAGAGAGCAGGCTGGAGCTGGACATGGGATCTGGAGGATCTGTGAGCTCCTACAAGGATCTTTAAATGTGTTTGAAATGTGATGGGCAGCCCATGGAGGGAGCTCAGCATTTTATCTCGTCTTATGTTGTGTTCTTGTACAATCTCAGGAACAATGTGTGTATAGCTGGCTGGTAGACAGCTCCTGTCTCCAGCTCATGTCTGCAGTCCTTACTGGCACTGAATGACCTTCTACACAGTCTCCATAAACACCATGCTGACACAACACACACACATTTGAATAGCACATCTCTCTGTAACCTGATGCCAGCTGTGGGTTGAGACAGCTGTGTCAGTCGTCATGATGGCCACTTACTTTCGGGTGTTAAGGTAAACCCATCCTCTGTACAGGCAAAGCCAATAAATGTGTTAAAACTGTACTGCACCCAGACATCGGGGCTCATTCTGTTGAGACCAGCACTGTGAACTTTACCTGTAATTACAATAGATACTGAACTGAGAAACTTCTTCGAGTGATTCTTCAGAGGTGTTTGTCCAAAGAACTGGGTAGATCCTAACAAAACTTGAGAGAAGGTCAGAGGAGGTTCAGGTGGAGGTTTAGGTGGAGGATAAAGATGAGGTTCAGAAGGTCCAGGAGGAGGTTCAGGTGGAGGTTCAAGGAGGGTGTTCAGAAGGTGGAGGTCCAGGTGGAGATTCAGAGTGAGGTTCAGGTGGAGGTTCAGGTAAAGGTTCAAGGAAGAGGTTCAGGTGGAGGTTAGAGAAAGTTAAAGGGGGAGGTTCAGGTGGAGGTTAGAAAAGGATAAAGGAGGAGGTTCAGGTGGAGGTTAGAGAAGGTTAAAGGGGGAGGTTCAGGTGGAGGTTAGAGAAGGATAAAGGAGGAGGTTCAGGTGGAGGTTAGAGAAGGATAAAGGAGGAGGTTCAGGTGGAGGTTAGAGAAGGATAAAGGAGGAGGTTCAGGTGGAGGTTAGAGAAGGATAAAGGAGGAGGTTCAGGTGGAGGAGATGTTTGATTGTGGAGCAGAAGGACTGGATGAGTGTCAGAGTGTTTGCAGAGAACGTGTAGAAGGACTGAGCAGTCCACACACACACACACACACACACACACACACACACACACACACACACACACGCGCGCGCGCGCGCGCGCGCGTTCTGGTGATGCTGGACCTGACTCTGACTCTGTGTCTGAGGGTGGAGCTTATCTCCAGTTCAGCCTGCAGCACTGACAGTCACCTCGATGAGGATGAGGTGAATCATGTTGTGGTCTGTTCTTCCCAGTGGGGGTAGACATGAAGAGCTGTTTGCATCTTTAACATTAGCATACAGCATGTCCAGGATCCTCTCTCCTCTGGTTGAGCAGCTCACATATTGTCTGTAATTTGGTAAAGTTTTAGCCATGGAGACGTGGTTGTGTTCCTCCTCCTTGTGGTCAACTGATCACATCAGTAGACCAAAAACTGTCATCTCAATTCATACACTAGAAAAATTGTATTTCCTGAAGAAAATGTGTTGAAATGCTAGTTTGTACTTAGAGCCATGTGAAAGACAGATGTCTTTTTTTTACTGTAGAACAGACAAAGATCTATCTATCTATCTATCTATCTATCTATCTATCTATCTATCTATCTATCTATCTATCTATCTATCTATCTATCTATCTATCTATCTATCTATCTATCGATCCATCCATCCATCCATCCATCCATCCATCCATCCATCCATCCATCCATCCATCCATCCATCCTGCTATGTGCCACTAGTGAAAAGAATGCCTGCTACTAAGAAGGCAGTGAGGAACTGGTCGGACGAGGCCTATGACACACTGCAGGGCTGCTTTGAGGTGACTGACTGGCAGGCACTCTGTGACCCCCATGGAGAGGACATCAACGGGCTCACAGAGTGCATCACCGACTACATCAACTTCTGTGTGGACAGCTCTGTCCCAACAAGGACTGTCTTTTGTTATTCTAACAACAAGCTGTGGATAACAAAGGACATAAAGACCACCCTGAATGCTAAGAAGAGAGCTTTCAGACATGGTAACCAGGATGAGGTGAGAAGAACCCAAGAGATCCTGAAACGGAAGATCAGGGAGGCCAAGGACAATTACAGGAGGAAGCTGGAGCGTAAGCTACAGCAAAACAACATAAGGGAGGTTTGGAGTGGCATGAAGACCATCACAGGCTTCAAGAGGACCAGCAGCGAGGGTGTAGATGGCAGTGTGGACAGGGCAAACCAGCTCAACCTGTTCTTCAACAGACTCGACTCAGCCCCTACTCCCCCGCCCACTGTCTGCCTGGAGCCAGATGCCACTCTACTGACCCCTCCTCCTCCTCTAAGACCACGATCATCTGAAGGGGGTCCTCCTCACCCCCCTGCCTCTGGCTCCCAGTCTTACATTTCTCTCTTAGCAGACCACCCCCCCCTCTCCTGACTCTTCCGTGACGCCTTTCACCACTGACCAGGTCAGAGGACAGCTGATGAGACTTTGCGCAGGTAAGGCTGCAGGCCCTGATGGCGTCAGCCCCAAGGTGCTTAAAGCCTGTGCCCCACAGCTCTGTGAAGTACTACATCGCATCTTCTGCATGAGTCTGAGTCTCCAAAGGGTCCCTGTGCTGTGGAAGACTTCTTGCATCGTTCCTGTACCGAAGACGCCGCACCCCAGTGACGCCAAGGACTACAGACCGGTGGCGATGACGTCCCACATCATGAAGACTCTGGAGAGACTCATCCTGGACCTGCTTCGGCCAATGGTCACGCCTCTTCTAGATCCCCTCCAGTTTGCCTACCAGCCCCGACTGGGAGTAGAGGATGCCATCACCTTCCTGCTAAACCGCATCTACGACCATCTGGACAAGCCGGAAAGCACTGTGAGGGTCATGTTCTTTGACTTTTCCAGTGCTTTTGATACCATACAACCGGCTCTACTAGGTGAGAAGATGGCAGCAATGCAGGTCAATGCTCCTCTCATCTCATGGATCGTTGACTACCTGTCTGGCAGACCACAGTATGTACGCCTTACACACTGTAAGTCAGACAGAGTGGTCAGCAATACCGGAGTCCCACAGGAGACGGTCTTGTCTCCCTTTCTCTTCACCCTCTACACCACTGACTTCAACTACAACACCGAGTCCTGCCACCTTCAGAAGTTTTCTGATGACTCGGCTGTGGTTGGATGCATCAGCAAGGGTGACGAGGCTGAGTACAGGACTGTGGTGGGTGACTTTGTTGAGTGGTGCAAGCAGAACCACCTCCTGCTCAACGTGGCTAAGACCAAGGAACTGGTGGTGGATTTCAGGAGGAAAAAGACGTCACTGATCCCTATCTCCATTCAGGGGGTCCATGTGGACAGAGTGGACAATTACAAGTACTTGGGGGTGTACTTGGACAACAAACTTGACTGGAGTAAAAACTCTGATGCCGTCTACAAGAAGGGTCTGAGCCGCCTCTACTTCATGAGGAGGCTGAGGTCCTTCAACATCTGCAGGACGATGCTGAGGATGTTTTATGAGTCTGTGGTGGCCAGTGCTATCCTGTTTGCTGTGGCTTGCTGGGGCAGCAGGCTGAGGGTGTCTGATGCTAACAGACTCAATAAACTCATCCGCAAGGCAAGTGACACTATCGGAGTGGAGCTTGACTCTCTGAAGGTGGTGTCAGAGAGGAGGATGCTGTCAAAGCTGCAAAGCATCCTAGACAATGTCCGACATCCACTCCACAGTGTACTGGTCGGTCACAGGAGTGCTTTCAGTGCAAGACTGATCCCCCCACGTAGCACCACTGAAAGACATAGGAGATCATTCCTGCCTGTGGCCATAAGGCTTCATAACGTGTCCCTTTGACTCTCACTTCACAATAGCTGTTAACTTGGAATAGCTGTTTTGACATACCTGTTTAATGTGCAATACCTGCTTTTTTGTTTATGTGCAATATCCATTATTATGTGCAATATCTGTTATTTTATGTGCAATATCCGTTTATTACTGTTCTTTAAGTGCAGTATCGGTTTTACACAGATCATTAGTGCAATACCTGTTCTACAATGTTATACACTGCCTAACCCACAATGTAAATAGTTTCTTCTATCTCGTTTATCTTGTTTAGTACTTATTACTTATTGATCGCTCCTGGTACTTACCACTTATTTGTATTTTATTTTATTGCTTATCTTATTGTTTATCTTATCACTTATTTTATTTACCTGCTCCTCCTGTACTATGTAAGAGCAACGGTCACACTGAGTTTCCTTCTGGGATTAATAAAGTATTTCTGATTCTGATTCTGATCTGATTGTGTTTTATTTTATCAAGTCACATTCACCAGGTTACAACAGTTACACTCCTGATAGAGTTCAGTTCAATGAGTGTTTTCTGTTATTAGCAGTATGTGTATTCATTCAGCCATCTTCCCGCTTATCCTGTTCAGGGTGTCTGGAGTCTATCCCAGCTGTCTTAGGGTGAGAGGCGGGGTACACCCTGGACTGGTCTCCAGCCAATCACAGGGCTGACACACAGAGACAGACAACCTTTCATGCTCACACCCTCACACCTACAGGCAATTTAGAATCACCAATGGACCTGATGAGCATGTTTTTGGACTGTGGGAGGAAGGCAGAATACCTGGAGAGAACCCATGCATGCACTGGGAGAACATGCAAACTCCACACAGAAAGGCCACTGGGCTAACTGGGATTCAAACTGGTGACCTTCTTGCTGTGAGGCTGCAGCGCTAACTGTTGCGTCTCCATGTAGCCCGCAGCATGTGCATGTATGAAAAGATTATAAACATGTCTCAGACATTAAAGGTATCATTGTTTGCCCAAAAACACTCCTAAAGTGATGATTTGAAGCCATATTGCACATTAGAAGGGAGGTGAATATGTTGTGCAGCAAAGGGTTAAAAGCCAGTTGTTAGAGCCAGTATGGCAGCTAGGCTAACATCATCAGCTTTGAGGTCTCCATGGCAACGTAAACCAAACCTTCAACCAGAAGAGCAAAACCAGCAATGGCCATGAGCTGGGTAGTCAGGAAAAAGTGGATCCTATTCTACCCTCTTATTTCCTATTATACCCTCCCCTCCCTCCCCTCCCTCCCCTCCCTTCCCTCCCTTCCCTCCCTTCCCTCCCTTCCCTCCTTATTTTAAAAAGCAAAACTAAAACCCTATTCTAAAATCCTAGAGCTCTGGATCTGCACATCGGTCTTACTCCTGCCGGAGAGGTCCCGGACCAGTACCCCTGTGAAGTGAGCCGACTATAAACTCCACAGGGCTACCGACAGGCAGGTCGTCGTTCAGAAGTGGAATCCAACGGCTCATTTCTGTGGTTCCCCGTCCAACGACCAAGATCACACTCAACCCAGAAAGGGGAGCAGAGCTAAATTCTAGTGACGCACACCAGTCCTAGGTATAAACTTTTTTTGGAACACTTGATGAGGTCATTGAGGTCACGGAACACACATCAAAGGAGATGAAGGACACAAAGGGCAGTGAGGTCATTATGACATCACAGTCTTTTGTTGTTGTTTGAAAAACAGTCAAAGATATTTAAAAAGTTCAAACTTGTCAACAGTGGAAAGATCTGGGAACATTTGAAAACAAAAATGAAGTCTGTAGTGGAAGTATGATGAAGTTTAAGGAGCTCAAAGTTGAAGGAGTTCTGGAAAGAAAAGTCAAAGTTCTCCAGTCATTTCAAATGGGAAATATTTTTGGCAAAAAGTCAAATAAATCAAAAATAAATCAAACATTTGGCTTGAGCTCTATTACTACAGTAAATGGTCTTAGTTGTCTGAAATATCTGTTTTTGATAGATGGATGGATGGATGGATGGATGGATGGGTGGATGGATGGATGGATGGGTGGATGGATGGATAGATAGATAGATAGATAGATAGATAGATAGATAGATAGATAGATAGATAGATAGATAGATAGATAGATAGATAGATAGATAGATAGATAGATAGAACCTTGTCTGTTCTACAGTAAAAAAAGACATCTGTCTTTCACATGGCTCTAAGTACAAACTAGCATTTCAACACATTTTCTTCAGGAAATGCAATTTTTCTAGTGTATGAATTGAGATGACAGTTTGTGGTCTACTGATGTGATCAGTTGTGTTTTATTTTATGAAGTCACATTCACCAGGTTACAACAGTTACACTCCTGATAGAGTTCAGTTCAATGAGTGTTTTCTGTTATTAGCAGTATGTGTATTCATTCAGCCATCTTCCCGCTTATCCTGTTCAGGGTGTCTGGAGTCTATCCCAGCTGTCTTAGGGTGAGAGGCGGGGTACACCCTGGACTGGTCTCCAGCCAATCACAGGGCTGACACACAGAGACAGACAACCTTTCATGCTCACACTCTCACACCTACAGGCAATTTAGAATCACCAATGGACCTGATGAGCATGTTTTTGGACTGTGGGAGGAAGGCAGAATACCTGGAGAGAACCCATGCATGCACTGGGAGAACATGCAAACTCCACACAGAAAGGCCACTGGGCTAACTGGGATTCAAACTGGTGACCTTCTTGCTGTGAGGCTGCAGCGCTAACTGTTGCGTCTCCATGTAGCCCGCAGCATGTGCATGTATGAAAAGATTATAAACATGTCTCAGACATTAAAGGTATCATTGTTTGCCCAAAAACACTCCTAAAGTGATGATTTGAAGCCATATTGCACATTAGAAGGGAGGTGAATATGTTGTGCAGCAAAGGGTTAAAAGCCAGTTGTTAGAGCCAGTATGGCAGCTAGGCTAACATCATCAGCTTTGAGGTCTCCATGGCAACGTAAACCAAACCTTCAACCAGAAGAGCAAAACCAGCAATGGCCATGAGCTGGGTAGTCAGGAAAAAGTGGATCCTATTCTACCCTCTTATTTCCTATTATACCCTCCCCTCCCTTCCCTCCCTTCCCTCCCTTCCCTCCCTTCCCTCCTTATTTTAAAAAGCAAAACTAAAACCCTATTCTAAAACCCTATTCTAAAATCCTAGAGCTCTGGATCTGCACATCGGTCTTACTCCTGCCGGAGAGGTCCCGGACCAGTACCCCTGTGAAGTGAGCCGACTATAAACTCCACAGGGCTACCGACAGGCAGGTCGCCGTTCAGAAGTGGAATCCAACGGCTCATTTCTGTGGTTCCCCGTCCAACGACCAAGATCACACTCAACCCAGAAAGGGGAGCAGAGCTAAATTCTAGTGACGCACACCAGTCCTAGGTATAAACTTTTTTTGGAACCCTTGATGAGGTCATTGAGGTCACGGAACACACATCAAAGGAGATGAAGGACACAAAGGGCAGTGAGGTCATTATGACATCACAGTCTTTTGTTGTTGTTTGAAAAACAGTCAAAGATATTTAAAAAGTTCAAACTTGTCAACAGTGGAAAGATCTGTGAACATTTGAAAACAAAAATGAAGTCTGTAGTGGAAGTATGATGAAGTTTAAGGAGCTCAAAGTTGAAGGAGTTCTGGAAAGAAAAGTCAAAGTTCTCCAGTCATTTCAAATGGGAAATATTTTTGGCAAAAAGTCAAATAAATCAAAAAAATTTTAAGAGTTAAAGATGAGAAATATCATAGCACACATATTCTAAAGAAGGTGAATAGTTTCAAAGTTAAACGGTGAAAGTTGGTGAAAAATTGTGGAAGGAGATAGGTGCCAAAAATGGTAGAAGTGAAGAAGTGAATAGAAAGTAGAATCAGCATTTCAACAGAATTAAAAGACACAAACACATTCACACACAACAGACAAAAACAGATGCAGCCTGTTTGGTGTTACAGCATGAAGGAGTGGTGCAGGGGATGTGAGGGGCCATCAGTGATGAGGGTGGCCTTCCTCACCACTGAGTGCCTGTATATTTCAGTCAGAGGGAGCTGGGCTGCTCTGCTTATTTTCCTGGCCTGATTTATTATGCCAGAGAGTTTTGTTTTGGTGCTGGCAGTAAGTAAGTTGAACCAAGACCAGGTGATATAAATGAGAGTGGATTTCATGAGTGAACTGTAAACAGGTGTTAAAAGGTCTTCGCTGGTGTGAAAAATGCTTGGTTTCCTGAGTTGGTGGAGACACTGTTGTGCCCTTTTTTGGACAGAGACAGCACATTATGAATATGACAGGCAGGTGTCAATCTCTGTCTCCAGACACTTCAAACTCTGAACCTTCTCCACCAGCTGACCTTGCATGCTGAGTGGTTGGAACAGGTCTTCTGGGTTATTCCCTTCCAGACCCACAACACAGCTCCTTGGTCATGCTTTGCTGTTTTTTTATAATAAGGATAAGCCTCACTTAAATCAAAATCTATTTTGCTCCAACATCCAGAAAACAATAATAATTAAAACAGTAAGTATTTCCTATCAGCTATAGAGGACTCTGATCTGCCAGATCTGGAACATGATGGAAAGGGACCAAGTTTATAAATTGACTGGAATTCAAACTAATCAGATAAGGTGCCATGGAGCCATGGAATTTTCTCCAACTCCAAAAAGTCTGGCTAAGGATAAGTACAACGAATGCAGAGGGCTCTTCAATTTAATGGCTGCCTTTGTGGTCTGTGTTTAAACTGTGGAGGAGCTGCAGGGACAAGTCAGATTGTATAGTTTACACTAGTTAGGACTCCAACATTTCATTTGGCTTGAGCTCTATTACTACAGTAAATGGTCTTAGTTGTGTGAAATATCTGTTTTTGATAGATGGATGGATGTATGGATGGATGTATGGATGGATGGATGGATGGATGGATGGATGGATGGATGGATGGATGGATGGATGGATAGATAGATAGATAGATAGATAGATAGATAGATAGATAGATAGATAGATAGATAGATAGATAGATAGATAGATAGAACCTTGTCTGTTCTACAGTAAAAAAAGACATCTGTCTTTCACATGGCTCTAAGTACAAACTAGCATTTCAACACATTTTCTTCAGGAAATGCAATTTTTCTAGTGTATGAATTGAGATGACAGTTTGTGGTCTACTGATGTGATCAGTTGTGTTTTATTTTATGAAGTCACATTCACCAGGTTACAACAGTTACACTCCTGATAGAGTTCAGTTCAATGAGTGTTTTCTGTTATTAGCAGTATGTGTATTCATTCAGCCATCTTCCCGCTTATCCTGTTCAGGGTGTCTGGAGTCTATCCCAGCTGTCTTAGGGTGAGAGGCGGGGTACACCCTGGACTGGTCTCCAGCCAATCACAGGGCTGACACACAGAGACAGACAACCTTTCATGCTCACACTCTCACACCTACAGGCAATTTAGAATCACCAATGGACCTGATGAGCATGTTTTTGGACTGTGGGAGGAAGGCAGAATACCTGGAGAGAACCCATGCATGCACTGGGAGAACATGCAAACTCCAAACAGAAAGGCCACTGGGCTAACTGGGATTCAAACTGGTGACCTTCTTGCTGTGAGGCTGCAGCGCTAACTGTTGCGTCTCCATGTAGCCCGCAGCATGTGCATGTATGAAAAGATTATAAACATGTCTCAGACATTAAAGGTATCATTGTTTGCCCAAAAACACTCCTAAAGTGATGATTTGAAGCCATATTGCACATTAGAAGGGAGGTGAATATGTTGTGCAGCAAAGGGTTAAAAGCCAGTTGTTAGAGCCAGTATGGCAGCTAGGCTAACATCATCAGCTTTGAGGTCTCCATGGCAACGTAAACCAAACCTTCAACCAGAAGAGCAAAACCAGCAATGGCCATGAGCTGGGTAGTCAGGAAAAAGTGGATCCTATTCTACCCTCTTATTTCCTATTATACCCTCCCCTCCCTTCCCTCCCTTCCCTCCCTTCCCTCCCTTCCCTCCTTATTTTAAAAAGCAAAACTAAAACCCTATTCTAAAACCCTATTCTAAAATCCTAGAGCTCTGGATCTGCACATCGGTCTTACTCCTGCCGGAGAGGTCCCGGACCAGTACCCCTGTGAAGTGAGCCGACTATAAACTCCACAGGGCTACCGACAGGCAGGTCGCCGTTCAGAAGTGGAATCCAACGGCTCATTTCTGTGGTTCCCCGTCCAACGACCAAGATCACACTCAACCCAGAAAGGGGAGCAGAGCTAAATTCTAGTGACGCACACCAGTCCTAGGTATAAACTTTTTTTGGAACACTTGATGAGGTCATTGAGGTCACGGAACACACATCAAAGGAGATGAAGGACACAAAGGGCAGTGAGGTCATTATGACATCACAGTCTTTTGTTGTTGTTTGAAAAACAGTAAAAGATATTTAAAAAGTTCAAACTTGTCAACAGTGGAAAGATCTGTGAACATTTGAAAACAAAAATGAAGTCTGTAGTGGAAGTATGATGAAGTTTAAGGAGCTCAAAGTTGAAGGAGTTCTGGAAAGAAAAGTCAAAGTTCTCCAGTCATTTCAAATGGGAAATATTTTTGGCAAAAAGTCAAATAAATCAAAAAAATTTTAAGAGTTAAAGATGAGAAATATCATAGCACACATATTCTAAAGAAGGTGAATAGTTTCAAAGTTAAACGGTGAAAGTTGGTGAAAAATTGTGGAAGGAGATAGGTGCCAAAAATGGTAGAAGTGAAGAAGTGAATAGAAAGTAGAATCAGCATTTCAACAGAATTAAAAGACACAAACACATTCACACACAACAGACAAAAACAGATGCAGCCTGTTTGGTGTTACAGCATGAAGGAGTGGTGCAGGGGATGTGAGGGGCCATCAGTGATGAGGGTGGCCTTCCTCACCACTGAGTGCCTGTATATTTCAGTCAGAGGGAGCTGGGCTGCTCTGCTTATTTTCCTGGCCTGATTTATTATGCCAGAGAGTTTTGTTTTGGTGCTGGCAGTAAGTAAGTTGAACCAAGACCAGATGATATAAATGAGAGTGGATTTCATGAGTGAACTGTAAACAGGTATTAAAAGGTCTTCGCTGGTGTGAAAAATTCTCGGTTTCCTGAGTAGGTGGAGACACTGTTGTGCCCTTTTTTGGACGGAGACAGCACATTATGAATATGACAGGCAGGTGTCAATCTCTGTCTCCAGACACTTCAAACTCTGAACCTTCTCCACCAGCTGACCTTGCATGCTGAGTGGTTGGAACAGGTCTTCTGGGTTATTCCCTTCCAGACCCACAACACAGCTCCTTGGTCATGCTTTGCTGTTTTTTTTTATAATAAGGATAAGCCTCACTTAAATCAAAATCTATTTTGCTCCAACATCCAGAAAACAACAATAATTAAAACAGTAAGTATTTCCTATGAGCTATAGAGGACTCTGATCTGCCAGATCTGGAACATGATGGAAAGGGACCAAGTTTATAAATTGACTGGAATTCAAACTTATCAGATAAGGTGCCATGGAGCCATGGAATTTTCTCCAACTCCAAAAAGTCTGGCTAAGGATAAGTACAACGAATGCAGAGGGCTCTTCAATTTAATGGCTGCCTTTGTGGTCTGTGTTTAAACTGTGGAGGAGCTGCAGGGACAAGTCAGATTGTATAGTTTACACTAGTTAGGACTCCAACATTTCATTTGGCTTGAGCTCTATGACTACAGTAAATGGTCTTAGTTGTGTGAAATATCTGTTTTTGATAGATTGCTGGATGGATGGATGGATGGATGGATGGATGGATGGATGGATGGATGGATGGATAGATAGATAGATAGATAGATAGATAGATAGATAGATAGATAGATAGATAGATAGATAGATAGATAGATAGATAGATAGATAGATAGATAGATAGATAGATAGAACTTTGTCTGTTCTACAGTAAAAAAGACATCTGTCTTTCACATGGCTCTAAGTACAAACTAGCATTTCAACACATTTTCTTCAGGAAATACAATTTTTCTAGTGTATGAATTGAGATGACAGTTTGTGGTCTACTGATGTGATCAGTTGTGTTTTATTTTATGAAGTCACATTCACCAGGTTACAACAGTTACACTCCTGATAGAGTTCAGTTCAATGAGTGTTTTCTGTTATTAGCAGTATGTGTATTCATTCAGCCATCTTCCCGCTTATCCTGTTCAGGGTGTCTGGAGTCTATCCCAGCTGTCTTAGGGTGAGAGGCGGGGTACACCCTGGACTGGTCTCCAGCCAATCACAGGGCTGACACACAGAGACAGACAACCTTTCATGCTCACACTCTCACACCTACAGGCAATTTAGAATCACCAATGGACCTGATGAGCATGTTTTTGGACTGTGGGAGGAAGGCAGAATACCTGGAGAGAACCCATGCATGCACTGGGAGAACATGCAAACTCCACACAGAAAGGCCACTGGGCTAACTGGGATTCAAACTGGTGACCTTCTTGCTGTGAGGCTGCAGCGCTAACTGTTGCGTCTCCATGTAGCCCGCAGCATGTGCATGTATGAAAAGATTATAAACATGTCTCAGACATTAAAGGTATCATTGTTTGCCCAAAAACACTCCTAAAGTGATGATTTGAAGCCATATTGCACATTAGAAGGGAGGTGAATATGTTGTGCAGCAAAGGGTTAAAAGCCAGTTGTTAGAGCCAGTATGGCAGCTAGGCTAACATCATCAGCTTTGAGGTCTCCATGGCAACGTAAACCAAACCTTCAACCAGAAGAGCAAAACCAGCAATGGCCATGAGCTGGGTAGTCAGGAAAAAGTGGATCCTATTCTACCCTCTTATTTCCTATTATACCCTCCCCTCCCTCCCCTCCCTCCCCTCCCTTCCCTCCCTTCCCTCCCTTCCCTCCCTTCCCTCCCTTCCCTCCTTATTTTAAAAAGCAAAACTAAAACCCTATTCTAAAACCCTATTCTAAAATCCTAGAGCTCTGGATCTGCACATCGGTCTTACTCCTGCCGGAGAGGTCCCGGACCAGTACCCCTGTGAAGTGAGCCGACTATAAACTCCACAGGGCTACCGACAGGCAGGTCGCCGTTCAGAAGTGGAATCCAACGGCTCATTTCTGTGGTTCCCCGTCCAACGACCAAGATCACACTCAACCCAGAAAGGGGAGCAGAGCTAAATTCTAGTGACGCACACCAGTCCTAGGTATAAACTTTTTTTGGAACACTTGATGAGGTCATTGAGGTCACGGAACACACATCAAAGGAGATGAAGGACACAAAGGGCAGCGAGGTCATTATGACATCACAGTCTTTTGTTGTTGTTTGAAAAACAGTCAAAGATATTTAAAAAGTTCTAACTTGTCAACAGTGGAAAGATCTGGGAACATTTGAAAACAAAAATGAAGTCTGTAGTGGAAGTATGATGAAGTTTAAGGAGCTCAAAGTTGAAGGAGTTCTGGAAAGAAAAGTCAAAGTTCTCCAGTCATTTCAAATGGGAAATATTTTTGGCAAAAAAGTAAAAAAAAATCAAAAATTTTAAGAGTTAAAGATGAGAAAAATCATAGCACACATATTCTAAAGAAGGTGAATAGTTTCAAAGTTAAACGGTGAAAGTTGGTGAAAAATTGTGGAAGGAGATAGGTGCCAAAAATGGTAGAAGTGAAGAAGTGAATAGAAAGTAGAATCAGCATTTCAACAGAATTAAAAGACACAAACACATTCACACACAACAGACAAAAACAGATGCAGCCTGTTTGGTGTTACAGCATGAAGGAGTGGTGCAGGGGATGTGAGGGGCCATCAGTGATGAGGGTGGCCTTCCTCACCACTGAGTGCCTGTATATTTCAGTTAGAGGGAGCTGGGCTGCTCTGCTTATTTTCCTGGCCTGATTTATTATGCCAGAGAGTTTTGTTTTGGTGCTGGCAGTAAGTAAGTTGAACCAAGACCAGGTGATATAAATGAGAGTGGATTTCATGAGTGAACTGTAAACAGGTGTTAAAAGGTCTTCGCTGGTGTGAAAAATTCTTGGTTTCCTGAGTAGGTGGAGACACTGTTGTGCCCTTTTTTGGACGGAGACAGCACATTATGAATATGACAGGCAGGTGTCAATCTCTGTCTCCAGACACTTCAAACTCTGAACCTTCTCCACCAGCTGACCTTGCATGCTGAGTGGTTGGAACAGGTCTTCTGGGTTATTCCCTTCCAGACCCACAACACAGCTCCTTGGTCATGCTTTGCTGTTTTTTTTTATAATAAGGATAAGCCTCACTTAAATCAAAATCTATTTTGCTCCAACATCCAGAAAACAACAATAATTAAAACAGTAAGTATTTCCTATCAGCTATAGAGGACTCTGATCTGCCAGATCTGGAACATGATGGAAAGGGACCAAGTTTATAAATTGACTGGAATTCAAACTTATCAGATAAGGTGCCATGGAGCCATGGAATTTTCTCCAACTCCAAAAAGTCTGGCTAAGGATAAGTACAACGAATGCAGAGGGCTCTTCAATTTAATGGCTGCCTTTGTGGTCTGTGTTTAAACTGTGGAGGAGCTGCAGGGACAAGTCAGATTGTATAGTTTACACTAGTTAGGACTCCAACATTTCATTTGGCTTGAGCTCTATTACTACAGTAAATGGTCTTAGTTGTGTGAAATATCTGTTTTTGATAGATTGCTGGATGGATGGATGGATGGATGGATGGATGGATGGATGGATGGATGGATGGATGGATGGATGGATGGATGGATGGATGGATGGATAGATAGATAGATAGATAGATAGATAGATAGATAGATAGATAGATAGATAGATAGATAGATAGATAGATAGATTGATAGATAGATAGATAGATAGATAGATAGATAGATAGATAGATAGATAGATAGATAGATAGATAGAACTTTGTCTGTTCTACAGTAAAAAAAGACATCTGTCTTTCACATGGCTCTAAGTACAAACTAGCATTTCAACACATTTTCTTCAGGAAATACAATTTTTCTAGTGTATGAATTGAGATGACAGTTTGTGGTCTACTGATGTGATCAGTTGTGTTTTATTTTATGAAGTCACATTCACCAGGTTACAACAGTTACACTCCTGATAGAGTTCAGTTCAATGAGTGTTTTCTGTTATTAGCAGTATGTGTATTCATTCAGCCATCTTCCCGCTTATCCTGTTCAGGGTGTCTGGAGTCTATCCCAGCTGTCTTAGGGTGAGAGGCGGGGTACACCCTGGACTGGTCTCCAGCCAATCACAGGGCTGACACACAGAGACAGACAACCTTTCATGCTCACACTCTCACACCTACAGGCAATTTAGAATCAACAATGGACCTGATGAGCATGTTTTTGGACTGTGGGAGGAAGGCAGAATACCTGGAGAGAACCCATGCATGCACTGGGAGAACATGCAAACTCCACACAGAAAGGCCACTGGGCTAACTGGGATTCAAACTGGTGACCTTCTTGCTGTGAGGCTGCAGCGCTAACTGTTGCGTCTCCATGTAGCCCGCAGCATGTGCATGTATGAAAAGATTATAAACATGTCTCAGACATTAAAGGTATCATTGTTTGCCCAAAAACACTCCTAAAGTGATGATTTGAAGCCATATTGCACATTAGAAGGGAGGTGAATATGTTGTGCAGCAAAGGGTTAAAAGCCAGTTGTTAGAGCCAGTATGGCAGCTAGGCTAACATCATCAGCTTTGAGGTCTCCATGGCAACGTAAACCAAACCTTCAACCAGAAGAGCAAAACCAGCAATGGCCATGAGCTGGGTAGTCAGGAAAAAGTGGATCCTATTCTACCCTCTTATTTCCTATTATACCCTCCCCTCCCTCCCCTCCCTTCCCTCCCTTCCCTCCTTATTTTAAAAAGCAAAACTAAAACCCTATTCTAAAACCCTATTCTAAAATCCTAGAGCTCTGGATCTGCACATCGGTCTTACTCCTGCCGGAGAGGTCCCGGACCAGTACCCCTGTGAAGTGAGCCGACTATAAACTCCACAGGGCTACCGACAGGCAGGTCGCCGTTCAGAAGTGGAATCCAACGGCTCATTTCTGTGGTTCCCCGTCCAACGACCAAGATCACACTCAACCCAGAAAGGGGAGCAGAGCTAAATTCTAGTGACGCACACCAGTCCTAGGTATAAACTTTTTTTGGAACACTTGATGAGGTCATTGAGGTCACGGAACACACATCAAAGGAGATGAAGGACACAAAGGGCAGCGAGGTCATTATGACATCACAGTCTTTTGTTGTTGTTTGAAAAACAGTCAAAGATATTTAAAAAGTTCAAACTTGTCAACAGTGGAAAGATCTGTGAACATTTGAAAACAAAAATGAAGTCTGTCGTGGAAGTATGATGAAGTTTAAGGAGCTCAAAGTTGAAGGAGTTCTGGAAAGAAAAGTCAAAGTTCTCCAGTCATTTCAAATGGGAAATATTTTTGGCAAAAAAGTAAAAAAAAATCAAAAATTTTAAGAGTTAAAGATGAGAAAAATCATAGCACACATATTCTAAAGAAGGTGAATAGTTTCAAAGTTAAACGGTGAAAGTTGGTGAAAAATTGTGGAAGGAGATAGGTGCCAAAAATGGTAGAAGTGAAGAAGTGAATATAAAGTAGAATCAGCATTTCAACAGAATTAAAAGACACAAACACATTCACACACAACAGACAAAAACAGATGCAGCCTGTTTGGTGTTACAGCATGAAGGAGTGGTGCAGGGGATGTGAGGGGCCATCAGTGATGAGGGTGGCCTTCCTCACCACTGAGTGCCTGTATATTTCAGTCAGAGGGAGCTGGGCTGCTCTGCTTATTTTCCTGGCCTGATTTATTATGCCAGAGAGTTTTGTTTTGGTGCTGGCAGTAAGTAAGTTGAACCAAGACCAGGTGATATAAATGAGAGTGGATTTCATGAGTGAACTGTAAACAGGTGTTAAAAGGTCTTCGCTGGTGTGAAAAATGCTTGGTTTCCTGAGTAGGTGGAGACACTGTTGTGCCCTTTTTTGGACGGAGACAGCACATTATGAATATGACAGGCAGGTGTCAATCTCTGTCTCCAGACACTTCAAACTCTGAACCTTCTCCACCAGCTGACCTTGCATGCTGAGTGGTTGGAACAGGTCTTCTGGGTTATTCCCTTCCAGACCCACAACACAGCTCCTTGGTCATGCTTTGCTGTTTTTTTTATAATAAGGATAAGCCTCACTTAAATCAAAATCTATTTTGCTCCAACATCCAGAAAACAATAATAATTAAAACACTAAGTATTTCCTATCAGCTATAGAGGACTCTGATCTGCTAGATCTGGAACATGATGGAAAGGGACCAAGTTTATAAATTGACTGGAATTCAAACTTATCAGATAAGGTGCCATGGAGCCATGGAATTTTCTCCAACTCCAAAAAGAGTGGCTAAGGATAAGTACAACGAATGCAGAGGGATCTTCAATTTAATGGCTGCCTTTGTGGTCTGTGTTTAAACTGTGGAGGAGCTGCAGGGACAAGTCAGATTGTATAGTTTACACTAGTTAGGACTCCAACATTTCATTTGGCTTGAGCTCTATTACTACAGTAAATGGTCTTAGTTGTGTGAAATATCTGTTTTTGATAGATGGATGGATGGATGGATGGATGGATGGATGGATGGATAGATAGATAGATAGATAGATAGATAGATAGATAGATAGATAGATAGATAGATAGATAGATAGATAGATAGATAGATAGATAGATAGAACATTGTCTGTTCTACAGTAAAAAAAGACATCTGTCTTTCACATGGCTCTAAGTACAAACTAGCATTTCAACACATTTTCTTCAGGAAATGCAATTTTTCTAGTGTATGAATTGAGATGACAGTTTGTGGTCTACTGATGTGATCAGTTGTGTTTTATTTTATGAAGTCACATTCACCAGGTTACAACAGTTACACTCCTGATAGAGTTCAGTTCAATGAGTGTTTTCTGTTATTAGCAGTATGTGTATTCATTCAGCCATCTTCCCGCTTATCCTGTTCAGGGTGTCTGGAGTCTATCCCAGCTGTCTTAGGGTGAGAGGCGGGGTACACCCTGGACTGGTCTCCAGCCAATCACAGGGCTGACACACAGAGACAGACAACCTTTCATGCTCACACTCTCACACCTACAGGCAATTTAGAATCACCAATGGACCTGATGAGCATGTTTTTGGACTGTGGGAGGAAGGCAGAATACCTGGAGAGAACCCATGCATGCACTGGGAGAACATGCAAACTCCACACAGAAAGGCCACTGGGCTAACTGGGATTCAAACTGGTGACCTTCTTGCTGTGAGGCTGCAGCGCTAACTGTTGCGTCTCCATGTAGCCCGCAGCATGTGCATGTATGAAAAGATTATAAACATGTCTCAGACATTAAAGGTATCATTGTTTGCCCAAAAACACTCCTAAAGTGATGATTTGAAGCCATATTGCACATTAGAAGGGAGGTGAATATGTTGTGCAGCAAAGGGTTAAAAGCCAGTTGTTAGAGCCAGTATGGCAGCTAGGCTAACATCATCAGCTTTGAGGTCTCCATGGCAACGTAAACCAAACCTTCAACCAGAAGAGCAAAACCAGCAATGGCCATGAGCTGGGTAGTCAGGAAAAAGTGTATCCTATTCTACCCTCTTATTTCCTATTATACCCTCCCCTCCCTTCCCTCCCTTCCCTCCCTTCCCTCCCTTCCCTCCTTATTTTAAAAAGCAAAACTAAAACCCTATTCTAAAACCCTATTCTAAAATCCTAGAGCTCTGGATCTGCACATCGGTCTTACTCCTGCCGGAGAGGTCCCGGACCAGTACCCCTGTGAAGTGAGCCGACTATAAACTCCACAGGGCTACCGACAGGCAGGTCGCCGTTCAGAAGTGGAATCCAACGGCTCATTTCTGTGGTTCCCCGTCCAACGACCAAGATCACACTCAACCCAGAAAGGGGAGCAGAGCTAAATTCTAGTGACGCACACCAGTCCTAGGTATAAACTTTTTTTGGAACACTTGATGAGGTCATTGAGGTCACGGAACACATATCAAAGGAGATGAAGGACACAAAGGGCAGTGAGGTCATTATGACATCACAGTCTTTTGTTGTTGTTTGAAAAACAGTCAAAGATATTTAAAAAGTTCAAACTTGTCAACAGTGGAAAGATCTGTGAACATTTGAAAACAAAAATGAAGTCTGTAGTGGAAGTATGATGAAGTTTAAGGAGCTCAAAGTTGAAGGAGTTCTGGAAAGAAAAGTCAAAGTTCTCCAGTCATTTCAAATGGGAAATATTTTTGGCAAAAAGTCAAATAAATCAAACATTTTTAAGAGTTAAAGATGAGAAATATCATAGCACACATATTCTAAAGAAGGTGAATAGTTTCAAAGTTAAACGGTGAAAGTTGGTGAAAAATTGTGGAAGGAGATAGGTGCCAAAAATGGTAGAAGTGAAGAAGTGAATAGAAAGTAGAATCAGCATTTCAACAGAATTAAAAGACACAAACACATTCACACACAACAGACAAAAACAGATGCAGCCTGTTTGGTGTTACAGCATGAAGGAGTGGTGCAGGGGATGTGAGGGGCCATCAGTGATGAGGGTGGCCTTCCTCACCACTGAGTGCCTGTATATTTCAGTCAGAGGGAGCTGGGCTGCTCTGCTTATTTTCCTGGCCTGATTTATTATGCCAGAGAGTTTTGTTTTGGTGCTGGCAGTAAGTAAGTTGAACCAAGACCAGATGATATAAATGAGAGTGGATTTCATGAGTGAACTGTAAACAGGTGTTAAAAGGTCTTCGCTGGTGTGAAAAATGCTTGGTTTCCTGAGTAGGTGGAGACACTGTTGTGCCCTTTTTTGGACGGAGACAGCACATTATGAATATGACAGGCAGGTGTCAATCTCTGTCTCCAGACACTTCAAACTCTGAACCTTCTCCACCAGCTGACCTTGCATGCTGAGTGGTTGGAACAGGTCTTCTGGGTTATTCCCTTCCAGACCCACAACACAGCTCCTTGGTCATGCTTTGCTGTTTTTTTTTATAATAAGGATAAGCCTCACTTAAATCAAAATCTATTTTGCTCCAACATCCAGAAAACAATAATAATTAAAACAGTAAGTATTTCCTATCAGCTATAGAGGACTCTGATCTGCTAGATCTGGAACATGATGGAAAGGGACCAAGTTTATAAATTGACTGGAATTCAAACTTATCAGATAAGGTGCCATGGAGCCATGGAATTTTCTCCAACTCCAAAAAGAGTGGCTAAGGATAAGTACAACGAATGCAGAGGGCTCTTCAATTTAATGGCTGCCTTTGTGGTCTGTGTTTAAACTGTGGAGGAGCTGCAGGGACAAGTCAGATTGTATAGTTTACACTAGTTAGGACTCCAACATTTCATTTGGCTTGAGCTCTATTACTACAGTAAATGGTCTTAGTTGTGTGAAATATCTGTTTTTGATAGATGGATGGATGTATGGATGGATGTATGGATGGATGGATGGATGGATGGATGGATGGATGGATGGATGGATAGATAGATAGATAGATAGATAGATAGATAGATAGATAGATAGATAGATAGATAGATAGATAGATAGATAGATAGATAGATAGATAGAACTTTGTCTGTTCTACAGTAAAAAAAGACATCTGTCTTTCACATGGCTCTAAGTACAAACTAGCATTTCAACACATTTTCTTCAGGAAATGCAATTTTTCTAGTGTATGAATTGAGATGACAGTTTGTGGTCTACTGATGTGATCAGTTGTGTTTTATTTTATGAAGTCACATTCACCAGGTTACAACAGTTACACTCCTGATAGAGTTCAGTTCAATGAGTGTTTTCTGTTATTAGCAGTATGTGTATTCATTCAGCCATCTTCCCGCTTATCCTGTTCAGGGTGTCTGGAGTCTATCCCAGCTGTCTTAGGGTGAGAGGCGGGGTACACCCTGGACTAGTCTCCAGCCAATCACAGGGCTGACACACAGAGACAGACAACCTTTCATGCTCACACTCTCACACCTACAGGCAATTTAGAATCACCAATGGACCTGATGAGCATGTTTTTGGACTGTGGGAGGAAGGCAGAATACCTGGAGAGAACCCATGCATGCACTGGGAGAACATGCAAACTCCACACAGAAAGGCCACTGGGCTAACTGGGATTCAAACTGGTGACCTTCTTGCTGTGAGGCTGCAGCGCTAACTGTTGCGTCTCCATGTAGCCCGCAGCATGTGCATGTATGAAAAGATTATAAACATGTCTCAGACATTAAAGGTATCATTGTTTGCCCAAAAACACTCCTAAAGTGATGATTTGAAGCCATATTGCACATTAGAAGGGAGGTGAATATGTTGTGCAGCAAAGGGTTAAAAGCCAGTTGTTAGAGCCAGTATGGCAGCTAGGCTAACATCATCAGCTTTGAGGTCTCCATGGCAACGTAAACCAAACCTTCAACCAGAAGAGCAAAACCAGCAATGGCCATGAGCTGGGTAGTCAGGAAAAAGTGGATCCTATTCTACCCTCTTATTTCCTATTATACCCTCCCCTCCCTTCCCTCCCTTCCCTCCCTTCCCTCCTTATTTTAAAAAGCAAAACTAAAACCCTATTCTAAAACCCTATTCTAAAATCCTAGAGCTCTGGATCTGCACATCGGTCTTACTCCTGCCGGAGAGGTCCCGGACCAGTACCCCTGTGAAGTGAGCCGACTATAAACTCCACAGGGCTACCGACAGGCAGGTCGCCGTTCAGAAGTGGAATCCAACGGCTCATTTCTGTGGTTCCCCGTCCAACGACCAAGATCACACTCAACCCAGAAAGGGGAGCAGAGCTAAATTCTAGTGACGCACACCAGTCCTAGGTATAAACTTTTTTTGGAACACTTGATGAGGTCATTGAGGTCACGGAACACACATCAAAGGAGATGAAGGACACAAAGGGCAGTGAGGTCATTATGACATCACAGTCTTTTGTTGTTGTTTGAAAAACAGTAAAAGATATTTAAAAAGTTCAAACTTGTCAACAGTGGAAAGATCTGTGAACATTTGAAAACAAAAATGAAGTCTGTACTGGAAGTATGATGAAGTTTAAGGAGCTCAAAGTTGAAGGAGTTCTGGAAAGAAAAGTCAAAGTTCTCCAGTCATTTCAAATGGGAAATATTTTTGGCAAAAAGTCAAATAAATCAAAAAAAATTTAAGAGTTAAAGATGAGAAATATCATAGCACACATATTCTAAAGAAGGTGAATAGTTTCAAAGTTAAACGGTGAAAGTTGGTGAAAAATTGTGGAAGGAGATAGGTGCCAAAAATGGTAGAAGTGAAGAAGTGAATAGAAAGTAGAATCAGCATTTCAACAGAATTAAAAGACACAAACACATTCACACACAACAGACAAAAACAGATGCAGCCTGTTTGGTGTTACAGCATGAAGGAGTGGTGCAGGGGATGTGAGGGGCCATCAGTGATGAGGGTGGCCTTCCTCACCACTGAGTGCCTGTATATTTCAGTCAGAGGGAGCTGGGCTGCTCTGCTTATTTTCCTGGCCTGATTTATTATGCCAGAGAGTTTTGTTTTGGTGCTGGCAGTAAGTAAGTTGAACCAAGACCAGATGATATAAATGAGAGTGGATTTCATGAGTGAACTGTAAACAGGTGTTAAAAGGTCTTCGCTGGTGTGAAAAATGCTTGGTTTCCTGAGTAGGTGGAGACACTGTTGTGCCCTTTTTTGGACGGAGACAGCACATTATGAATATGACAGGCAGGTGTCAATCTCTGTCTCCAGACACTTCAAACTCTGAACCTTCTCCACCAGCTGACCTTGCATGCTGAGTGGTTGGAACAGGTCTTCTGGGTTATTCCCTTCCAGACCCACAACACAGCTCCTTGGTCATGCTTTGCTGTTTTTTTTTATAATAAGGATAAGCCTCACTTAAATCAAAATCTATTTTGCTCCAACATCCAGAAAACAATAATAATTAAAACAGTAAGTATTTCCTATCAGCTATAGAGGACTCTGATCTGCTAGATCTGGAACATGATGGAAAGGGACCAAGTTTATAAATTGACTGGAATTCAAACTTATCAGATAAGGTGCCATGGAGCCATGGAATTTTCTCCAACTCCAAAAAGAGTGGCTAAGGATAAGTACAACGAATGCAGAGGGCTCTTCAATTTAATGGCTGCCTTTGTGGTCTGTGTTTAAACTGTGGAGGAGCTGCAGGGACAAGTCAGATTGTATAGTTTACACTAGTTAGGACTCCAACATTTCATTTGGCTTGAGCTCTATTACTACAGTAAATGGTCTTAGTTGTGTGAAATATCTGTTTTTGATAGATTGCTGGATGGATGGATGGATGGATGGATGGATAGATAGATAGATAGATAGATAGATAGATAGATAGATAGATAGATAGATAGATAGATAGATAGATAGATAGATAGATAGATTGATAGATAGATTGATAGATAGATAGAACTTTGTCTGTTCTACAGTAAAAAAAGACATCTGTCTTTCACATGGCTCTAAGTACAAACTAGGATTTCAACACATTTTCTTCAGGAAATACAATTTTTCTAGTGTATGAATTGAGATGACAGTTTGTGGTCTACTGATGTGATCAGTTGACCACAAGGAGGAGGAACACAACCACGTCTCCATGGCTAAAACTTTACCAAATTACAGACAATATGTGAGCTGCTCAACCAGAGGAGAGAGGATCCTGGACATGCTGTATGCTAATGTTAAAGATGCATACAGCTCTTCATGTCTACCCCCACTGGGAAGAACAGACCACAACATGATTCACCTCATCCCCTGCTATGTGCCACTAGTGAAAAGAATGCCTGCTACTAAGAAGGCAGTGAGGAACTGGTCGGAGGAGGCCTATGACACACTGCAGGGCTGCTTTGAGGTGACTGACTGGCAGGCACTCTGTGACCCCCATGGAGAGGACATCAACGGGCTCACAGAGTGCATCACCGACTACATCAACTTCTGTGTGGACAGCTCTGTCCCAACAAGGACTGTCTTTTGTTATTCTAACAACAAGCTGTGGATAACAAAGGACATAAAGACCACCCTGAATGCTAAGAAGAGAGCTTTCAGACATGGTAACCAGGATGAGGTGAGAAGAACCCAAGAGATCCTGAAACGGAAGATCAGGGAGGCCAAGGACAATTACAGGAGGAAGCTGGAGCGTAAGCTACAGCAAAACAACATAAGGGAGGTTTGGAGTGGCATGAAGACCATCACAGGCTTCAAGAGGACCAGCAGCGAGGGTGTAGATGGCAGTGTGGACAGGGCAAACCAGCTCAACCTGTTCTTCAACAGATTCGACTCAGCCCCTACTCCCCCGCCCACTGTCTGCCTGGAGCCAGATGCCACTCTACTGACCCCTCCTCCTCCTCTAAGACCACGATCATCTGAAGGGGGTCCTCCTCACCCCCCTGCCTCTGGCTCCCAGTCTTACATTTCTCTCTTAGCAGACCACCCCCCCCCCCCCCCCCCCTCTCCTGACTCTTCCGTGACGCCTTTCACCACTGACCAGGTCAGAGGACAGCTGATGAGACTTTGCGCAGGTAAGGCTGCAGGCCCTGATGGCGTCAGCCCCAAGGTGCTTAAAGCCTGTGCCCCACAGCTCTGTGAAGTACTACATCGCATCTTCTGCATGAGTCTGAGTCTCCAAAGGGTCCCTGTGCTGTGGAAGACTTCTTGCATCGTTCCTGTACCGAAGACGCCGCACCCCAGTGACGCCAAGGACTACAGACCGGTGGCGATGACGTCCCACATCATGAAGACTCTGGAGAGACTCATCCTGGACCTGCTTCGGCCAATGGTCACGCCTCTTCTAGATCCCCTCCAGTTTGCCTACCAGCCCCGACTGGGAGTAGAGGATGCCATCACCTTCCTGCTAAACCGCATCTACGACCATCTGGACAAGCCGGAAAGCACTGTGAGGGTCATGTTCTTTGACTTTTCCAGTGCTTTTGATACCATACAACCGGCTCTACTAGGTGAGAAGATGGCAGCAATGCAGGTCAATGCTCCTCTCATCTCATGGATCGTTGACTACCTGTCTGGCAGACCACAGTATGTACGCCTTACACACTGTAAGTCAGACAGAGTGGTCAGCAATACCGGAGTCCCACAGGAGACGGTCTTGTCTCCCTTTCTCTTCACCCTCTACACCACTGACTTCAACTACAACACCGAGTCCTGCCACCTTCAGAAGTTTTCTGATGACTCGGCTGTGGTTGGATGCATCAGCAAGGGTGACGAGGCTGAGTACAGGACTGTGGTGGGTGACTTTGTTGAGTGGTGCAAGCAGAACCACCTCCTGCTCAACGTGGCTAAGACCAAGGAACTGGTGGTGGATTTCAGGAGGAAAAAGACGTCACTGATCCCTATCTCCATTCAGGGGGTCCATGTGGACAGAGTGGACAATTACAAGTACTTGGGGGTGTACTTGGACAACAAACTTGACTGGAGTAAAAACTCTGATGCCGTCTACAAGAAGGGTCTGAGCCGCCTCTACTTCATGAGGAGGCTGAGGTCCTTCAACATCTGCAGGACGATGCTGAGGATGTTTTATGAGTCTGTGGTGGCCAGTGCTATCCTGTTTGCTGTGGCTTGCTGGGGCAGCAGGCTGAGGGTGTCTGATGCTAACAGACTCAATAAACTCGTCCGCAAGGCGAGTGACACTATCGGAGTGGAGCTTGACTCTCTGAAGGTGGTGTCAGAGAGGAGGATGCTGTCAAAGCTGCAAAGCATCCTAGACAATGTCCGACATCCACTCCACAGTGTACTGGTCGGTCACAGGAGTGCTTTCAGTGCAAGACTGATCCCCCCACGAAGCACCACTGAAAGACATAGGAGATCATTCCTGCCTGTGGCCATAAGGCTTCATAACGTGTCCCTTTGACTCTCACTTCACAATAGCTGTTAACTTGGAATAGCTGTTTTGACATACCTGTTTAATGTGCAATACCTGCTTTTTTGTTTATGTGCAATATCCATTATTATGTGCAATATCTGTTATTTTATGTGCAATATCCGTTTATTACTGTTCTTTAAGTGCAGTATCGGTTTTACACAGATCATTAGTGCAATACCTGTTCTACAATGTTATACACTGCCTTACCCACAATGTAAATAGTTTCTTCTATCTCGTTTATCTTGTTTAGTACTTATTACTTATTGATCGCTCCTGGTACTTACCACTTATTTGTATTTTATTTTATTGCTTATCTTATTGTTTATCTTATCACTTATTTTATTTACCTGCTCCTCCTGTACTATGGAAGAGCAACGGTCACACTGAATTTCCCTCTGGGATTAATAAAGTATTTCTGATTCTGATTCTGATCTGATTGTGTTTTATTTTATCAAGTCACATTCACCAGGTTACAACAGTTACACTCCTGATAGAGTTCAGTTCAATGAGTGTTTTCTGTTATTAGCAGTATGTGTATTCATTCAGCCATCTTCCCGCTTATCCTGTTCAGGGTGTCTGGAGTCTATCCCAGCTGTCTTAGGGTGAGAGGCGGGGTACACCCTGGACTGGTCTCCAGCCAATCACAGGGCTGACACACAGAGACAGACAACCTTTCATGCTCACACTCTCACACCTACAGGCAATTTAGAATCACCAATGGACCTGATGAGCATGTTTTTGGACTGTGGGAGGAAGGCAGAATACCTGGAGAGAACCCATGCATGCACTGGGAGAACATGCAAACTCCACACAGAAAGGCCACTGGGCTAACTGGGATTCAAACTGGTGACCTTCTTGCTGTGAGGCTGCAGCGCTAACTGTTGCGTCTCCATGTAGCCCGCAGCATGTGCATGTATGAAAAGATTATAAACATGTCTCAGACATTAAAGGTATCATTGTTTGCCCAAAAACACTCCTAAAGTGATGATTTGAAGCCATATTGCACATTAGAAGGGAGGTGAATATGTTGTGCAGCAAAGGGTTAAAAGCCAGTTGTTAGAGCCAGTATGGCAGCTAGGCTAACATCATCAGCTTTGAGGTCTCCATGGCAACGTAAACCAAACCTTCAACCAGAAGAGCAAAACCAGCAATGGCCATGAGCTGGGTAGTCAGGAAAAAGTGTATCCTATTCTACCCTCTTATTTCCTATTATACCCTCCCCTCCCTTCCCTCCCTTCCCTCCCTTCCCTCCCTTCCCTCCTTATTTTAAAAAGCAAAACTAAAACCCTATTCTAAAACCCTATTCTAAAATCCTAGAGCTCTGGATCTGCACATCGGTCTTACTCCTGCCGGAGAGGTCCCGGACCAGTACCCCTGTGAAGTGAGCCGACTATAAACTCCACAGGGCTACCGACAGGCAGGTCGCCGTTCAGAAGTGGAATCCAACGGCTCATTTCTGTGGTTCCCCGTCCAACGACCAAGATCACACTCAACCCAGAAAGGGGAGCAGAGCTAAATTCTAGTGACGCACACCAGTCCTAGGTATAAACTTTTTTTGGAACACTTGATGAGGTCATTGAGGTCACGGAACACATATCAAAGGAGATGAAGGACACAAAGGGCAGTGAGGTCATTATGACATCACAGTCTTTTGTTGTTGTTTGAAAAACAGTCAAAGATATTTAAAAAGTTCAAACTTGTCAACAGTGGAAAGATCTGTGAACATTTGAAAACAAAAATGAAGTCTGTAGTGGAAGTATGATGAAGTTTAAGGAGCTCAAAGTTGAAGGAGTTCTGGAAAGAAAAGTCAAAGTTCTCCAGTCATTTCAAATGGGAAATATTTTTGGCAAAAAGTCAAATAAATCAAACATTTTTAAGAGTTAAAGATGAGAAATATCATAGCACACATATTCTAAAGAAGGTGAATAGTTTCAAAGTTAAACGGTGAAAGTTGGTGAAAAATTGTGGAAGGAGATAGGTGCCAAAAATGGTAGAAGTGAAGAAGTGAATAGAAAGTAGAATCAGCATTTCAACAGAATTAAAAGACACAAACACATTCACACACAACAGACAAAAACAGATGCAGCCTGTTTGGTGTTACAGCATGAAGGAGTGGTGCAGGGGATGTGAGGGGCCATCAGTGATGAGGGTGGCCTTCCTCACCACTGAGTGCCTGTATATTTCAGTCAGAGGGAGCTGGGCTGCTCTGCTTATTTTCCTGGCCTGATTTATTATGCCAGAGAGTTTTGTTTTGGTGCTGGCAGTAAGTAAGTTGAACCAAGACCAGATGATATAAATGAGAGTGGATTTCATGAGTGAACTGTAAACAGGTGTTAAAAGGTCTTCGCTGGTGTGAAAAATGCTTGGTTTCCTGAGTAGGTGGAGACACTGTTGTGCCCTTTTTTGGACGGAGACAGCACATTATGAATATGACAGGCAGGTGTCAATCTCTGTCTCCAGACACTTCAAACTCTGAACCTTCTCCACCAGCTGACCTTGCATGCTGAGTGGTTGGAACAGGTCTTCTGGGTTATTCCCTTCCAGACCCACAACACAGCTCCTTGGTCATGCTTTGCTGTTTTTTTTTATAATAAGGATAAGCCTCACTTAAATCAAAATCTATTTTGCTCCAACATCCAGAAAACAATAATAATTAAAACAGTAAGTATTTCCTATCAGCTATAGAGGACTCTGATCTGCTAGATCTGGAACATGATGGAAAGGGACCAAGTTTATAAATTGACTGGAATTCAAACTTATCAGATAAGGTGCCATGGAGCCATGGAATTTTCTCCAACTCCAAAAAGAGTGGCTAAGGATAAGTACAACGAATGCAGAGGGCTCTTCAATTTAATGGCTGCCTTTGTGGTCTGTGTTTAAACTGTGGAGGAGCTGCAGGGACAAGTCAGATTGTATAGTTTACACTAGTTAGGACTCCAACATTTCATTTGGCTTGAGCTCTATTACTACAGTAAATGGTCTTAGTTGTGTGAAATATCTGTTTTTGATAGATGGATGGATGTATGGATGGATGTATGGATGGATGGATGGATGGATGGATGGATGGATGGATGGATGGATAGATAGATAGATAGATAGATAGATAGATAGATAGATAGATAGATAGATAGATAGATAGATAGATAGATAGATAGATAGATAGATAGAACTTTGTCTGTTCTACAGTAAAAAAAGACATCTGTCTTTCACATGGCTCTAAGTACAAACTAGCATTTCAACACATTTTCTTCAGGAAATGCAATTTTTCTAGTGTATGAATTGAGATGACAGTTTGTGGTCTACTGATGTGATCAGTTGTGTTTTATTTTATGAAGTCACATTCACCAGGTTACAACAGTTACACTCCTGATAGAGTTCAGTTCAATGAGTGTTTTCTGTTATTAGCAGTATGTGTATTCATTCAGCCATCTTCCCGCTTATCCTGTTCAGGGTGTCTGGAGTCTATCCCAGCTGTCTTAGGGTGAGAGGCGGGGTACACCCTGGACTAGTCTCCAGCCAATCACAGGGCTGACACACAGAGACAGACAACCTTTCATGCTCACACTCTCACACCTACAGGCAATTTAGAATCACCAATGGACCTGATGAGCATGTTTTTGGACTGTGGGAGGAAGGCAGAATACCTGGAGAGAACCCATGCATGCACTGGGAGAACATGCAAACTCCACACAGAAAGGCCACTGGGCTAACTGGGATTCAAACTGGTGACCTTCTTGCTGTGAGGCTGCAGCGCTAACTGTTGCGTCTCCATGTAGCCCGCAGCATGTGCATGTATGAAAAGATTATAAACATGTCTCAGACATTAAAGGTATCATTGTTTGCCCAAAAACACTCCTAAAGTGATGATTTGAAGCCATATTGCACATTAGAAGGGAGGTGAATATGTTGTGCAGCAAAGGGTTAAAAGCCAGTTGTTAGAGCCAGTATGGCAGCTAGGCTAACATCATCAGCTTTGAGGTCTCCATGGCAACGTAAACCAAACCTTCAACCAGAAGAGCAAAACCAGCAATGGCCATGAGCTGGGTAGTCAGGAAAAAGTGGATCCTATTCTACCCTCTTATTTCCTATTATACCCTCCCCTCCCTTCCCTCCCTTCCCTCCCTTCCCTCCTTATTTTAAAAAGCAAAACTAAAACCCTATTCTAAAACCCTATTCTAAAATCCTAGAGCTCTGGATCTGCACATCGGTCTTACTCCTGCCGGAGAGGTCCCGGACCAGTACCCCTGTGAAGTGAGCCGACTATAAACTCCACAGGGCTACCGACAGGCAGGTCGCCGTTCAGAAGTGGAATCCAACGGCTCATTTCTGTGGTTCCCCGTCCAACGACCAAGATCACACTCAACCCAGAAAGGGGAGCAGAGCTAAATTCTAGTGACGCACACCAGTCCTAGGTATAAACTTTTTTTGGAACACTTGATGAGGTCATTGAGGTCACGGAACACACATCAAAGGAGATGAAGGACACAAAGGGCAGTGAGGTCATTATGACATCACAGTCTTTTGTTGTTGTTTGAAAAACAGTAAAAGATATTTAAAAAGTTCAAACTTGTCAACAGTGGAAAGATCTGTGAACATTTGAAAACAAAAATGAAGTCTGTACTGGAAGTATGATGAAGTTTAAGGAGCTCAAAGTTGAAGGAGTTCTGGAAAGAAAAGTCAAAGTTCTCCAGTCATTTCAAATGGGAAATATTTTTGGCAAAAAGTCAAATAAATCAAAAAAAATTTAAGAGTTAAAGATGAGAAATATCATAGCACACATATTCTAAAGAAGGTGAATAGTTTCAAAGTTAAACGGTGAAAGTTGGTGAAAAATTGTGGAAGGAGATAGGTGCCAAAAATGGTAGAAGTGAAGAAGTGAATAGAAAGTAGAATCAGCATTTCAACAGAATTAAAAGACACAAACACATTCACACACAACAGACAAAAACAGATGCAGCCTGTTTGGTGTTACAGCATGAAGGAGTGGTGCAGGGGATGTGAGGGGCCATCAGTGATGAGGGTGGCCTTCCTCACCACTGAGTGCCTGTATATTTCAGTCAGAGGGAGCTGGGCTGCTCTGCTTATTTTCCTGGCCTGATTTATTATGCCAGAGAGTTTTGTTTTGGTGCTGGCAGTAAGTAAGTTGAACCAAGACCAGATGATATAAATGAGAGTGGATTTCATGAGTGAACTGTAAACAGGTGTTAAAAGGTCTTCGCTGGTGTGAAAAATGCTTGGTTTCCTGAGTAGGTGGAGACACTGTTGTGCCCTTTTTTGGACGGAGACAGCACATTATGAATATGACAGGCAGGTGTCAATCTCTGTCTCCAGACACTTCAAACTCTGAACCTTCTCCACCAGCTGACCTTGCATGCTGAGTGGTTGGAACAGGTCTTCTGGGTTATTCCCTTCCAGACCCACAACACAGCTCCTTGGTCATGCTTTGCTGTTTTTTTTTATAATAAGGATAAGCCTCACTTAAATCAAAATCTATTTTGCTCCAACATCCAGAAAACAATAATAATTAAAACAGTAAGTATTTCCTATCAGCTATAGAGGACTCTGATCTGCTAGATCTGGAACATGATGGAAAGGGACCAAGTTTATAAATTGACTGGAATTCAAACTTATCAGATAAGGTGCCATGGAGCCATGGAATTTTCTCCAACTCCAAAAAGAGTGGCTAAGGATAAGTACAACGAATGCAGAGGGCTCTTCAATTTAATGGCTGCCTTTGTGGTCTGTGTTTAAACTGTGGAGGAGCTGCAGGGACAAGTCAGATTGTATAGTTTACACTAGTTAGGACTCCAACATTTCATTTGGCTTGAGCTCTATTACTACAGTAAATGGTCTTAGTTGTGTGAAATATCTGTTTTTGATAGATTGCTGGATGGATGGATGGATGGATGGATGGATAGATAGATAGATAGATAGATAGATAGATAGATAGATAGATAGATAGATAGATAGATAGATAGATAGATAGATAGATAGATAGATAGATAGATTGATAGATAGATAGAACTTTGTCTGTTCTACAGTAAAAAAAGACATCTGTCTTTCACATGGCTCTAAGTACAAACTAGGATTTCAACACATTTTCTTCAGGAAATACAATTTTTCTAGTGTATGAATTGAGATGACAGTTTGTGGTCTACTGATGTGATCAGTTGACCACAAGGAGGAGGAACACAACCACGTCTCCATGGCTAAAACTTTACCAAATTACAGACAATATGTGAGCTGCTCAACCAGAGGAGAGAGGATCCTGGACATGCTGTATGCTAATGTTAAAGATGCATACAGCTCTTCATGTCTACCCCCACTGGGAAGAACAGACCACAACATGATTCACCTCATCCCCTGCTATGTGCCACTAGTGAAAAGAATGCCTGCTACTAAGAAGGCAGTGAGGAACTGGTCGGAGGAGGCCTATGACACACTGCAGGGCTGCTTTGAGGTGACTGACTGGCAGGCACTCTGTGACCCCCATGGAGAGGACATCAACGGGCTCACAGAGTGCATCACCGACTACATCAACTTCTGTGTGGACAGCTCTGTCCCAACAAGGACTGTCTTTTGTTATTCTAACAACAAGCTGTGGATAACAAAGGACATAAAGACCACCCTGAATGCTAAGAAGAGAGCTTTCAGACATGGTAACCAGGATGAGGTGAGAAGAACCCAAGAGATCCTGAAACGGAAGATCAGGGAGGCCAAGGACAATTACAGGAGGAAGCTGGAGCGTAAGCTACAGCAAAACAACATAAGGGAGGTTTGGAGTGGCATGAAGACCATCACAGGCTTCAAGAGGACCAGCAGCGAGGGTGTAGATGGCAGTGTGGACAGGGCAAACCAGCTCAACCTGTTCTTCAACAGATTCGACTCAGCCCCTACTCCCCCGCCCACTGTCTGCCTGGAGCCAGATGCCACTCTACTGACCCCTCCTCCTCCTCTAAGACCACGATCATCTGAAGGGGGTCCTCCTCACCCCCCTGCCTCTGGCTCCCAGTCTTACATTTCTCTCTTAGCAGACCACCCCCCCCCCCCCCCCCCTCTCCTGACTCTTCCGTGACGCCTTTCACCACTGACCAGGTCAGAGGACAGCTGATGAGACTTTGCGCAGGTAAGGCTGCAGGCCCTGATGGCGTCAGCCCCAAGGTGCTTAAAGCCTGTGCCCCACAGCTCTGTGAAGTACTACATCGCATCTTCTGCATGAGTCTGAGTCTCCAAAGGGTCCCTGTGCTGTGGAAGACTTCTTGCATCGTTCCTGTACCGAAGACGCCGCACCCCAGTGACGCCAAGGACTACAGACCGGTGGCGATGACGTCCCACATCATGAAGACTCTGGAGAGACTCATCCTGGACCTGCTTCGGCCAATGGTCACGCCTCTTCTAGATCCCCTCCAGTTTGCCTACCAGCCCCGACTGGGAGTAGAGGATGCCATCACCTTCCTGCTAAACCGCATCTACGACCATCTGGACAAGCCGGAAAGCACTGTGAGGGTCATGTTCTTTGACTTTTCCAGTGCTTTTGATACCATACAACCGGCTCTACTAGGTGAGAAGATGGCAGCAATGCAGGTCAATGCTCCTCTCATCTCATGGATCGTTGACTACCTGTCTGGCAGACCACAGTATGTACGCCTTACACACTGTAAGTCAGACAGAGTGGTCAGCAATACCGGAGTCCCACAGGAGACGGTCTTGTCTCCCTTTCTCTTCACCCTCTACACCACTGACTTCAACTACAACACCGAGTCCTGCCACCTTCAGAAGTTTTCTGATGACTCGGCTGTGGTTGGATGCATCAGCAAGGGTGACGAGGCTGAGTACAGGACTGTGGTGGGTGACTTTGTTGAGTGGTGCAAGCAGAACCACCTCCTGCTCAACGTGGCTAAGACCAAGGAACTGGTGGTGGATTTCAGGAGGAAAAAGACGTCACTGATCCCTATCTCCATTCAGGGGGTCCATGTGGACAGAGTGGACAATTACAAGTACTTGGGGGTGTACTTGGACAACAAACTTGACTGGAGTAAAAACTCTGATGCCGTCTACAAGAAGGGTCTGAGCCGCCTCTACTTCATGAGGAGGCTGAGGTCCTTCAACATCTGCAGGACGATGCTGAGGATGTTTTATGAGTCTGTGGTGGCCAGTGCTATCCTGTTTGCTGTGGCTTGCTGGGGCAGCAGGCTGAGGGTGTCTGATGCTAACAGACTCAATAAACTCGTCCGCAAGGCGAGTGACACTATCGGAGTGGAGCTTGACTCTCTGAAGGTGGTGTCAGAGAGGAGGATGCTGTCAAAGCTGCAAAGCATCCTAGACAATGTCCGACATCCACTCCACAGTGTACTGGTCGGTCACAGGAGTGCTTTCAGTGCAAGACTGATCCCCCCACGAAGCACCACTGAAAGACATAGGAGATCATTCCTGCCTGTGGCCATAAGGCTTCATAACGTGTCCCTTTGACTCTCACTTCACAATAGCTGTTAACTTGGAATAGCTGTTTTGACATACCTGTTTAATGTGCAATACCTGCTTTTTTGTTTATGTGCAATATCCATTATTATGTGCAATATCTGTTATTTTATGTGCAATATCCGTTTATTACTGTTCTTTAAGTGCAGTATCGGTTTTACACAGATCATTAGTGCAATACCTGTTCTACAATGTTATACACTGCCTTACCCACAATGTAAATAGTTTCTTCTATCTCGTTTATCTTGTTTAGTACTTATTACTTATTGATCGCTCCTGGTACTTACCACTTATTTGTATTTTATTTTATTGCTTATCTTATTGTTTATCTTATCACTTATTTTATTTACCTGCTCCTCCTGTACTATGGAAGAGCAACGGTCACACTGAATTTCCCTCTGGGATTAATAAAGTATTTCTGATTCTGATTCTGATCTGATTGTGTTTTATTTTATCAAGTCACATTCACCAGGTTACAACAGTTACACTCCTGATAGAGTTCAGTTCAATGAGTGTTTTCTGTTATTAGCAGTATGTGTATTCATTCAGCCATCTTCCCGCTTATCCTGTTCAGGGTGTCTGGAGTCTATCCCAGCTGTCTTAGGGTGAGAGGCGGGGTACACCCTGGACTGGTCTCCAGCCAATCACAGGGCTGACACACAGAGACAGACAACCTTTCATGCTCACACTCTCACACCTACAGGCAATTTAGAATCACCAATGGACCTGATGAGCATGTTTTTGGACTGTGGGAGGAAGGCAGAATACCTGGAGAGAACCCATGCATGCACTGGGAGAACATGCAAACTCCACACAGAAAGGCCACTGGGCTAACTGGGATTCAAACTGGTGACCTTCTTGCTGTGAGGCTGCAGCGCTAACTGTTGCGTCTCCATGTAGCCCGCAGCATGTGCATGTATGAAAAGATTATAAACATGTCTCAGACATTAAAGGTATCATTGTTTGCCCAAAAACACTCCTAAAGTGATGATTTGAAGCCATATTGCACATTAGAAGGGAGGTGAATATGTTGTGCAGCAAAGGGTTAAAAGCCAGTTGTTAGAGCCAGTATGGCAGCTAGGCTAACATCATCAGCTTTGAGGTCTCCATGGCAACGTAAACCAAACCTTCAACCAGAAGAGCAAAACCAGCAATGGCCATGAGCTGGGTAGTCAGGAAAAAGTGTATCCTATTCTACCCTCTTATTTCCTATTATACCCTCCCCTCCCTTCCCTCCCTTCCCTCCCTTCCCTCCTTATTTTAAAAAGCAAAACTAAAACCCTATTCTAAAACCCTATTCTAAAATCCTAGAGCTCTGGATCTGCACATCGGTCTTACTCCTGCCGGAGAGGTCCCGGACCAGTACCCCTGTGAAGTGAGCCGACTATAAACTCCACAGGGCTACCGACAGGCAGGTCGCCGTTCAGAAGTGGAATCCAACGGCTCATTTCTGTGGTTCCCCGTCCAACGACCAAGATCACACTCAACCCAGAAAGGGGAGCAGAGCTAAATTCTAGTGACGCACACCAGTCCTAGGTATAAACTTTTTTTGGAACACTTGATGAGGTCATTGAGGTCACGGAACACATATCAAAGGAGATGAAGGACACAAAGGGCAGTGAGGTCATTATGACATCACAGTCTTTTGTTGTTGTTTGAAAAACAGTCAAAGATATTTAAAAAGTTCAAACTTGTCAACAGTGGAAAGATCTGTGAACATTTGAAAACAAAAATGAAGTCTGTAGTGGAAGTATGATGAAGTTTAAGGAGCTCAAAGTTGAAGGAGTTCTGGAAAGAAAAGTCAAAGTTCTCCAGTCATTTCAAATGGGAAATATTTTTGGCAAAAAGTCAAATAAATCAAACATTTTTAAGAGTTAAAGATGAGAAATATCATAGCACACATATTCTAAAGAAGGTGAATAGTTTCAAAGTTAAACGGTGAAAGTTGGTGAAAAATTGTGGAAGGAGATAGGTGCCAAAAATGGTAGAAGTGAAGAAGTGAATAGAAAGTAGAATCAGCATTTCAACAGAATTAAAAGACACAAACACATTCACACACAACAGACAAAAACAGATGCAGCCTGTTTGGTGTTACAGCATGAAGGAGTGGTGCAGGGGATGTGAGGGGCCATCAGTGATGAGGGTGGCCTTCCTCACCACTGAGTGCCTGTATATTTCAGTCAGAGGGAGCTGGGCTGCTCTGCTTATTTTCCTGGCCTGATTTATTATGCCAGAGAGTTTTGTTTTGGTGCTGGCAGTAAGTAAGTTGAACCAAGACCAGATGATATAAATGAGAGTGGATTTCATGAGTGAACTGTAAACAGGTGTTAAAAGGTCTTCGCTGGTGTGAAAAATGCTTGGTTTCCTGAGTAGGTGGAGACACTGTTGTGCCCTTTTTTGGACGGAGACAGCACATTATGAATATGACAGGCAGGTGTCAATCTCTGTCTCCAGACACTTCAAACTCTGAACCTTCTCCACCAGCTGACCTTGCATGCTGAGTGGTTGGAACAGGTCTTCTGGGTTATTCCCTTCCAGACCCACAACACAGCTCCTTGGTCATGCTTTGCTGTTTTTTTTATAATAAGGATAAGCCTCACTTAAATCAAAATCTATTTTGCTCCAACATCCAGAAAACAACAATAATTAAAACAGTAAGTATTTCCTATCAGCTATAGAGGACTCTGATCTGCTAGATCTGGAACATGATGGAAAGGGACCAAGTTTATAAATTGACTGGAATTCAAACTTATCAGATAAGGTGCCATGGAGCCATGGAATTTTCTCCAACTCCAAAAAGAGTGGCTAAGGATAAGTACAACGAATGCAGAGGGCTCTTCAATTTAATGGCTGCCTTTGTGGTCTGTGTTTAAACTGTGGAGGAGCTGCAGGGACAAGTCAGATTGTATAGTTTACACTAGTTAGGACTCCAACATTTCATTTGGCTTGAGCTCTATTACTACAGTAAATGGTCTTAGTTGTGTGAAATATCTGTTTTTGATAGATGGATGGATGGATGGATGGATGGATGGATGGATGGATGGATGGATGGACGGATGGATGGATGGATGGATGGATAGATAGATAGATAGATAGATAGATAGATAGATAGATAGATAGATAGATAGATAGATAGATAGATAGATAGATAGATAGATAGATAGATAGATAGATAGAACTTTGTCTGTTCTACAGTAAAAAAAGACATCTGTCTTTCACATGGCTCTAAGTACAAACTAGCATTTCAACACATTTTCTTCAGGAAATGCAATTTTTCTAGTGTATGAATTGAGATGACAGTTTGTGGTCTACTGATGTGATCAGTTGTGTTTTATTTTATGAAGTCACATTCACCAGGTTACAACAGTTACACTCCTGATAGAGTTCAGTTCAATGAGTGTTTTCTGTTATTAGCAGTATGTGTATTCATTCAGCCATCTTCCCGCTTATCCTGTTCAGGGTGTCTGGAGTCTATCCCAGCTGTCTTAGGGTGAGAGGCGGGGTACACCCTGGACTAGTCTCCAGCCAATCACAGGGCTGACACACAGAGACAGACAACCTTTCATGCTCACACTCTCACACCTACAGGCAATTTAGAATCACCAATGGACCTGATGAGCATGTTTTTGGACTGTGGGAGGAAGGCAGAATACCTGGAGAGAACCCATGCATGCACTGGGAGAACATGCAAACTCCACACAGAAAGGCCACTGGGCTAACTGGGATTCAAACTGGTGACCTTCTTGCTGTGAGGCTGCAGCGCTAACTGTTGCGTCTCCATGTAGCCCGCAGCATGTGCATGTATGAAAAGATTATAAACATGTCTCAGACATTAAAGGTATCATTGTTTGCCCAAAAACACTCCTAAAGTGATGATTTGAAGCCATATTGCACATTAGAAGGGAGGTGAATATGTTGTGCAGCAAAGGGTTAAAAGCCAGTTGTTAGAGCCAGTATGGCAGCTAGGCTAACATCATCAGCTTTGAGGTCTCCATGGCAACGTAAACCAAACCTTCAACCAGAAGAGCAAAACCAGCAATGGCCATGAGCTGGGTAGTCAGGAAAAAGTGGATCCTATTCTACCCTCTTATTTCCTATTATACCCTCCCCTCCCTTCCCTCCCTTCCCTCCCTTCCCTCCTTATTTTAAAAAGCAAAACTAAAACCCTATTCTAAAACCCTATTCTAAAATCCTAGAGCTCTGGATCTGCACATCGGTCTTACTCCTGCCGGAGAGGTCCCGGACCAGTACCCCTGTGAAGTGAGCCGACTATAAACTCCACAGGGCTACCGACAGGCAGGTCGCCGTTCAGAAGTGGAATCCAACGGCTCATTTCTGTGGTTCCCCGTCCAACGACCAAGATCACACTCAACCCAGAAAGGGGAGCAGAGCTAAATTCTAGTGACGCACACCAGTCCTAGGTATAAACTTTTTTTGGAACACTTGATGAGGTCATTGAGGTCACGGAACACACATCAAAGGAGATGAAGGACACAAAGGGCAGTGAGGTCATTATGACATCACAGTCTTTTGTTGTTGTTTGAAAAACAGTAAAAGATATTTAAAAAGTTCAAACTTGTCAACAGTGGAAAGATCTGTGAACATTTGAAAACAAAAATGAAGTCTGTACTGGAAGTATGATGAAGTTTAAGGAGCTCAAAGTTGAAGGAGTTCTGGAAAGAAAAGTCAAAGTTCTCCAGTCATTTCAAATGGGAAATATTTTTGGCAAAAAGTCAAATAAATCAAAAAAAATTTAAGAGTTAAAGATGAGAAATATCATAGCACACATATTCTAAAGAAGGTGAATAGTTTCAAAGTTAAACGGTGAAAGTTGGTGAAAAATTGTGGAAGGAGATAGGTGCCAAAAATGGTAGAAGTGAAGAAGTGAATAGAAAGTAGAATCAGCATTTCAACAGAATTAAAAGACACAAACACATTCACACACAACAGACAAAAACAGATGCAGCCTGTTTGGTGTTACAGCATGAAGGAGTGGTGCAGGGGATGTGAGGGGCCATCAGTGATGAGGGTGGCCTTCCTCACCACTGAGTGCCTGTATATTTCAGTCAGAGGGAGCTGGGCTGCTCTGCTTATTTTCCTGGCCTGATTTATTATGCCAGAGAGTTTTGTTTTGGTGCTGGCAGTAAGTAAGTTGAACCAAGACCAGATGATATAAATGAGAGTGGATTTCATGAGTGAACTGTAAACAGGTGTTAAAAGGTCTTCGCTGGTGTGAAAAATGCTTGGTTTCCTGAGTAGGTGGAGACACTGTTGTGCCCTTTTTTGGACGGAGACAGCACATTATGAATATGACAGGCAGGTGTCAATCTCTGTCTCCAGACACTTCAAACTCTGAACCTTCTCCACCAGCTGACCTTGCATGCTGAGTGGTTGGAACAGGTCTTCTGGGTTATTCCCTTCCAGACCCACAACACAGCTCCTTGGTCATGCTTTGCTGTTTTTTTTTATAATAAGGATAAGCCTCACTTAAATCAAAATCTATTTTGCTCCAACATCCAGAAAACAACAATAATTAAAACAGTAAGTATTTCCTATCAGCTATAGAGGACTCTGATCTGCTAGATCTGGAACATGATGGAAAGGGACCAAGTTTATAAATTGACTGGAATTCAAACTTATCAGATAAGGTGCCATGGAGCCATGGAATTTTCTCCAACTCCAAAAAGAGTGGCTAAGGATAAGTACAACGAATGCAGAGGGCTCTTCAATTTAATGGCTGCCTTTGTGGTCTGTGTTTAAACTGTGGAGGAGCTGCAGGGACAAGTCAGATTGTATAGTTTACACTAGTTAGGACTCCAACATTTCATTTGGCTTGAGCTCTATTACTACAGTAAATGGTCTTAGTTGTCTGAAATATCTGTTTTTGATAGATGGATGGATGGATGGATGGATGGATGGATGGATGGATGGATGGATGGATGGATGGATAGATAGATAGATAGATAGATAGATAGATAGATAGATAGATAGATAGATAGATAGATAGATAGATAGATAGATAGAACCTTGTCTGTTCTACAGTAAAAAAAAGACATCTGTCTTTCACATGGCTCTAAGTACAAACTAGCATTTCAACACATTTTCTTCAGGAAATGCAATTTTTCTAGTGTATGAATTGAGATGACAGTTTGTGGTCTACTGATGTGATCAGTTGTGTTTTATTTTATGAAGTCACATTCACCAGGTTACAACAGTTACATTCCTGATAGAGTTCAGTTCAATGAGTGTTTTCTGTTATTAGCAGTATGTGTATTCATTCAGCCATCTTCCCACTTATCCTGTTCAGGGTGTCTGGAGTCTATCCCAGCTGTCTTAGGGTGAGAGGCGGGGTACACCCTGGACTGGTCTCCAGCCAATCACAGGGCTGACACACAGAGACAGACAACCTTTCATGCTCACACTCTCACACCTACAGGCAATTTAGAATCACCAATGGACCTGATGAGCATGTTTTTGGACTGTGGGAGGAAGGCAGAATACCTGGAGAGAACCCATGCATGCACTGGGAGAACATGCAAACTCCACACAGAAAGGCCACTGGGCTAACTGGGATTCAAACTGGTGACCTTCTTGCTGTGAGGCTGCAGCGCTAACTGTTGCGTCTCCATGTAGCCCGCAGCATGTGCATGTATGAAAAGATTATAAACATGTCTCAGACATTAAAGGTATCATTGTTTGCCCAAAAACACTCCTAAAGTGATGATTTGAAGCCATATTGCACATTAGAAGGGAGGTGAATATGTTGTGCAGCAAAGGGTTAAAAGCCAGTTGTTAGAGCCAGTATGGCAGCTAGGCTAACATCATCAGCTTTGAGGTCTCCATGGCAACGTAAACCAAACCTTCAACCAGAAGAGCAAAACCAGCAATGGCCATGAGCTGGGTAGTCAGGAAAAAGTGGATCCTATTCTACCCTCTTATATCCTATTATACCCTCCCCTCCCTCCCCTCCCTCCCCTCCCTCCCCTCCCTTCCCTCCCATCCCTCCTTATTTTAAAAAGCAAAACTAAAACCCTATTCTAAAACCCTATTCTAAAATCCTAGAGCTCTGGATCTGCACATCGGTCTTACTCCTGCCGGAGAGGTCCCGGACCAGTACCCCTGTGAAGTGAGCCGACTATAAACTCCACAGGGCTACCGACAGGCAGGTCGCCGTTCAGAAGTGGAATCCAACGGCTCATTTCTGTGGTTCCCCGTCCAACGACCAAGATCACACTCAACCCAGAAAGGGGAGCAGAGCTAAATTCTAGTGACGCACACCAGTCCTAGGTATAAACTTTTTTTGGAACACTTGATGAGGTCATTGAGGTCACGGAACACACATCAAAGGAGATGAAGGACACAAAGGGCAGTGAGGTCATTATGACATCACAGTCTTTTGTTGTTGTTTGAAAAACAGTCAAAGATATTTAAAAAGTTCAAACTTGTCAACAGTGGAAAGATCTGTGAACATTTGAAAACAAAAATGAAGTCTGTAGTGGAAGTATGATGAAGTTTAAGGAGCTCAAAGTTGAAGGAGTTCTGGAAAGAAAAGTCAAAGTTCTCCAGTCATTTCAAATGGGAAATATTTTTGGCAAAAAGTCAAATAAATCAAAAATTTTTAAGAGTTAAAGATGAGAAATATCATAGCACACATATTCTAAAGAAGGTGAATAGTTTCAAAGTTAAACGGTGAAAGTTGGTGAAAAATTGTGGAAGGAGATAGGTGCCAAAAATGGTAGAAGTGAAGAAGTGAATAGAAAGTAGAATCAGCATTTCAACAGAATTAAAAGACACAAACACATTCACACACAACAGACAAAAACAGATGCAGCCTGTTTGGTGTTACAGCATGAAGGAGTGGTGCAGGGGATGTGAGGGGCCATCAGTGATGAGGGTGGCCTTCCTCACCACTGAGTGCCTGTATATTTCAGTCAGAGGGAGCTGGGCTGCTCTGCTTATTTTCCTGGCCTGATTTATTATGCCAGAGAGTTTTGTTTTGGTGCTGGCAGTAAGTAAGTTGAACCAAGACCAGATGATATAAATGAGAGTGGATTTCATGAGTGAACTGTAAACAGGTGTTAAAAGGTCTTCGCTGGTGTGAAAAATGCTTGGTTTCCTGAGTAGGTGGAGACACTGTTGTGCCCTTTTTTGGACGGAGACAGCACATTATGAATATGACAGGCAGGTGTCAATCTCTGTCTCCAGACACTTCAAACTCTGAACCTTCTCCACCAGCTGACCTTGCATGCTGAGTGGTTGGAACAGGTCTTCTGGGTTATTCCCTTCCAGACCCACAACACAGCTCCTTGGTCATGCTTTGCTGTTTTTTTTATAGTAAGGATAAGCCTCACTTAAATCAAAATCTATTTTGCTCCAACATCCAGAAAACAACAATAATTAAAACAGTAAGTATTTCCTATCAGCTATAGAGGACTCTGATCTGCCAGATCTGGAACATGATGGAAAGGGACCAAGTTTATAAATTGACTGGAATTCAAACTTATCAGATAAGGTGCCATGGAGCCATGGAATTTTCTCCAACTCCAAAAAGAGTGGCTAAGGATAAGTACAACGAATGCAGAGGGCTCTTCAATTTAATGGCTGCCTTTGTGGTCTGTGTTTAAACTGTGGAGGAGCTGCAGGGACAAGTCAGATTGTATAGTTTACACTAGTTAGGACTCCAACATTTCATTTGGCTTGAGCTCTATTACTACAGTAAATGGTCTTAGTTGTGTGAAATATCTGTTTTTGATAGATTGCTGGATGGATGGATGGATGGATGGATGGATGGATGGATGGATGGATGGATGGATGGATGGATGGATGGATGGATGGATGGATAGATAGATAGATAGATAGATAGATAGATAGATAGATAGATAGATAGATAGATAGATAGATAGAACCTTGTCTGTTCTACAGTAAAACAAGACATCTGTCTTTCACATGGCTCTAAGTACAAACTAGCATTTCAACACATTTTCTTCAGGAAATGCAATTTTTCTAGTGTATGAATTGAGATGACAGTTTGTGGTCTACTGATGTGATCAGTTGTGTTTTATTTTATGAAGTCACATTCACCAGGTTACAACAGTTACACTCCTGATAGAGTTCAGTTCAATGAGTGTTTTCTGTTATTAGCAGTATGTGTATTCATTCAGCCATCTTCCCGCTTATCCTGTTCAGGGTGTCTGGAGTCTATCCCAGCTGTCTTAGGGTGAGAGGCGGGGTACACCCTGGACTGGTCTCCAGCCAATCACAGGGCTGACACACAGAGACAGACAACCTTTCATGCTCACACTCTCACACCTACAGGCAATTTAGAATCACCAATGGACCTGATGAGCATGTTTTTGGACTGTGGGAGGAAGGCAGAATACCTGGAGAGAACCCATGCATGCACTGGGAGAACATGCAAACTCCACACAGAAAGGCCACTGGGCTAACTGGGATTCAAACTGGTGACCTTCTTGCTGTGAGGCTGCAGCGCTAACTGTTGCGTCTCCATGTAGCCCGCAGCATGTGCATGTATGAAAAGATTATAAACATGTCTCAGACATTAAAGGTATCATTGTTTGCCCAAAAACACTCCTAAAGTGATGATTTGAAGCCATATTGCACATTAGAAGGGAGGTGAATATGTTGTGCAGCAAAGGGTTAAAAGCCAGTTGTTAGAGCCAGTATGGCAGCTAGGCTAACATCATCAGCTTTGAGGTCTCCATGGCAACGTAAACCAAACCTTCAACCAGAAGAGCAAAACCAGCAATGGCCATGAGCTGGGTAGTCAGGAAAAAGTGGATCCTATTCTACCCTCTTATTTCCTATTATACCATCCCCTCCCTTCCCTCCCTTCCCTCCCTTCCCTCCCTTCCCTCCCTTCCCTCCTTATTTTAAAAAGCAAAACTAAAACCCTATTCTAAAACCCTATTCTAAAATCCTAGAGCTCTGGATCTGCACATCGGTCTTACTCCTGCCGGAGAGGTCCCGGACCAGTACCCCTGTGAAGTGAGCCGACTATAAACTCCACAGGGCTACCGACAGGCAGGTCGCCGTTCAGAAGTGGAATCCAACGGCTCATTTCTGTGGTTCCCCGTCCAACGACCAAGATCACACTCAACCCAGAAAGGGGAGCAGAGCTAAATTCTAGTGACGCACACCAGTCCTAGGTATAAACTTTTTTTGGAACACTTGATGAGGTCATTGAGGTCACGGAACACACATCAAAGGAGATGAAGGACACAAAGGGCAGTGAGGTCATTATGACATCACAGTCTTTTGTTGTTGTTTGAAAAACAGTAAAAGATATTTAAAAAGTTCAAACTTGTCAACAGTGGAAAGATCTGGGAACATTTGAAAACAAAAATGAAGTCTGTAGTGGAAGTATGATGAAGTTTAAGGAGCTCAAAGTTGAAGGAGTTCTGGAAAGAAAAGTCAAAGTTCTCCAGTCATTTCAAATGGGAAATATTTTTGGCAAAAAGTCAAATAAATCAAAAAAATTTTAAGAGTTAAAGATGAGAAATATCATAGCACACATATTCTAAAGAAGGTGAATAGTTTCAAAGTTAAACGGTGAAAGTTGGTGAAAAATTGTGGAAGGAGATAGGTGCCAAAAATGGTAGAAGTGAAGAAGTGAATAGAAAGTAGAATCAGCATTTCAACAGAATTAAAAGACACAAACACATTCACACACAACAGACAAAAACAGATGCAGCCTGTTTGGTGTTACAGCATGAAGGAGTGGTGCAGGGGATGTGAGGGGCCATCAGTGATGAGGGTGGCCTTCCTCACCACTGAGTGCCTGTATATTTCAGTCAGAGGGAGCTGGGCTGCTCTGCTTATTTTCCTGGCCTGATTTATTATGCCAGAGAGTTTTGTTTTGGTGCTGGCAGTAAGTAAGTTGAACCAAGACCAGGTGATATAAATGAGAGTGGATTTCATGAGTGAACTGTAAACAGGTGTTAAAAGGTCTTCGCTGGTGTGAAAAATGCTTGGTTTCCTGAGTAGGTGGAGACACTGTTGTGCCCTTTTTTGGACGGAGACAGCACATTATGAATATGACAGGCAGGTGTCAATCTCTGTCTCCAGACACTTCAAACTCTGAACCTTCTCCACCAGCTGACCTTGCATGCTGAGTGGTTGGAACAGGTCTTCTGGGTTATTCCCTTCCAGACCCACAACACAGCTCCTTGGTCATGCTTTGCTGTTTTTTTTATAGTAAGGATAAGCCTCACTTAAATCAAAATCTATTTTGCTCCAACATCCAGAAAACAACAATAATTAAAACAGTAAGTATTTCCTATCAGCTATAGAGGACTCTGATCTGCCAGATCTGGAACATGATGGAAAGGGACCAAGTTTATAAATTGACTGGAATTCAAACTTATCAGATAAGGTGCCATGGAGCCATGGAATTTTCTCCAACTCCAAAAAGAGTGGCTAAGGATAAGTACAACGAATGCAGAGGGCTCTTCAATTTAATGGCTGCCTTTGTGGTTTGTGTTTAATCTGTGGAGGAGCTGCAGGGACAAGTCAGATTGTATAGTTTACACTAGTTAGGACTCCAACATTTCATTTGGCTTGAGCTCTATTACTACAGTAAATGGTCTTAGTTGTCTGAAATATCTGTTTTTGATAGATACCCCCTGCTGAAGCTCTCCTCCTCTTCCTCTTCCTCTTCCTCATTAACACACTTCACACTCTCTGGGTCATCATAATGGTAATGGAGATCACCCTCTGAGGAGAGGAGGGAAGGAGACAGAGAGCAGAGGTCATAAATCAGTGTTTACTCCACAGACTGTAGAAATCATGGACCAACCCAACGTGACGTCTTCCCCACTGAACATGGACTCTTCAGTTCAGCATCTGACCAGCAGCATGTTGTTTTTTGAGCCTAAAGTGAGCCAATGTGGACAGAGGGTGGAGTGAGGGCTTTACAGAGGCGAACTTCTCAAAGCTAAAGTCAACATCTGCTGGTTCATCCACCATCAACTCATCAGCTACTTTCCCCTGCTGCTTCAGAGACTACAAAGGCTCTACATGTTGATTTCTAATGTAAAAATAGATGTTTGGATGCAGAGCTTTGGGTGGACATGTCTTCATGTTTGAAGTCCAGTATAAAGAGCAGCAGGGACTTCAGAGGTGTTCAGAGCAGAAGCGGAGTGGCTATGTGCTGCAGCCAGCTTCCTTTCAGCTCTCACGTTATCATGTTGGAGTGAACACACTGAGCTTCAAAGCCAAAACAACAATCTGACTGACATCTGAAGATAGAATCAAACTTTGACTTTTTACAGCAGACTGTTCCTCTGAAGGACAGACTGTCGCTCAGGCAACTCTGATCTCAGACTCTTGAGGACCAAGTCACATCACATCAAACACAAAAAGAAGTCCAGTCACTTTAACATTTATTGAGGAGAAGAAAAGAGAGGAGGCCAGAGAAGAGAAAAGACATTTAAAGCTGTGGCTCCGACAGAGAAATCAAGAAAACGAGGTCACAGCGCTGTTTAAAGATGGAGAATAAAAAGAAAATCTGCACAGACACTGCAAGTGAGCAGGCAGGAAACTCAACACAACAGTCGACGCAGAGACAGCATCACTACAAGCTTCCTGCAGCCTGTCATGGTTCTCACACAGCTTCACTGAGGAAAGCAGCTGCTGAGGGGTTTGGAGGTTAACAGAATAAAAGCGTCTTTGCTGTGATACTAAATGTGTTTGTTACACTACAGCTGAAAGCAGCAAGAACTAAGCACAACACTGAACTGACCCCAGAGTCTGCAGACTGTAGAGAGGACTCTCCTTAAGAGCAGAGAGGGGCTAATGATTCCTGCAGGCCGCTTCCCCACAGGTCCAGCTCTCTGGCCTTTGCTCTAAAGTCCAACCCCTCCCATCTCAGAGAAGCACTGCTGATCTCTGACAAACTGCAGCTACACAATCTGGAAAAAAAAAAAAATAATAAATGATGAAAAAAAATGTTAATGTCCAGTCAGCTTCAACTTCAACTTTATTTATAAAGCACTATACAACACTAAAGAAAAAAAAACCCAGTGAAAACCAACACCTCAAACTTAGTTAAAAGCCAGGCAGAAAAAAAAGTTTTAAGGGAGGATTTAAAGATAGAGAGTAAGTTGGCTTGCCTGATGTGCAAAGGCAAACTGTTCCCACAGATTTGGGGCACTGACGGAAAAAGCAGGATCACCCCTACATCACCCTTTTTGTTTTTGGGACATCAGAAAGAATTTGATCTGTTAATCTGATAGAGCATGGGCTAGTGTAGGGCTTTTGTTTGACGCCTCACCCGCTGCGTGTTTAGTCCAACAAGCCTCAGTGGTGCTGTTTAAACCTCAAACCTGTTGATTCCTGGCGTGTCTTTGCTCATTGTGATGTTTTCTTGCATTGGTAAAGCCAAATACGATCTAGTTTTTGACAGTTTGTTTTATTTTGAAAGTCTCAGACTCTTTTTAGGTAGTTTCCATGCACTACTTCCTGCCCCGCTTGATCTTCTCTACTCTGAATTGAAGTGTCACAGCTCTGGCACCCGGCAAAAATAGGATGGCTGCAGATTAGCTGTGACCTGTCGGACAAGCCACGCAGCTGAGCCGCAACAGAATGGATCCAGTGTACAGTCATGGCCAAAAGTTTTGAGAAGGACATGAATATTACATTTTCACAAAGTCTGCTGCTTCAGGGTTTAAAGGTGTTTTTGTTAGATGTTTCTATGGTATAATGAAATACATCTGGAAGCATTTCATAAGTATCAAAAGCTTTTATTGAGAATTACACAGAATTCATGCAATAAGTCAATATTTGCAGTGTTGACCCTTCTTTTCCAAGACCTCCACAATTCTCCCTGGCATGCTGCCAATCAACTTCTGGACCAAATCCTGACTGATGGCAGTCCATTATTGCATAATCAATGCCTGGAGTTTGTCAGAATTTGTGGGGTTTTTTATTGTCCACCCGCCTCTTGAGGATTGACCACAAGTTCTCAATGGGATTAAGATTCAGGGAGTTTCCTGGCCAAGGGCCCAAATTCTTAATGTTTTGTTCCCTGAGCCATTTTGTTATGACTTTTGCTTTATGGCAAGGTGCTCCATCATGCTGGAAAAGGCATTCTTCATCACCAAATTGCCCTTGGATGGTTGGGAGAAGTTGCTCTCAGAGGACATTCTGGTACCATTTTTTATTCATGGCTGTGTTTTTAGGAAAGACTGTGAGAGAGCCCACTCCCTTGACCAAAAAGCAACCCCACACATGAATGGTCTCAGGATGCTTCACTGTTGGCATGAGACAGGACTGATGGTAGAGCTCACCTCGTCTGCTCCGAACAAGCCTTCTTCCAGATGCCCCAAACAATCAGAAAGGGGATTCATCAGAGAAAATGACTTTACCCCAGTCCTCATCAGTCCAGTCCCTGTACCTTCTGCAGAGTATCAGTCTGTCTCTGATGTTTTTACTGGAGAGAAGTGGCTTCTTTGCTGCCCTCCTTGACACCAGGCCTTCCTCCAAAATTCTTCGCCCCACTGTGCATGCAGATGCACTCACACCTGCCTGCTGCCATTCCTGAGCAAGCTCTGCAGTGGTGGTGGCCCGATCCTGCTGCTGAAACACCTTCAGGAGACGGTCCTGGCACTTGCTGGACTTTCTTGGGTGCCCTGGAGTCTGTTTGGCAACAATTGAACTTCTCTCCTTGAAGTTCTTGATAATTCGATAGACGGTTGACTGAGAATCTTACTGGCTGCTATAAACTTCCCTGTTTGGCCCTTTTTGTGCAATGCAATGATGGCTGCACGTGTTTCCTTGCAGGTAAGCATGGCTAACAGATGAGGAACAATGGTGTCATGCACCATCTTCCTTTTAAAGTGTCCAGTCACTCAATCATGACAGATTGATCTCCAGCTTTGTCCTTATAAACACCCACACCTGTGTTAATGTGTGTGACACCTGTGTGTCATTGAAATGATGTTAGCTGGTCATTTTGTGGCAGGGCTGAAATACAGTGGAAATGTGTTTTTGGTGATAAAGTTCATTTTCAAGGCAAAGAGGGACTTGGAAATTAATTGCAGTCGAGCTGATCACTCCTCAGAACATTCTGGAGTATACACAAGTTGCCATTATAAAAACTGAAACAGCAGACTTTGTGAAAATCAATAGTTGTGTCATTCTCAAAACTTTTGGCCATGACTGTAGGTTGACACATTGACTTGAATGGAAACCTATCTGATCCAGTGCTGTGACAGAGTGGAGCTGCAATGCAGACACAGCCGGTGTATTGCAGCCATAAGTCACGACAAGGATTTTTGACTAAGATCAACATAAAGTGCATATTAACAATAAGCCAGGCGAGTTGTGATAAAAGCATGGATTAAAATCTCAAAGTGACGTTGAGAAAGGAAAGGCTTAACTTTCAAAAGATGCCTCATATGAACACAGCTGGAACTGACCACTGATTTTATCTGAGCCTGGAGGTTACAGTTTTTTTTCAGTCGCTTTGGTACATTTCTGCTTGTGCACATAAAAAAAGCAGTTTCTCATTTCTTTGAACAAGTTGCAAATGCTTTGGTGCATCCATGCAAATGATTATGTACAATTCTCTGCTGTTTCCTACATTATCAGTTACTTCTGTCATGTGGATCAAAATGTATTATAGTGGGTCTCTGTTGAATAGTCTCACTCCCCCACAACATCTAGGCATTAGTTTATTGCATAAGTCTTGTCCCAAAATCAGTGCTTAATTTTTCCCCAATCAGGTGCCGGGTCCCCCTTCGAAATTGTGCGCCGAAAGAAACCTTTTTTTCTCGGGTTTTAACGCGTTTTTATCTTCTTTTTCACCTTAATTTCTGCACTTACCTAGTATAACATTTGCAGCAACATTTGGCACACCATGTGGCCCATCAGAACACTTGGAATCAATTTGGAATGAGCAATTTAAATAACTGACATATTGCATATAAACACATTTTATTGCTAATGGGATTTTTTGTGTGTCACTGTCATGTTAGCACCACACCAGAAAAAAAATATATACAATAAATTTAACAAAAGCCTGAGAATCAAAAATCAAGAAAGAATTAGAAAAAAGGTCTGGATTTGGAAGGATAAATGACCAAACATCCCTAGAATGATGTGTTGTGCACTCTGCACAGTAATAATGTATCCAACCAAACTTGACAGGCAGCAGACACAGTCTGATTAAATTTCCTGTCTATTTGCCACGTTGTTGTGTGCTTTGCCCACAAATAACTTTATGCTTGTTAACCGATTGTCTTCTCTTGTAAACTGTAGTCACCAGTGGTGACTACAGTTTCTCGTGAGCTGACGTCACTGCTCCCTCATCCTTATCTGTGCTCCTGACTGCACAGACCACATCTTCAGCGGCTATCATGCTGTCACCACCCGTATCTGCGGAGCCGGGCTCTGCCTCCGGAACAACTTTGGCCAGTTTGGGGTCTGGTTGACCGACTGGTTTAAAGAAACTTGAGAGTTTTGATTGTTGCTTTGACATTTTAGCAGGCCAAGAGTAACAGCGTTGTCAGTCACCTGGCTGTTAAGTGTCGTTTGCGCGCGGTGTCAGTCAGGGTCTCCCCTCTGCTCTGTGCTCATCATGTGCTCCAGAACTTGTCACAGTAATCCAGCAGAAGACAGAGGACACATGATGTGAAGGGGGTCTTGATGTGTGAGGTGATTCTGCTGGACACATCTTCATGAAGCGACATGTTTTGGTGATGATGGCATCAGCTGATAGACGGTGGATTATCTGTCAGTCAGCTCTTACAGCTGTTTGTGTGTCTGCAGATGTGCACTGTAATAACTCTAATCAAATGAAAACAATAACAGAGCTTTGTCTGTGTTTTTAACCTGTTTAAGAAACACTTTCATATGAAGAAAACCTGACCTCTGATTATTCTGGGTCCTGTTTAGAAACACACAGATCACTTTACTGCTAAAATGCCTGATAATTAGATTGTTTATGAATTATTCAGCCTAGAGCGTATTAAGATGTAAAAGAGAGGTGGCTTCAGTCCTGTGTGAGTCATAGCAGAGCCAATTGATGCCAACATTTATAGGATAAGACAAGCCAGCAGGTCAGAGAACACAAGATCATAAACAGGACAACACAATACCTCATTAATTATGCACGCTCACCACACCAACTGGACAGGGGATCTGCTGAAGGTGAGATATGTGATTAATGAATGACTGTGTGACAGTTGAAGTGGACTGGATCACTGTCGGGGTTTCTGATCCATCAAAATTACCTTCAGATTTTTCCATCATTGCTCAAAAAAATTCTGTCAAAGGACAGAGAATAATCAGTTAACGCCACCTCTGAGGGGAATTGGAAAACCTTTGAATTTTAACTTTTAGTTTAAAAACGTGAAGCTGGTAATTCATTAGCACATGGCATAAATCAGCATTATTTTAGGTTAAACATTTTGATTGAATAAAAAGTTAAGTTTAGGATTATGAATTAGGTGGCAGAAATCGGGTGTAAGGGTAAGGGCGGAGACATGACGCAACCAGGAAATAATCCGAAGGATAGGACTGTCCAATTTAACAACGGTGCAATGGCCTACCCGTCCTCCGAAGGACTGACCTTTGGAGGACAGGTCCTTCGGAGGATGCAGCCCCTGAATTGGGACACAGCACTCGTGTCTCCTTGGTTATCGCTCCTCCGATCACCCTACTTTCTCCTCTCTCCTCCGACTACAATTAACGCTTTGGGACACCCTTCAATATGACGCCTCAGAAGGTACTTCCGGTGCCACGGAGGAGAGAAGAGAGAGGAGACTGCATTTTGGCACTTTGAGACGCACCCAGTATCCAGAGGATAATCCTGAAACAGGTCATAAATCTGGGGTTAAAAAAGATTGATGTGAGTTTAAAGCACAAAATACTGAACACAGCCGTCATAACAGGAGGATCACTGCTGAGTTTATAGAACTGCTAAGGTCAAATTCATCATCTAACAGAAAAATAATTCATAAAGTGCAATAAAAAAGACTGAAAATAAATATCCATGGTCATTTATTTCTCTCCTTCATTTTCTTGTTGATTCTTTTTCTTTATGAAGAGAATTTAAGCCTGAGAGAAAAAAAACACACCTGTGAAGTTTGATTCATGAGTGTGAGGTTTGTAAAGAGTAACAGGATTTCTGTTTTCCCTGGAATCTTATCAATAACTAATATCAAGTGTTCCTGAGACATCATAAACTAGGTTATATTAATAAGTTTCAGAGTTCACGATCAGATACCCTCTAGATTAAGGATAAATAATTTTTTTTTTTTATAACACTTTTTATTGGATTTTTTTTGTTCATGCACATCAATGTATGACACATACAATGTAATCAGATAATGCAATTGAAAGTTAGCAAAAGGTTTGTCTTACACAGAGTAGTCTGGAAAGGTAACAAACTTAATCCTAGCCGAAACGGCTCGGCTTCTAAGAATGAACAACACTTAACCATTACCCCTTCCCACCCACTACTAAGAAGGAAAAGAAAGTAAAACAAAAGGAAAGAGGAAAAAAAAAAAAAAAAATTAAATTAAATTTCAGAAAAAAAAAAAAAAAAAAAAAAAAAAAAAAAAGGGAGGGGGGGGGGCATTCAGTCACTTTCTGGGTGAATAATAGTTCTATCTAAGTACTCCAAGAAGGGCTGCCAGGTCTCGTAAAAAATATTACCAGAACCCACAAGTGACAATCTGATCTTCTCAAGTTTGATATGAATTAGGACCTCTCTAAGCCAGCTGTTGTGTGAAGGGGGGAGAGCCTGTTTCCACCTAAGCAAAATAAGGCGTCTGGCCAGTAGGGTTGTAAAGGCTAATACCCGGCGCTTTGCCGGAGATAGGTCAGGTGTTGTAGAAAGGGAGGAGCCGAACAGGGCTGCGCAAGGCTCAGGCATAAGATCCGTATCAAGCACTACAGCAAGTGTATCAAAAATTTGACGCCAAAAGCCAGCAAGATTCGGACAGGACCAGAACATGTGTGTATGGTTAGCAGGTGACTGCTTACATCTATTACAACTGTCACTGGTACCTGGGTAGATCCTCGCCAGCCAAGCATTTGTGTAGTGCACTCTGAAAAGAACCTTACATTGTAGTAAACTGTGCCTTGCACACATGGAAGATGAGTGAACTAGTTTAAGAATTTGACCCCATTGGTTGTCTGATATCAATATTCCTAACTCCTCCTCCCAGGTCTGTTTTAGGCGAGCCATTTGATCAGGGTTAAGGGAGTCAATGGAGTTGTAAATCACAGAGGTAGAGCGTTTTTGATCAGGGTCAAGGGTGAGCAAAGAATCAATCAAAGACCCGGGTGGGTGGTTAGGGAAGTGGGGGTACATGGTTTGGACAAAGTGCCTGGCTTGAAGAAAACGGAAAAAGTGAAAGTAGGGTAGTTCAAGCCTGGTTGCAAGCTCTGTAAAATCAGTAAAAATGTTTTCTTTGTAAAGGTCCTTGACATGTAGCAGGCCTTTGTTACGCCAGACATTAAAGGTAGGGTCTGACAGGGAGGGTGGGAATAAATGGTTTCTGACAATCGGGGCTAAAGTTGAAGGTTCATTCAAACCAAAATGTTTACGAAATTGCGTCCAAATCTTGAACGAGTTGGTAACAACAGGGTTCTGTGAGATATTATGAATCTTGAGGGGGAGTCGTGCGGTAAGGAGGGACTGCAATGAAAATTTTGAAGACCGAATTTCTATCTGGGCCCACGAGGGACATGCATCAGTTCCTTTGTCGAGCCAATGAGTAAGTTTATTAATGTTGCAGGCCCAATAATATTGGATAAAATTGGGTAGTGCAAGACCGCCCATCTTTTTGGGGAGTTGTAGAACAGCTTTTTTAATTCGGGGCTTATTCAACCACAAAAACGATGATATTGTCTGGTCTAGCTGTTGAAAAAAGGATTTTCTCAGAAAGATTGGAATATGTTGGAACAAGTAGAGGAAACTAGGAAGAACCACCATCTTTACCAGGTTAACTCTGCCGGTTAGGGAAAGAGGGAGGGAGGACCAACGAGTCAGATCGAGCTTACACTTGTTGATGAGAGGGCGAAAATTTTTGTTGAAAAGGTCTTCAAAAGAGACAGTGATAAATACGCCTAAGTATCGAAACCCCTCTGAGACGACTCTAAATGGAAAGGAGGCCGGTGGTATCGTCCTAGACAGTCGGTTAATAGGGAGAAGTTCACTTTTATTAAAATTTAATCTGTAACCAGAGTATCTCCCGAATTGGGTAAGAATGACTGTAATAACAGGAATGGACAAGGCTGGGTTTGATACATATAACAGTAAATCGTCCGCGTACAGGGACAGCTTGTGGGTGACATCGCTCCTGGTGATGCCCTCGACTCTCTCCTCCCCCCGAAGCCAGATAGCTAGTGGCTCTATAGCTAGGGCAAACAGGAGGGGGGAGAAGGGGCATCCCTGTCTGGTGCCCCGGCGAAGGGCAAAGGGGGGCGACCTCTCACTATTTGTAAGGATATGGGCAGTTGGGGATTCATAAAGCAGTCTGATCCATGCAATGAAGTCAGGGCTGAAGCCGAATTTTGACAGGATATAGTACAGATACTCCCACTCGACCCTGTCGAAGGCTTTCTCAGCGTCCAGAGAAATAACCACCTCAGGTATGACAGGGCTGGGGGAGCCAATAATGTTAAGAAGTCTTCTGGTGTTAAATGATGAGTTCCTACCAGCCATGAACCCAGTCTGGTCTGGGGAAATCAAGGCAGGCAGGGCTTGCTGAAGACGAGTAGCCAGAACCTTGGCGAGGATCTTTTGGTCCACATTTAGAAGTGAGATGGGCCTGTAGTTGCTACATTCAAGGGGATCCTTGTCTTTCTTTAAAAGGAGAGAAATGTTGGCTACAGACAGGGTTGGGGGCAATCTGCCACTAGCAAAAGATTCATTGTACACATTAACCAAATGTGGGGCTATTAGGTTTAGGTAAGATTTATAGAATTCTACTACAAACCCATCTGGGCCTGGGGATTTGCCATTTTGTAACTGGCTAACTGCCTCCTGTACTTCCGCCAAAGAGATCGGTGCACCTAGTTTGTCAGCCAGATTACTATCAACTTTAGGGTATGTAAGCATCTCTAGGGGGTTGTGGCCCTTCCAGATTTCAGGTGAGTATTCTGAGATGTACAGGTTGGAATAAAAATTCAAAAACGCACCATTTACCAAATTAGGATCAGTGACCACAGTCCCCGATGGCAGTTTTATCCTTGGGATCAGTCTCGAGAGAGCTGCAGTTCTAGCCTGATGGGCGAGAAGTTTGCCTGCCTTGTCTCCCAATTCAAAATAACGTTGCCGTGTTTTTAACAATTTTGTTTCAACCTTGGATGTTGACAAAAGGTCGAACTCAGCCTGAAGCTTGAGACATTGGTCATAGAGACTTGGAGTAGGAGTAGTGGCATATTGTGTATCAATTATCAATAATTGGTCTGAGAGCCAGCTCATCCTTTCCGTGTCTGATCTTTTCTGCTTGGAGGCAAACGAGATCGCCTGTCCCCTCAGGTATGCTTTACACGCCTCCCACAGAGTGCCTCTTGCAATATCTGGAGTATCGTTTGTCTGAAAAAAGTTGACTATTTCCTCCTGGAAGAATTTCTTAAAATGTGGATTGTTCAGTAAAAAGTGAGAAAGTTTCCACTGCATATGTGGAGGGCTGCGGTTTGGAAAATTTATGTCGACTGAAGTCGGAGCATGGTCTGAAATCACTATACTGTGATAACTACTAGAGTTGACCCAGTGCAACAGCCTATTGTCAATGACAAAAAAGTCGATTCTTGAATATGAACGGTGTGCATGGGAGAAAAACGAAAAGGCTTTGGTGGATGGGTTAAGAAATCTCCAAGGATCTGTTAGGCCAAGCTGGTTTATAGAGGATTTCAATGTAGTAGCAGAATTGGACAAAGTGAAGGGTCTAGAAGAGGACCTATCTAGAGCGGGGTCTTGAATAAGGTTGAAATCGCCACCTATAATTGGATAATGACTGTCTATATCAGGAAGGGAGGAAAAAAGATGGGTAATAAATTTGTCATCATCCCACACAGGGGCGTAGGCACTCACTAGGATAACTGGGATGTCAAATAGCCTACCTGCTACGGCCACAAAACGCCCGTTAGGGTCTTCGAAAGATTTTTTTGGTTCAAATGTTATATTTTTACTTATGATAATGGCCGCCCCTCTCGCCCTCGCAGAAAATTTGGAGTGAAAGACGTGACTCATCCAAGGCCTTTTAATACGCAATATCTCGGATGTCTTGAGATGGGTTTCCTGAAGGAAATAAATATCCCCCCTGAGTTGTCTCAGGTGTGAAATGACCTTGCCCCTCTTGACTGTTCCATTGACTCCCCTAACGTTCCATGACACAAACCTACAGCCCTGGTGTGGAAGTGGAACGGTGTTGTGCATTAGTCACCCTTTGTTAAATGGAGATGTACAGTGATAATGCCGTGGGGGGGGGGGGGGCAAAACCAAAAAAAAAAAAAAAAAAAAAAAAAAAAAAGCACATATTGACATATTCAAAACCCCTACATAGCTTCCAGTTTCTTTAAACTCACTAATACCTATGAATTAAACACTCCCGCATGACAAGGTGTAACCCTTATAGCTCTGACAATCAAACAGTAACAGAGAGAACATTTAACATTGAAGTGCCTCCCATAATATAAGGCCATTAACCAAACTACTCATATATGAGCATATACTTCGCAGTTTAACAGCCACTGAGAGGAAAAAAAACAAAGAAATTTTTAATGAAAAAAGGAAAAAAAAACACCACAACAAGAACAACAATGGAAACCAACCCTCCATGATATTTTAGAGACAAGCAGAACAGTGGAACTTCCCCCATTAATCCACACCTTTAAGGCCATAGGTGAAATATGTCCCGGTAGTAAAAAAGAAGAACATAAAAAGGAGAGGTGCAGCTTCATTTAACATAAGAAAATATTCATCAAGACTCCCACTACAATGCAACAGGCATCTTTGCATTAAACGTTTAACTGATATTACCTCTAAAAAGAAAATTACTAGTATGGTCAATGGGTAAGCGGGCCGTGTGGCAAAGCTAACCAAAACAAATAGAGGCAGACACCATACACAACAAAGGTTCAGCAAGTCCAGACGGCGTTTTACAAAAACTAAGAAAGTCCCAATGTTCAGAAAGCATCATATGACACTAGCAAGAGTTCACAGTCACTATGTATTGAATATTATCATGTCGAGTCATTCTTACCGGCTGGGCGAGTCCGCACGAAGCCCGCAACGGTAGTGGTGTTAGCGTTTTGCCGCTAATGGATTAGTCCGTACGGCGGCTACTGGCTCGGGTTAATAGAGCGGCATCATGGGGTGGGCATGGAACTCACGAAGGCAGTAGCTTCTTTCACCGAAGTAAAACGTTTCTTATTGCCATCTGCTTGAGTGATTTGAAGCTTCGCCGGGTAAAGCAGAGCTGGCCGGAGCCCCAGGTTGTGCAGCTTAGCCATAACATCGCGATAGGCCGCACGTTGCTCCAGGACGTCGGGGCAGTAATCTTCGTAGATGCGGACCGGCGAGTCGCGGTACCTCAAGTCGTTTTTCCGTTTGCGGGCCTCCCGGACTAATAGTTCCTTAGTCTGGTGTCGGTGGAAGCATACGATCACGGGTCTGGGTCTATCTCCCTGTCGCGGCTTAGCAGCTAGGGAGCGGTGGGCTCGGTCCAGCTCAGGTGGGGTTTGAAGCACTTGGTCCCCGAATATCTCCATCAGGACATCCGCGAAAAAGGTTGTGGGTCGTGGGCCTTCTATGGACTCAGGCAGGCCGATAATCCTGACGTTGTTACGTCGGCTTCGTCCCTCCAAATCGATGTTTTTGTTCTTGAGCTTGGTACAAGCCTCTGACAAAGTGGAGCATGTTGCTTCAAGAGCCTGGATACGTTCTTCAGTTAAGTTGGCGTTAGTCTCCAAGCTCGTAATTCGTTCACCAAAATCAGTCACTGTAGCCTGTACTGTGTCAAGTTTGGCTTCAAGAGAGGCAAACGCTGACCTGAGTTCAGCAGACAGCGCTGTTGATATGGACTGGCGGATGGGTACACTGTGGTCATAAAGGGATGGACATGGTCAGCAACAATACTCAGGTAGGCTGTGGCATTGAAACGATGCCCAATTGGTACCAAGGGGCCCAAAGTGTGCCAAGAAAATATCCCCCACACCATTACACCACCAGCAGCCTGAACCATTGATACAAGGCAGGATGGATCCATGCTTTCATGTTGTTGACGCCAAATTCTGACCGTATCATCCGCATGTTGCAGCAGAAATTGAGACTCATCAGACCAGGCAACGTTTTTCCAATCCTCTATTGTCCAATTTTGGTGAGCCTGTGCGAACTGTAGCCTCAGTTTCCTGTTCTTAGCTGACAGGAGTGGCACCCGGTGTGCTCCTGTGCTGCTGTAGCCCATCTGCCTCAAGGTTCAACATGTTGTGCGTTCAGAGATGCTCTTCTGCATACCTCGGTTGTAACGAGTGGTTATTTGAGATACTGTTGCCTTTCTATCAGCTCCAACCAGTCTGGTCATTCTCCTCTGACCTCTGGCATCAACAAGGCATTTTCATCCACAGAACTGCCGCTCACTGGATATTTTCTCTTTTTCCGACCATTCTCTGTAAACCCTAGAGATGGTTGTGTGTGAAAATCCCAGTAGATCAGCAGTTTCTGAAATACTCAGACCAGCCCGTCTGGCACCAACAACCATGCCACGTTCAAAGTCACCTAAATTGACTTTCTTCTCCATTCTGATGCTCGGTTTGAACTGCAGCAGATCATCTTGACCATGTCTACATGTCTAAATGCATTGAGTTGCTGCCATGTGATTGGCTGATTAGAAATTTGTGTTAACAAGCGGTTGGACAGGTGTGCCTAATAAAGTGGCCGGTGAGTGTACATCCAATGTGCCCCTTAAGAAGGGTACATATTAGTGCCCTAACGGTTTGTACCTCATTGTGGCATTTATGTACCCCTGGGGAACAATAGTGGACCTAAATGTTTAAAGAACAAAAATTTACCCTTCCCAGTGGTACTTTTTTCGTTCTTTAGAAGGGTACTGCCCCAGTGACAAACCATATGTACCCAATGGTGTCAAATGTGTACAAAGTACAACATTAAAAAACATCAAAAATGTTCAAGCACATTTATTAAAAATTAGTAACATGCTAAAACAATAGAATTTTTAATACATTTAATATGAAAGTCATATTAATATATATATATATATATATATATATATATATATATATATATATATATATATATATATATATATATATATATAAACAATTTTATAAAAACAGAATCATTTGACATTTTTTTTAAACCCTGCTGGTTCACAAACACACAAACCACCAAAAGGTAGATTGTTCTGCCATCATTGTGTGAATGTGGTGTGGGTGAAAGACACTAGCAGTGTAAAGCGCTTTGAGTGGTCAGACAGACTAGAAAAGGGCTATATAAGTACTGGTCCATTTACCATTAAACAATGTTATACTAACAATGTACAATTTCATGCTATAACCACACACTAACCAACCAGAATTGACCACTTGTATAATGACAGTTCAAACCTCAATGACAGAGACCATCTTTTAAAAAGAGTCATTGGATTGTAATTTTTTAAACTTGCGTTGCCTTTGACATACATTATTATTATTGTTATTATTAATAAAATAAAAAAAAAAAAACAACAACAACCCCAAACATTTCAAATGGTTTTCCGGATTACATACAGTTTATCCTTAAAATGATTAGATCAAGTGACTGAAAGTCTGTTTCTTGGTTTCTTGACCCGGTTTGATAACAGTTCAGTCAGGATCAACTTTGACTGAATATGCATGCAGGTGAGAACTATAATTAATTGGGATAAGATGCTTTCCACAGAGAAACGAGACTGTGTTAATATTTAGAACATATTTGATCATGAAAAAAGAGGATTGTCTTCTGCATGAAAATAATCAACAAGAAAGACATCTTTACATGCATATTTAACACCGTCAACAATGACCCCTGAAACCCACTACATATTTTTGCATCCTGACATCCTCACCTCCCATTACATTAGACAGACATTTCTGTAGCTCAAGTGGGAGAGATGAAAATGGGGAGTCTGTGCTTCTTATCACAGTCTCAAATTCATCAAGAATAGTATCTTGGGCAAACTCCCAGCATCGTCTCATCTGGTGTCTGTTTGTCAAGGTTTTGGCTACATTTCTGCATGTACTTGCAATACATTTGAAATATTGGTGCTTAGCTTCAAAGTGCATGCATCATACCCGCCGCAGGGGACCATACATGGCTATAAGTCTTTTATTGTACACAGGTTGTCAGAATAAATGAATGAGTAAATGTCCAGAGCCCAAACTGCTCGAATCCACTAGAGCAGAGGGGTAACAGAATACTTGTTCTGAGAGAGAGAGAGAGTGCGGCTGGTTCAGGCTGTGAGGCTGCTGCAGGAACTTGAGGAGGCACTGGGAAAAGAGAGAGACAAAAAGGGAATGAGCCACAGGAAAAATACTCAAAATACTAGGAGGGCTAAGGTCACTGGATGAAACAGGTTTGATCAATGACACATGAAAAGTGGGGTGATAGGTAGCTTTAATTTAACAGAAGAAGGATTGATGACTTTAATGATGGGGAAAGGTCCAATGCACCAAGGAGAGAGCTTACGGGTGAGCTTACGTGTGTCTGTTTGGAGGGAGAGGTCTCGGGAGGAAAGCCAAACCAGCTGACCGGGTTGATACATGGGAGCCCGCGAGTGATGCAGATCCGCCAGCCGCTTGTTCCTGCCAGCTACTCTGAGGAGAGCTGCCCTGGCATTCCTCCACACAGCTCTGATGCGTCGGTGGTGCTCCCTCACAGACGGCACGACCACCGCTTGCTCCTGCTTGGGGGATACAGGAGACTAGAACCTGTTACACACCATAAAGGAGGACATACCTGTGGCCGTGCAGAGATAGGGAGTTGTGGGTGTACTCAATCCAAGGTAAAGAGGTGCTCCAGGAGGCTGGGTGTTGTGCTGCCACGCACTGGAGAGCAGACTTGAGGCTCTGATTGGCTCGCTCTGTCTGGCTGTTGGTCTGCAGGTGAAATCCCAAAGAGAGACTGGCTGCTGCGCCTAATGCTGAACAGAAGTTCTTCCACACTTGGGAGATTAACTGGGGACCCCTGTCGGACACAATATCTACAGGGATACCATGCAGCCTGAATACGTGCAGAACTAACAGGCATATTATGAAGGGAAATGCGGTTCCCCCTAACCAGTGCCTCCATTCCTGTAAAGCCCAGACAACAGCCAGCAACTCTCTGTTACCTACATTGTAATTTCTCTCCACAGGGGACAGGCTTCGAGGGAAAAAGGTGCATGGATGGATCCTGTGAGTGACAGGGTTGTGCTGCTAGAGCACCACCCCTGCTCCTGTGTCAGACGCATCGACCTCCACAATGAACTGAAGGGCTGGGTTGGGGTGATAGAGGACTGGCATGCTGGTGAAAAGTGCCTTGAGGCTAAGGAATGCTGCCTCCACCACAGAAAGGGGGAGAAAGTCGAGGTAAGGCGGGTGAGGGGGCTAGCCACCAGGCTGTAGCCGCAGATGAACCTCCAGTAAAAAATTGGCAAAGCCGGGAACGCTGCAGCTCTTTGCGAGATGAGTGGGCCAATCAGCTACTGCCTGGAATTAAGTGGGGTCCGCCTGAAGTTTGTCCTGGGAGATGAAGTATCTAAGGAAGAGGACTGAGGGGACATGAAACTCACATTTCTCTGGTTTAAGGAAAAGTCAGTTCTCAAGGAGGCACTGGAGGACCAGGCGCACATGCTGCTTGTGATCAGACAGGTTACGAGAGGAGATGAGGATGTCATCCAGATATACAAACACAAACCTGTTGAGCATGTCTCAAATGTCATTCATAGGGGTTTGGAAAATAGCCTGGGGCATTTATGGGACCAAATGGCATGACTAAATACTCAAAATAGCCAAGGGAGTGTTACAGGATGTTTTACACTCATCTCCCTCCAGAATGCGGATCAGATGGCATGCATTATGGAGATCCAGTTTGGAGAATACTCGGGCCTCGCACGGTGGTTCAAAAGAGGGGTCGATGAGTGGGAGGGGGGTTTTATCCTTAACTGTAATCTTGTTAAGGCCTCAGAAATCAATACAGGGGCATAGGGAGGATTTTTTTTATATATATATATAAAGAAAAACCCCAACCCTAGAGGAGAGGATGAGGGACGGATGAAAACAGGGAGCTCCTGGGAGCAGATTAATAGCACAGTCATACATACAATGAGGTGGCAGAGTCAGATTATTATCCTTATGAAAGACTGGGGCCACATTGAAAGAGGGAACCCCAGACAGATCAGGGGCAGCCAGCAGTTAAGGTGTAACTTTCGAAGCCGGTTGACTGTAGGCAGTGTGCATGGCAGAACGTGCTCCAGCAGGTGATGGAGAAGGAGGACCAGTCAACTGTGGGGTTATGTTTTTTAAGACAAGTAGTAGTTCAGTTAGTGCACATGCATTGACCACACAAGCTGCCTGCTACCGCTGCTCCTGTTCATTTCTAACTTTTCTTAGTACTTAATTGTTTTATTTCTATCTTTTATTGCTCTTTCTCTGCTGGCAACTTGTTTAAGAGGTGCCCTCTCAATCCATGTTGTTGGGAGAACTTTAGGACTTTTTTCACCATGCAATTGAGTTTGTTCATTCCTACCACTGCTGAGCAGAAACTCTGCTTTGTTTACAGCCGGGATCAACTGTTCGCACTGATGCCAGCCGGCACTTCAACCGCACCAACTTTTACTATGCCTGTGGAGTTAGAGAGATGTCAGACACACAGGGGATGCAGAAGAGGGACGAAGCAACGAGGTAAGAGAGTGGGACTGGGATGCTGGAGACATTTGGAGAGGAGTTTCAAGCCATGTCTCCCCACTCTCATCATGGGTAATGTGAGGTCCCTGACAAATAAGATGAATGAGCTAACGGATTTAGCCAGAAGTCAGAGGGAATACCAGGAGTGCAGCTTGATGTGCTTTACAAAAACGTGGCTGCATCAGGACATTCCAGATGACGTTTCTCTCAACGGCTTCCAGATCATCTTGACTGACAGGTTGGCACCGAGAGCGGTAAGAAGAAGGGAGGGGGTCTTGCCATTTTTTTCAGCAACCAGTGATGTCATCCCTGTCATGTTACGGTTAAGGAACGTTTATGTTGCCTGGATATTGAACTATTGGCTGTGGGACTCAGGCCTTATTATCTGCCCAGAGAGATCTGTCACGTTATCATGCTGGCTGTTTACATCCCCCCATCCGCTAACCCAACGATGGCATGTGACATCATATACTCTGTTGTATCTAAACTACAGACTGCTCACCTGACTGCTCTAAACATGACCTTGGGTGATTTCAACCACATCTCCATGGCTAAAACTTTACCAAATTACAGACAATATGTGAGCTGCTCAACCAGAGGAGAGAGGATCCTGGACATGCTGTAAGCTAATGTTAAAGATGCATACAGCTCTTCATGTCTACCCCCACTAGGAACATCAGACCACAACATGGTTCACCTAACCCCCTGCTATGTGCCCCTGGTGAAAAGAATGCCTGCAACAAGGAAGGTAGTGATCGGAGGAAGCCTATGACACACTGCAGGGCTTCTTTGAGGTGACTGACTGGCAGGCACTCTGTGACCCCCATGGAGAGGACATCAACGGGCTCACAGAGTGCATCACCGACTACATCAACTTCTGTGTGGACAGCTCTGTCCCAACAAGGACTGTCCTTTGTTATTCTAACAACAAGCCGTGGATAACAAAGGACATAAAGACCATCCTAAATGCCAAGAAGAGAGCTTTCAGACATGGTAATCAGGATGAGGGGAGAAGAACCCAAGAGATCCTGAAACGGAAGATCAGGGAGGCCAAGGACAATTACAGGAGGAAGCTGGAGCGTAAGCTACAGCAAAACAACATAAGGGAGGTTTGGAGTGGCATGAAGACCATCACAGGCTTCAAGAGGACCAGCAGCGAGGGTGTAGATGGCAGTGTGGACAGGGCAAACCAGCTTAACCTCTTCTTCAACAGACTCGACACAGCCCCTACGCCCCAACTCACTGTCTGCCTGGAGCCAGAAGCTACTCTGCTGACTCCTCCTCCTCTAAGACCACAATCCTCTGAGGAAGGTCCTTCTCACGCCCCCTCTGACTGACCCTTTTCCTCAGGTGACAGCCCCCCCCCCCCCCCCCCCCCCCCCCACCACCACCACCTCAAGCTCCCCCAGTCTTACAGCTCTCTTAGCTGACGACTCAACCTCCCCTCTCTCCTGACACATCTATAACGTCATTCACCGCTGACCAGGCCAGAAGACAGCTGATGAGACTTTGCACAGGTAAGGCTGCAGGCCCTGATGGCGTCAGCCCCAAGGTGCTGAAAGCCTGTGCCCCCAGCTCTGTGGAGTACTCCATCAAAGGGTCCCTGTGCTGTTTAAGACTTCCTGCATCGTTCCTGTACCAAAGACGCCGCACCCCAGCGATGCCAAGGACTACAGAGCGGACTACAGAGCGGCCAATGGTCACGCCTCTTCTAGATCCCCTCCAGTTTGTCTACCAGCCCCGACTAGGAGTTGAGGATGCCATCACCTTCCTGCTAAACTGCATCTACAACCACCTGGACAAGCTGGACAGCACTGTATGGGTCATGTTCTTTGACTTTTCCAGTGCTTTTGACACCATACAACTAGCTGTACTAGGTGAGAAGATGGCAGCAATGCAGGTCAATGCTCCTCTCATCTCATGGATCGTTGACTGCCTGACTGGCAGACCACAGTATGTACGCCTTACATATTACAAGTCAGACAGAGTGGTCAGCAACACCGGAGTCCCTCAGGGGATGGTCTTGTCTCCCTTCCACAAAGTCCTGCCACCTTCAGATGTTTTGTGATGACTCAGCTGTGGTTGGCTGCATTAGTAAGGGTGATGAGGCTGAGTACAGGAACTAGGGGGCAATTTCACACGATGAACGAGCCCTTTGTGGATGAAATTGTCATCTGCCTCTGAATCAATCAGGGCTTGGAGGATGGTGTTGTCCCGTTTCCAAAGGATGCTGGCTGGGACCAGCATGCGAGGAGGAGGAGAGCTGGAAGAGGTCGAATTCTGGCTCACTGATGCGCCCTCCTTTAGTGGTGAGCCTGCCTTTTTAGCGAGTGGGTACAGGAGGCGATGAAGTGACCAGCTTCCCCACAGAAGATGCACAGGTGGTTTGACATGTGCCTCTGTCGCTCCACAGGGTCCAAACTTGTCCTGCCCAGCTGCATGGGCTCCTCCTGCGCAGGGGAATGAGTTGGGGAATCACAGGGCGGACTAGCTGGATGCTGGGGGTCTGGGTATTCCACCAGGGGCACTGATCTGTGGGACCTAACACTGTGCTCCCTAACTCTCAGCCTGTTATCTATTTTTAGAGCTAAAGAGATCAACTCATCCAGGGGGGAAGACTCGTCCAGGGAGGAAGACTCATCCCAAGTAGCCAATTCATCCTTTGACTGGTCTGAGAAACCCTAAGCAAAAATCCCCATCAGTGCTTGCTCATCCCACCCGCACTCGTTAGCTAATACAAAATTCTATAGAATAATTAGCCACTGATTGCATGCCCTGAGTTAACAACAGCAAGCATCTTGTAGCCTCCCTTCCCCTAACCCGGTGGTCAAAGACCTTTTTTTAACTCAGAAGAGAAGAGGAGCAAAGGAGCAAGAGACGCAGCAAGTTGTGCAGGAATAGGAGCTGGAGCAAAAGGAGCAGCAGCGGGAGCAGAAGGAGGAGCAGCAGGTAGAGTAGGAGCAGAAGGAGAACAAGTAAGAAGAGAAGCAAGAAGGGAAGCAAGAAGCCCAGCAAATTAAGCAGGAAGAGGAGCAGAAGAAGGAGAAGGAGCAGGAGCAGAGGCAGCAGCAGCAGCAAGAGGAGCAGCAGCAGGAGGAAAAGAAGGAGTAGCAGCAAAAGGAGCAGGAGAAGGAGCAGGGAAGGAGGAGCTGCATTCAGAGCATTGGAAGTCTGGAAAGAGAAAAAAACATCAGGATGTTAAAATGTGTTTGTCCATCAAAGAGAGAGACACACAGAACTGCAGACAGAGGTCATATTTGTTTGTTTCTTCATTCATCACATTATAGTCAGTGCAATGTAAAAAAAAGTAAAGAGGAGGCTTCAGCTGTTTGAATAGAACATCCAAGAGGTCAAGTTTGATGTTTTTAAAGAGGTTCCCGTCTTTTGTGGCTGATGTTGCATCAAAGTTTATAAAACATCAGTCTGTCAGTAAGGAGGCTGCATCAACACTTCCTCTTCATAACCCTGTTCCTGATCTGTTTCTTTACTTTTAAAACATTCTTATCCACCTTTTTCTTTAGAAGCCTATGGGTGTTGACTTCCACCTGCAGTTATCCACTTTCAATTGCTGCCACAGGCAAGCGAGTTCAAAACAATTTGCATGAAATTATTAATGCTAGACAGGGATAAGTGTAAACTTTTTTTTAAAACATCCACACTATGACTCTACCCCCAATTTGTGTTCATTTTGTCACTTTCTTGCTTTTAAAAGCCAGTTATTAGAGCGAGTATGACAGCTAGGCTAACATCGTCAGCTTTGGTAAATGGTAAATGGACCAGTACGTATATAGCACTTTTCTAGTCTTACCGATCACTCAAAGCACTTTACACTGCTAGCCTCACTGATGGCAGGCTGATACTAAGGCAGAAGTCATCAGCTGTATCGGATACATTCACACCATATTCATACACCACTGAACAACAGTAGGAGCAACTTGGGGCTCAGTGTCTTGCTCAAGGACACTTCGGCATGTGACTGCAGGAGCTGGAATCAAACCCACAACCTTCTGATTGTGGGGCGACAACTCTAACACTGATCCACAGCCATCCAGCTTTATGGTGTCCATGGTGATGTAAACAAAACATCCAACTGGAAAAGCAAAAACAGCAATCGTGATGAACTTTGGGTAGTCAGGAAAAAGGTGGATATTTCATTATGATAATAGAACATTAAGGTAACAACAGAATAAACTTCAGTCAGACTGCATCAGGTTTGGACTGTTTTGTAGCACTTTAAAAACATGGAGAAGAATAGAATAGAATAGAATAGAATAGAATAGAATAGAATAGAATAGAATAGAATATACTTTATGAGTCCCAACAGGAAATTAAGGAAATGATCAGGGTGTTAACATATTGTTCACAGATATGTTACAGAGCTCTGCGTGTCAGTACACATGCCTAAAATGAGTGTTTTTATTTAAATTCAGCATATTAATTTGATGAAAACGACTTGGCACCATTGGCAGTAAATCATGCACGTGGAGGAGTAAATATTTTTTATTTTTTCAAACTCTCTTCTGTTCGTTAAAGATTTAAATACAAAATAAACCAGCTAAACACATAAAGCTTAATTATTTTTAACAGACTATTGCACAGAAAACCAGTAATAATAATAATAATAATAATAATAATAATAATAATAATAATAATAATAATAATAATAATATCTTTAGCATTATTTTATAAATGACTCAGTCGCCATCTTTGATTATTGAATTTCCAAAATTTCTACTTCTTTTACATTTTTCAGACCGTAGGTGTCGCTTGCGGTATGATCAAATAAATAACTTTTCTATCTGTTGGCGCTGTAAACTTGGATTAGTTTGCCCCCAAGTAAGCATTACCAGGCAGACTGAACCATCTTTCTGGCTTTAATTTACGTTTCACAAAGAAAGACCAGTGTAGGGAAATGCGATTGAACTTTCTTATCTTTATTCTTTTCGGTAAACTTGGTACGTTCGAGAAACTTTTATTATTTAGTTCCTGCAAGACAAGAATTAGGGCAGTGCAAACACCGGTGAAAGCGCGGGAGATTCCTTCCGGGAACGTGTTGACGTTTTGTAGCGTGTTTGACTGAAGCCCCGCCACAGGCTTAGACTGCGGAGAGAAACGCAAACTCACTCTAACTTTTGATGTTATTTTAGAGAGAATGGAGGAAGCTCTGCAGCCGAAGGCAGCTCTGCTTAGCAGGTAAGAGCTCAACTTCTGACAGGTGTCGTGCCAATGTAGTTATCCCAGACAGAAATTTTCCCCTGGCCGTGGGAGCGCGCATGCATTCAGCGAAGGGGGAGACAGGACAAACTGTCTAAAATTATTTGTGTCCCCCTCTGTTTAAGGCTAAATGAGAAGAAATTTGTTCACAATCACAGAGGTTATAGAGTAGTATCTGAAGTACTTCTAAAACAAATTCAATCGTCTATTTTAGTACATTTTAAGTGAAGTAATAGATTTAATCAAAGCCAGAAAACAATTAGTCATCTGTATATTGGATTTCAACGTTTATTTTATCCCGCAAACCACAAAAAGGACCTGAATTACAGCGTGTTACATGTGAAATCACATGGGGAAAATGTTGCCTTTCTTCCGTTCAGCACAACGTACAAGAGTTTAAAAGCATTCATTTTGAAGGTGGGCCATGTTGCAAGACCTCGTAGATAAATACAACACCAAAATTTAGTTAAATCATGTAATATCTGTTAGTTTAAATTTACTGTGATGAAATCAAGCGCACTTTCGTTGCTCCCCCTTCGCTAAATGCATGCGCGCTCCCGCGGCCAGGGGAAACAATTTCTGTTTGGGATAACTAGATTGGCACGACACCGGCAGTCTTTCACTTTTCTCAGGTTTCTTTTCCCATTGTCTGTTGGAAAAGCTAAGACTGTTTTCCAAACCGCCTACTACACTAGCAGTGCCTACTGATTTGACTGAAATTCAGTATGAAGTAGGCAGTATGTCAAAACTTGCAAAAATCTGTAGTATGCCAAAAATTCCCGGATGTCCTACTGATCTGGGAAAATTTTTCAGTATGCATCGGACCAGTCTACCTGGCGTACTGTTTCCCACAATGCACGGCGCTAATGCCGTTTCTCTATGGGGTTGGCACTCAGGTTAGGGGAATTACCGCCACCTCCATGAATGAGTCGAAATAACAACTACAACACAACACTTCAGTTAAATGGTCTGTGAGAAAGAAGTGCAGTTGATGTGAAAGAAAAGCTGTTAAAACTTCACTTCTTGTCTTAAAAGAAGTGTTTACTTCTACAGATTTATTAATCATTATATTTAAGTCATTTTTTACCTACTTTACTCTTTGCTAAAATGTAATAACTATTGTTCATATTTAATTATAAATAAATTGTTTATATTTAATTATAAATTTAAACATTTAAAAACTCCATCAGCTGTAGCTCTATTTTCCTAAACTGAAAACCAGAGTAGCATACTACAAAACAGACCCAACAGAGCAGTCATACTACATACTACATTCAAAAGTAGTACATAGTATGCAGTGCCTACTACATACTAAATTCACATGTAGTATGTAGTAGGCGGTTTGGAAAACAGCCTAAGACTCACATTGTCCTAAAAGTAAAGGCTGCATTCAAGGAAAGACTCTCCATTACTTTGATAATAGGGAAGCTCAAACTTGGTAAACTGGCAACTTGTCACACCTGTTAATCAGGATAAGAGAAGCAAAGGTTCCCTGCCAGCCTGTTCTCTGGTGAAAATAAAGAGTCTACTACAATACAGAGCTCAAAGAGCTCAAAGCTTCAAAATGATAAGCTATCATCTAGATTTGTTATCCAGATTTGTTGTTGAACCAAATGTCAAGTTTTTAATTTTCACTTTTTTAACAGATTTCTTGTCCAACTTTACTCGTTTTGTTTTTTTGCAGCAGTGCAACCAAGAAGAGAGAGGATTACCTGGAGTGGCCTGAGTACTTCATGGCTGTAGCTTTTCTGTCAGCACAGAGGAGTAAAGACCCTAGCTCTCAGGTAAGTGTGTGTGTGTGAGAGAGTGTGTGATATGGGTGAAATACAGTGGGAGGAAAAAGTAAGTACACTCTTAGTAATTTCTTATATTTCTGCTTAAATTAGTCATAAAATGTGGTCTGATCTTAATCGTGGCCAAAAGTTTTAAGAATGACACAAATATTACATTTTCACAAAGTCTGCTGCATCAGGGTTTTTAGGTGTTTTTGTCAGATGTTTCTATGGTTTAATGAAATACAATTAGAAGCATTTCATAAGTATCAAAAGCTTTTATTGAGAATACACAGAATTCATTCAATAAGTCAATATTTGCAGTGTTGACCCTTCTTTTTCAAGACCTCCACAATTCTCCCTGGCCTGCTGTCAATCAACTTCTGGACCAGATCCTGACTGATGGCAGTCCATTCTTGCATAATCAGTGCCTGGAGTTTGTCAGAATTTGTGGGTTTTTTTTATTGTCCACCCGCCTCTTGAGGATTGACCACAAGTTCTCAATGGGATTAAGATCTGGGAGTTTCCTGGCCAAGGGCCCAAATCTTAATGTTTTGTTCCCCGAGTCATTTTGGTATTACTTTTGTTTTATGGCCATGTGCTCCATCATGCTGGAAAAGGCATTCTTCATCACCAAACTGCCCTTGGATGGCTGGGAGAAGTTGCTCTCAGAGGACATTCTGGTACCATTTATTCATGGCTGTGTTTTTAAGCAAGACTGGAGTCTGTTTGGCAACAATTGAACTTCTCTCCTTGAAGTTCTTGATAATTCAATAGACAGTTGACTGAGGTGCAATCTTACTGGCTGCTATAAACTTCCCTGTTTGGCCCTTTTTGTGCAATGCAATGATGGCTGCACGTGTTTCCTTGCAGGTAACCATGGCTAACAGATGAGGAACAATGGTGTCATGCACCATCTTCCTTTTAAAGTGTCCAGTCACTCAATCATGACAGATTGATCTCCAGCCTTGTTCTCATAAACACCCACACCTGTGTTAATGTGTGTAACACCTGTGTGTCAGTGAAATGATGTTAGCTGGTCCTTTTTTTGGCAGGGCTGAAATGCAGTGGAAATGTGTTTTTGGTGATTAAGTTCATTTTCAAGGCAAGAGAGACTTTGAAATTAATTGCAGTTGATCTGATCACTCCTCATAACATTCTGGAGTATATGCAAGTTGACATTATAAAAACTGAAACAGCAGACTCTGTGAAAATTAATAGTTGTGTCATTTTCCAAACTTTGGGCCTTGACTGTAAGTACACCCCCTGGCTAAGGATCCTCCAAATTCTCAAAGCATCGAAATTCCATCCTTCCTTCCTTCCTTCCTCCACTTGCGTCGTTCACTTGTTACTTAGTCTCTCCCACCAGAGATGTATGGGAGAGATACAAGGAAATGAAGAGAGGAGAGAGGACACGAGGAGATTTGTTTTAAGAGAAATGAAACTTGCGTAGCCTGGACAGCTTGCCATCATCAATGGAAAAATAAACTCACAAGTTTACCAAGATGTTTTGCAGAAAAACCTGAGACAATCTGTTAAACAGTTGAAGCTCCAAAGAGGATGGGTGCTGAAACAGGACAACAACCCAAAGCATAAAAGCAAATCAACTTTAGAATGGTTTCAGAAGAATAAACTAAATGTTCTGGAATGGCCCAGTCAAAGTGCTGACCCAAACCCAATTAAGATGCTGTGGCATGACCTCAAGAAAGCTATTCACACCAGACTTCACAAAAATCTTGCAGCAGTTTTGTAAAGAGGAATGGTGCAAGATTCATCCTGATCGTGGTGCACGTCTAATCTGCAACGACAGGAAACATCTTGAAGTTATTGCTGCCAAAGGAGGGTCAACCAGCTACTGAATCCAAGAGTGCACTTACTTATTCCTCCATGTGTTGTGAATGTTTACACCTTATGGCCAATAAAAATATGATAACATGTAATTGGGTGGTATTAGTTAAAGCAGACAGCATTCACCCATTCTTGTAATTTGAGTTAAGATCAGACCACATTTTATGACCAATTTTGGCAGAAATGTAATAAATTACAAAGGGTGTACTTACTTTTTCCTCCCACTGTAGATACACACTTCAAAAATCAGTCAAGTTTCTCTCTCATTTTCATCAGTGTTGTTGTTTGACCTTCTGCGAGGAGATGCACAAGACTTCAGAGTTCTGTTCAGAAGCTAAAAATGTTCAAAGACAAGTGACTCTGGCTCAAAAAAACAAACAAAGGTTTTTTAAAATAAGGATGTTTATAAAGGTGTGTCATTATAAGAAATGTCAACAGTGTTTAATGAGTAAACCCCCCAAAAATGTATTTAAAAACATCATCACCTCATCTGCTCCCATCTAAGTGAATTAAGAGTTGTGTTTTCACTTCAGCTCATTGTGACCTCGAATCTAGAGGACAGTCAGAATGAGAAACTGGTCTCTCTCTGGTAACAAGCTGCTCACTTTGACAATGTCAGGAAGTTTTCAGAAGGATTGGATATGAGTGAACACAGCTTTAGACATCTGTTTTTAAGGCAGTATTTAGAAATCTGGTGCTAAAATGTGCAGATTTGGGAGAAAGTTATTAAACATCAGGACGTAACACAGACTGAAGAGTTTTTAGTGGAACTGAACTCCAGTAAAACCCTAAAACTCGACTGTGGTCTACGCTTTGATTAGCCATCACCCTTTTCTGAGAGCCAGTAATCTCACTGTGAACAAAAGCAAAAATATTATTCTTAAAATCAGACAAAGAAGGCTCAGTCAGTCTTCAGCAGACAGCACAGAGGATCTGAACAGACAGCTGACACACCTGTACCTGTCCTCTATGTGCAGGTGGGCGCCTGCATCGTGAACCAGGAGAATAAGATCGTTGGCATTGGTTACAACGGGATGCCAAACGGCTGTGATGATGACCTGCTGCCGTGGTCCCGCTCTGCCGAAAACCGCCTGGACACCAAATATCCATACGGTGAGAGCTGCTTTAAGAGCTGACAGGCTGAGATCACAGTGCATCATGTTTTTCTTCATCCATGGTGTTTGTTTGGATTCTTCTGGAGGATTTATTCACTAAACTTCACCTGATTTGCAGTTCTGCACATTGGCCTCTAGAGGGTGACAGAGGATTAAGAATAAGGACACCTATGTCTGTGTTCATCAGCTGCTCTTGATCAAGCGTGACATGGAAAATGAAGTTACCTGAATTTCTCTCCCCTTCCTGTTTATTTCTTTTTTTTTTTTTTAAGCAGTTGTTAAAAGAAAAAGTGGACCTTCAACTTTCAAACATATTCGATGCCCTGAACACAGCAGCTACATGTGGCACAATCCCAGATTTAATGTCAAATAAACCCTGAAAATACAGATTATTAGAGTCAAACTCAAAGTGTGGTTGAATGATTTGAAAAGTTGATGCAGGAACAAAAACATTGGAATTATTTAACTGACTTAAAACATTTCAAAGTGAGTTTGCAGGTCACATGTTGGGTTTGAGGGTTCAGGGTTCTCTTGACAGCACATCTTCTTCTTCTTCTCTGTAGTCTTCCAGTTCTTTTACTTACCTTACTCTGTAATAATTATTCTAAAATGTAAAGCTATAAGTCTGCTGAAGTTTGTGTCCTGACTCGATCCCACAGTGTGCCACGCAGAGCTGAACGCCATCATGAACAAGAACAGTGCTGATGTGAAAGGCTGCACCATCTATGTGGCTCTGTTTCCCTGCAACGAGTGCGCCAAGCTCATCATCCAGGCAGGTGTGTATCCTCAGCTAAGGTATTCATACGCATGTTATTGAAAAAATGATGCTTATAGTAAGTTATACTTGACCAACGCTCAAGTGTTTAAAGTTTTGTGATTTCTTCCTCGAAGCTCAAAATATTTCGTTGAATATCAGTTCATGGACCTATAAAAATGTGTTAGACGGCAGATTTACACACTCTGTCTGTCAGATCAAAATAAAGTGCACAAAGTGAAGTCCTGCTCCTCTATAGATTCATGACAACCATGACTATAGACTGATGTAACTCAATTATGTCTTCATGCAGTGTGACAAAATTTAAAAGCTACAAATCATTAGAAAAAAAAAAAAAAACAGAAAAAAACAAATTAAATTTCTCTGATTAAAATGTGAAAAAATAATGAATCAGTGAACAGAACACATTTTCAGGCAGCCTCACGCCTAAGGAACAGAGGAAAAATATTGGTTTGGTACTACATTCAAAGAATCTCCAGATGTTGATGTTTGTAAATGTTTTTCCTGCCTGTGGTCTGATTTTCTCTGCAGTATGAAGTCCTGCTCCTCTCTGGGTTCAGGATAACTCAACAATGTCTCCTGAGCTGTTTAACATCAGCAGAATGAAACAATTATTACAACATTATTACAAGATATTAACTCTTTATAAACCTTTTACAGTCAGTACTGTCAGTACTGTTTACACAGTTTACAGTCTACACTGCAGAGGCATCATGACCATCTGCAGAGAAGTTTCTGTCAGTAATGAGACAGAGAGCTGAGCGGCTCTGAGCACAGATTTTATACCTGCAAGACAACGACAAGGGAAGCAAACTTCAAAGATTCAAAGTGTGTCTGCAGGGTGTGTGTTGGTCATTCAGGGTCTGCTGGAAGCATTAAAGAGCACTGAATTATTTATTAGCAGAATTTATCTACAGTAAACAGTTTATTTTCTGAAAATTTCCAGACAAGGCAGAAGAATCAAAGTGATGATGATGAAATTCTCCTGTCTTCTCTGCTCCGTTTAGACATGTTGCTAACATCATCACTTGTGATTCATTCAGGTAGCTTCAGAAGCTTGACAATCTGGTGCCAGTTTTTTTTCAGTTTTTGGACTGGACAAAATAAGTGGTATTTTGATCCCACCAGCAGGATTGAGCTCCTGAGGGTAAAGGGAAGTAAAAGCCACAAAAAATCATTTTGAGGGCAAAATTTTCTCAAACAAAAAAAAAAGTAGAACAGAGAGCAGATAAAACATTACAAATGAAGTACAGTTAAGAAAATGGAGATTACTGAGATGTTGTGTGTTTTCCTCATGGTTAAAGTTTGCAAAAATCCTGCACAATGACCAACGTGCAAATCGTGCATTAACAAGGTTTAGTTACCAGAACTTCATCAGACAAGCTTTGTTCCTCTCCTACACATCCATCCCATGAAGTACTCATGTGCAGCTCTCTCTTTTTTTCCATAATATTAAAGCACTCAAAGGCTACTTTTGGAGATGTCAAAAAATATGAATGCAACAAAATAAATACTCTTATTTAGTTCAAAACTCTTGAAATGAAACTCATTTCAAAACTGAACTCCTTCCAAAAGCCAACATGTTTCCTCTCAGACAAATCAAACTTCTTCACAGCTCCTCGTCATGAAGCAGTGATTTCAGTGTCTGTTTGACCCGTTTGTTGTTGTTGTTGTTGTTGTTGTTGTTGTTGTATACTTAATCATGAAATAAAAGAATCGGAGCAGCTGATCAGAAATAGTCCAGCTGAGTTGAATTTGAACCAGTTTTCTTTTCTTTAATGGTGGTTTATTCTTCTCTTTCAGCTGAAAATACTCAGATCCCTCCTCCTCCCTGAATGTTCTTTCTTTTAGTTAGTCCTCATCGCTTCCTACTTTCATCTGTCATGTCTGTTTTTTCCTCCTCATCACTGCTCCAGAGATTAGAAAGCATCTCTTCATTCTTGGCTCCTCTGTTTCCTCTCTGTGTCCAGGTATAAAGGACGTGGTTTATCTCTCTGATAAGTACCACCACACGCCGGAGATGGTTGCCTCCAGGAAGCTGCTGAGCATGGCAGGAGTACAATACAGGTGAGCCACAGCCGGCAGGAACAACTTTATGGGCACTTTGGTGCGTGCAGCAGGTAGCAGAAATACTACGTGTGACTGGTGGGATTTAGATCAAGATAAAAAGGAGAGTGAGCTCACATGTGGCCTGAGACCAGCAGCCACTTGTTTTATGGCACCTGGTTGTGCATTTAACAGTCATTTTTCAGCCATGAGTTTCCAGAGATCCAGAGCCTCGTTCCTCGTCCCTGGCTAACTCAGTTAGCTGGATAATTTCAGGAGTAACCTTGAGTTAAATCACTATAGCAACAGATCAATAAACTTAAACCTGCTCCAGAGCAGGTTTATTTCAGTTAGCCGGATCTAAAGACACACACCCAGCTCCCTTCCTGAGAGAGCCAGTCGATTTAGGACCAATAATAATCCATGCCTCATTTCAGAGGGAAAGACTGATCCCAGATCACCAAGATCCTTTACTGTTTCAGTCACCAAGGCATTATTTATGTGCAACAGCTGATAGAGCCATACACCTTCAATACTACCTGCACAGCTGTGCCTTTACTGTCACTCAAACTTTCTGAGCAGGATTGCGTGTTTTTGCAATCGGCACATTTTTATATCCTGTTGTGAAAACAGAGAACATCAGCAAAGCCGCTGTTTGCCTTTTACTACCTAAAGTGTATCTTGCAATGAAGACTTTTTGTTAGTTTTTTTTTTTATAAAGGAAGGCTTTTATTGAATACCAGAACAAAGTTCAACTAATATGACCATGAAGAAAAAACAAACCTCTTCCTATAATTTTATAAAACATTTTGCATCCCCACACTATAAACATGTGCCAATTGCAAAGAAACGGAGAGTCTGAGTGACAGTAAGTGCACGGCTGAGCCAGGGTTTATTGAAAATGTGTGCACCAATCAGCTGTTGCAAATGTTGCCTTGGTGACTGAAACATTAACACTCAAACAGGAAATCATCAGAAAATAACAAAGAATCTCAGCGATCCTGGATCAGTGTTTCCCATGAGGCATGGATTGTTATTGTACCTGAATCTAGTGGGTCTCTAAGGAAGGGAGCTGCTTTTTTTTTTTTCTTGGTGTGTGTGTGTCTGGTAGGGGAGGCGGTCTTTAGATCTGACTTCCTGATATACAGCTGCACTGGAGCAGATTCAGTCATTAATAATAGAACGTAATAAATCGAGGCCATTAGGCCACAAGGTTACAGCAAACACATTAACACATTTCAATTAATAGCCACTACCTTTAACCTTAGACAGCAATACATAACTTTACATATTCCTTATTTTGGCTGGTATAGAACTCCTGTTTTAACTTCCCAATCCCCGCTAAGCTGCTTGTCTCTCCTGAATTGTTTGCTGCTCTGTTTGTGTGAAAAATGTCGCTCTTTCCTGATTATTTGCCATGAATTATGAACATAATTATGACAGACAGTCCTGATGTCTGTGATCCACACTGCTCCCTTTTCAAGTAGAACATGCACACCCAATTATCCTGATCCCTCATGTCTGGATCCAATTAACGAGTCTGATTCAGCGCGATTCAGCCATGGAGAAATGGACGTAGCCAGCCTTCAATCATCCTTTTAATTGAGTCAGGCTTAAAGGATGTTAGCTCAGATTATTTGACCCATGTATGAGGAACGGGGATCTGGTGTTAAAATAGCACAGAAAGAAGCATTTGTAGTTCCAGCTGAGCTCGAGCAGGAGCATCAACTGAACTGTGTGCAATGGTGACTCTCAGATTGATGCTGTGAGGCATGCTGGAAACATCCTGGTTCACTGAATGTAAGGTCAGATCTGGTCCACTCGCTAAAGGTGAGAAATAGTTCCTGCTCCTGCTGTCTATGATGGTGTCCATCAAGTGACGCAAACACACACACACACACACACACACACACACATACAAAGAGAGAGGAAAACACAAGGTGTGATGTAAACAACTAAAGAAAAAAGAAGAGAGACATGTTTGACCTTTAGGAGGAGCAGAGGAAGTTGATTTTTAAAACACAATATCAGTTCTCTGCAAAACATGAGCCGTTGTTCATGATGGAGGGAGAAAGATGAAGATAACGAGCTAATAACTAGAGACGCACCAATATGGAAATTTTTGGCGATACCCATATCCAATATTAATATTTCTGTTATGGTTGATAACCGATATTTACCTGTATTGATATATTTTTAAAAAAAAAAACAAAGTTTCTGAGATGATAAAATTTTGTACAACTGAAAATAATGCAAACCAAATTTTTGAATGTCTTTTATTTTCAAAAGGTGTTTCACTTTCAGTGAAGAATGTTACAGGGCTACAATAAACACAAGGAACCAACAGTGTTACTTTTTAGCAACCCTCACAACTTATAACAAGTGTGTTATTAAACTGCCAACTCACTGAACTCACTCACTGTGAGAAAGTCTGGATCATAAATTACAAAAAGGATCAAAAATCAAAATAATATCCTGACAAAGTTAGCACTGACCAGTATTCATGGCAACCCCCTCCTGACACATACACTAACAGACGGTGTCAACATCTGTTGTTACTATCGACCCACTTTTACACATTGAATGGATACCGATATGTTAAAAAGTGACAAACATCGGCTGATACTGATATTAATGCAGATCTGTTGTGCATCAGGTTATCACAACAGGTGATCAGCGTCAGACTTGTTTGTGATGTAGACTTTCATGGAGCTGCAGAGCATGAATCAGGTGCTGCAGCTGATCAGAGAAGAACAGGCAACAAGAGATTTTAAGGCTGAGAGAAAAGATTGTTTGGAGGCTTTGAAACAAACAAAAAAACTAAAGAAATGATTCACAGCTCATATAAATCTCTATTTCTATCTCGTGTTTTATAAACTCGTATTTCAGCTTCAGCCTGAACATTTAATTTAAATCTTCCCACTCCTTAAACCCCCTTCACTCTGATTGGCTAGCCTTCCAGAGGACTGTCAGGGGCAGAGCTATGGGCAGACCTTGGTATTTGAGGCCCCAACACATTCAGCTGCTCTGTGAGAAGGCTTTCATTCAGAAACGTAAATGGTTTATGGCCATGCTCTGTTCTGAGTGTATTCAGGTTAAAGGAAAGAGCTCCCCTCTGATGTTTTCTCCTCTTCTGTCTCTCGTCACCTCACTGCGTGTTTACGACTCAGTCTGACATTGTCAAACTGAGTGTTTGCGTGGGGGACAGATGGGATGAAAGACAGAGAAAAGGTGACTTTCCTTCTCATGCATGTTTTTCTTCTGTTTTCCATGTGTGACTTTGTATGTTGTTTTTTTTTCCCCTCTGTGTGTTCTCGCAGGCAGTTCAAGCCCAAGAGGACTGAGATTGTCATTGATTTTAATTCCATTAACCACCCTGGAATGCTGAGCAGCGCGGCCAAGTGAAAATGCAAACGGCTCACCTTGGGGAGCTGCTGAACGAGGCGAGGAAGAGGGGGAAGACTGACGAGATTGAAAGGGACTTTGATGCTTCTTTCCTGCAGGTCTTCTTGCCCCCTGCTTTGTCCAAAGGAAAACTCAAGGATACCCCGACTTTGGCGTCTTTTGATGTTTTGATTAACAGGACATTGAAGATGCTTTAATTTGACGCTTCACTCTTTGAGTTTGTTGGTAGCAGAAGGTCTCCCACGCTTGCTTTTTTTTCTTTAAAACTCTCTTTGGGTTTACACAAACGCAAGTACTGTTGGTTTTAAATCTTTGGTGTTAGAAATGATATCTTCTGATGTCTTTCTGCACAGGGGAAAACCTGCTTTTCTTTCTCCTTTAGAAAAAGTTAAAGAATAATAAGAGGCACCTTGATTTTCACTTTTTGTGACCTTTCAAAATAATGGTGGAAGTTTTATAGTAAATCTTATTTTGAAAACAGAAATGTTGCTGCTGCTGCAGGTGCAAGCAGTGTTGACATTCATAATTTCAATGCCTTGACATTCATAAATTCAGAATTTTATTTTAATTTGACTTTTTTTTTAATCTATTTTATTCTTATGTTCATCAGAATTATTTCTGTCTTAAGCTTGTAGCTGCTGAGTATCTGATTTTAAGGTTGTATCTTTTTTTTGTTTTAACATTTTGTTCCTGCAATCTTTAAAACTCAAAGATTTAAAGTTTGAGAGTGCAGGGAAGCATTTTCTTGTTTTTGTTGCTGATTGATTGCTACAGGTGCTTGAAGACATTACAGGAAGGCTCCCTGCAGAGATGCAGCTTTTTGTTCATGGCAGATCATTTTTGACTGTAACAGCTGTTAAATCTCTCTGAAACACCAGACTACAGAGCTACTGCTCTTTGTGCAGCATTTTGTAAACATTTAAGGCGTTACTTCCTGTTTCTGTCATTAGAGTCTGGAGTTTTTGAATGATACAGATACAGATCTAGATTGAACCCTCACATGAACACTAAAGGTGTTAAAATCCTGTAACTGTTCCTGTAGAGACCGTCTGTCATGTCATCAGACATGTTTAAGCAGTGCACTTTAAGTTATATTTGCATAATCAGACTTTGACTTTCAACACTATTTTTATTTCTGTTGTTTTGAGTTTTAAAGAAACTCTTTAATGGGGAACAACAGATCTTGGTGTGTGTGACGTCTGTTTTATGTCAGGTGGTAACACACACCTGCAGAATCTCTTCCTTATGCAAAGACACTTTCAGATTCTTTTCATGGTTGTAGAAACATCCTCATCATTTTACCAATCGTGTCCTCAGGACTGCCTGCTAACAAGCTCACACTGTCTGTCTGTAAACAGGCTCTCAGAGACGTGGAGTTCATCATTTATTTATGATGTGTGTGTGAGAGAGAGAGAGAGAATACAGAAAACATGTTTAAATCTGTCTTCATAAAACAAGATATTCAACCGTGTGAGCCTTCAGAGCAGCAGGCGTCAATAAAACCTGAAGACATGATGAGTGTTCACTGTGATCATTTATGAAGCAAAGTTTGGCGCTAATGTGACACACGGCTCGTTTTCTGGATTACTGAGAACTGTGAGGAGTGAGGGGTTGGTGACTCCAGTCCACTTTACAGCATTTCAAGGGGCTACTAACAGAAACTGGTTTGCATTTCCAGTTTTAAAACTTATAACAGTCTGGATCTGGATCATTAAGGATACCAACAGGGTCTTAAATAATCTTAAATCCAATCATTTGAATTCAAGGCCTTAAAGAATCTCAAAAGTGATTCTCAGAGGTCTTAAAAATGCAATAACCTTACTATCATTTGATAAAACCACAAATTTGAGTCTAACTTTTCAATGTTTCAATTTTATTTTTTAACTGATCTTTTTAGGCAGAAAAGACAAAAGAAACATGCAAAAAAATTGTCCTCACAGCTCAGTTGATAGATCATATGCATTTTGAGTCGAACAGAATTAAATGAACTCCAAGTGAGATTCATAAAGTTGGGTAAAGGCACTGAGGACACAGCTGTCATTACATTTTCAATAAATACACAAGTTTACATTGACGGTTTGAGCCGTTTTCTTATTCCATCCATTGAGAGGATGTTTGGGGATGATGACATCGTTTTACAAGGTGATAATGCACCTTGCCACAGATCAAAAACTGTGATAACTTTCTTTGATGGAAGGCACATGGGGTCGATGTCATGCCCTGCAAAGAGTCCAGATCACACTCCAGCTGAAATCTGTGGTGGAAATGAAAGAAAATGGACCATGATGAGGCTCCACAACCTGCAGAACTGGGCCTATATTTACAAAACATCTTAAAGCTAAAAGTAGCCCCTGACTTGCTGATTTAGGGGGGATTCTCAAAAATAATGGGTGTGTCAGTCCTAATTTTTGGACTAAAAGTATCTAAAAGTATTTCACAAAGCATTTTAGTGCTAAAACAAGCTCTGAAACCTGTGAGGAGTTAAAGTAGTGAAGAGGACTCCTAAGTCAGACAGTTCAGAAAGAGTCTGAGCTTGGCTGCTGCTGGAAACCCACCTCATAAACGCATGGACACTTTGGTTTATGCTCTTTTGTTCTTGTTTTTCTCTGCCGTGGTTATTCTAGAATCCTGGTCATTAAAAGGCTGCTTATATGTAGATCTGTGTAACCCGATACAGCTGCTGATAATTGGCTGAATACATACTAGAACATTCTGTATATTACTTTTTGTTTAAAGTTTAATCAGTCGCCCATATTTTTTTTGTATTTTAAACCGTCAAAAGCCTGACCCATCAAAAAGAAAAAAAATAGTCAGATAATTTAATTTTTTGGAACTGAGATGTTTACGGATATGTTTATGTTTTATTAACAAAATCCAGAAAAAAAAGTCACTATATCTTCTGTTTTTATCTTCTTTGTATCACATTTGATAGATTGGGTGGTTTTGGCAACTTTTTTAAGTTAAGTTTTTAAACTTTACTTGATAATTTCCTGAGAGCAGCAATGTTTGAAAGGGCCAAAATACTTCAGCTCCCTGTAGTTGAATGATAATTCTCAAGGGGGTAAAATACATTTTTATTATTATTATTTTATATTTTATAATATTCCCAGGTCTATTATTTTAAACAGGATTTCAATGGATTTTTTTATCATGTTGATGAGATAGAGGTCTTTAAAGTCATGTATCAAATATGATATGTTTGGCAATAAAGGGTTAAGATATTTATTTCAATCAATTTTTATTCATATAGCACCATTTCATAACAAACGTTATCTCAAGATGCTTTCCAAAAGCGTTAACAGGTCTAGACCTGTAAATGATAATAAATGTTATTAACAGAAACCCAACATCAAGACAAGATAAGAAGTCTGATCTCATCTTAACCCACCATCAGTACAGACCTTTACAGCATTTAGTGAGTTACAATGGAGAGGAAAAACTTCCCTTTAACAGGCAGAAACCTCGGACAGAACCAGACTCATCTGAGAGAGAGACTGCACTGTAAAAAAAGATTTGCCATATTTACTCAATAAAATTGAGGCAACAGATTGCACGCAATATTATTAATTAAATATAATCATGTTTGTAATTGAGTAAATTTGAATTAAATGAGACCCTTTGTAGTTAACCATTTAATATGAGTAGATTTAATTCAAATACATGAAGGAATTAATTAAAACCTAAACAAAAATAATAAGTAGATATCAAAAAGAGAAATGTCTAAATTAATAAAAAGCACTAATAAAACATAATTAAATTCTACATACAAGTACCATATAATTGGGTAATAATGATATATTTTAATCAGTGAATTCATTTGAATTTACTCACTGGATTTAATTAAATCTAAATATAATTCTTACTTAGATATATTGTGTTTCTCTCATGACCTACATTTTAAATTGTGATTACAGTGGGTTCTAGGAAGTACAGAGGAACTAAAACTCAATTAATAGAACACACATTAAATGCTTGCCAAAAGTAACACTTTTAATTATAAAAGTTATGGCATTTCATTTCAAACCTTTACAAATGCTGACCTTGAACACTGTTTTTGTGAAAACAAATCCGAGTTCAGCTGCCAGAGGACCTGTCAAGAAGAACTTAGAAACGTTACGGCAAGGCTACACTGTCCTACCGAATTAAATGTACAAATAAATGAAATGCTTATGACAATTAAGAGAGAAAACATTTGTGGTCAATGTATAAACCAAAATAACTGTCTTGTCTTAAAGAAAAATCCTATGCTTGCTTCCTCACCTCAGTGAGCCATTATATTAAATCAGTTATTATATCAGTCATAAAGAGAAGCACAAATCCTTGAAAAGTGCATGTGTATACATAAACATTTTTACCTTGAACTGACCACAACAGAATTTTTAAGGGGTATTCAGAACGATGTCCTAAGTAGAACCTGCAAACGTAAGACCTGTAATACTTCCAACATGTCCACCAAGATTGTCTTCTGCCACACAATATACTGTCCCTTTAATATTCTTTCCAGCACTGGCAACAAAAACTCTAGACATACAAAACTCTTCTTTTTAAGACACAAATCTTTCGAGAGGCTCTTACACAATATTATAACCAAATCTCTTAGCATCAACAGTCTTGCAGAGAATGGCTAAGTTTATTGCACAAAGTGTAGAGCGCAGTCCAGGTGCTATATTTGCTAAGACCCAATAAACAGTTGTTATCTTGTGTTTTTTTACACATTGTTCCAAATGGAATCCTCAAAATTATCAATGTAGAGAATTAATGCTATTCTTGGTTCCTCTACAGAAAAAAAAACGGGTTTGTTTGAAACATTCCCCATATTGAAATGATTCATTCTGAGTGGATGAGCTTAGTTTTGTTTTTTTAAAAACCTCAAGTGAAATATCCTTATTGGTCACCATATGCTACAAGGCAGAAGGGGCAGGGCACGTACTGGGAGCTGAGATTCTCCTGCGAATCAAGAAATACTCCACTGGCTAAATTTACAAATAAATTAAATGCTTGTGACAAATGAGAGAGGAGGTCATTGTATAAACTGAAAGAATTGTCTTGTCAAAAAGAAAAATCCTCTGCTTGCTCAGCACAGTGAGCCATTAAATTACATCAGTTATGATCTAAAAAAAAAAAAAGTACAAATCCTTCACAAGTGCATGTGCCCCAACAGAGAACATATAAAAGTAAACAAACATTTTTACTTTGAACTGACCACAACAGAAATTTCACTGACATTTGGTTCTTTCAAACATGCAATTCTCAGGCTCTGTTAAAGCTGAACCTTATGTGGCATGAGTGTGCGACCATAGTCTCCCTTCAAGCCAGAAGTTTGCTCTTGAGGGACTGGACTTTTGTTGACAGCTTTGATGCATCCAGTTCCAAGAAAAGTTTTTGGAATACCTCAAAGGTGTGCTTCAACTGCTTGGGATAATCGAGATTCAGTGCATAGGTCAAGCCCAAGAGGAAACAGCCAGCCCTGGCAATATCTCCAAGACCCTTGATGACTTCCATTCCATCAATGACGACTCCAATGTCCTTTGGCCTGTCACTTGGGGAGTCCTTTGTTATCAAAGTTATTGCCACTGCAAGCTGTTCAAGTTCTTCCAAATTCTCGGTGCCCTGCAACATGAAAATGTAATCAGTACCATAGCATAAAACTTTTTTTTTTGTTTAATAGCACATCAATTAAAAAAAACTGCATAATACATCACAACGATTTTTAATAAAGAGCTCTGTCACCCATGTAAGGGTGAATGACAAATTAAAGAAAAAAGTTCATGTTTATTTAGGGCCCTTATTCACTGTTCACTGAACCCACATGAAAACCATAAGGACTTGATCCACAAGGAGCCAACAACTTCAGTGCTCCTAAGCATTGATTCAACAGACTGAAGCTATAGGGCAAAAATTAAAGACTACAAACACAGTTTTGGGTACACATCACATATCAATGTACTTGACAGCATCTAATCAAGGAATTACAATCCTTGAATAGGATTCATGCAAACTAAGTTCACCTACACTGTACTCTTTGATGAGATGTTCCCCATGCTCTCCAAGGTATTCTATAAGGCACCGAAGGACAACCTCTCTGGTCGTCTCAACAGTAGGGCATGCTGAGTTCTGGAGAGGAATGCAACAACTGATAAGCCAGTCATAAAAACAACACAAAAATCATTCTATGCAACAACAATCATGTTCTATTAATTTGGTAATGTAAACACAATTCTGGTTGTGTACAACCTAGATCCTAATTTTGTGATTATGGTCATCATGTTTAATTTTTGAGAGTATTTTACTTGCCTACTTCACTATAGAGTTAAGTATACATTTAGTGAATCCTTGAAGTCTGGCAGTATTCTTTTGTGTGCGTCTTCTTTTGTACATAAGTATGGAGTCAGTGCAGTGTCATTTCTTTTAGTTCTGATATTACACTGCTAAAAAACAAACTGCCATTGCATGGCACCTTATTTTGAAGAGTTTGCATGGTCCTTTTAGCTTTGTAATATGGGGTGTTTGTGAAAGGTACTAAATAAAAAAAACTTCACAATAATATCGAACACATGGTGATAAATTGATAATGGAGCCTAAAGTCAAATATACACTGACAGCACCTAAAATCCCAATCACGGTACAGAGTGGTTAACATCATAACCACAAAACTCACAAATAAATAAATAAACATTCATAAATCATCATGATAAAATATTATCTAGACATGTACTTTCAAAATTTTAATTAGATTTTGCCACCTTGATTTGTACAAAAAATGTTGCCTGGAAATCTTATGGAGCAAACCTACTTTTAATTTTGAAAAGTATTGTACCTCCAGTGGTTCCATTATGATCTTCAGTCTTTGTCCAAGTGCTCCGCCTTTAGCATGAAACATCTTCAGTAGCTTGGGGGTGTGAAGGTCCAATCCAGACATAAATTTGGGTTCCAGATGCACAGTGGTTATTCTCTGAAATTCTGCGCTGATCTGAAACAAAAAGACAACATGAGAGACAATGGCATTACATCACTTCTCAGACAACTTATACAAGAGCTTTGGGAGGCACATCCAATACTTGTTGCTACTCTAACATCAAGAATTTGGTCAAGTAAATTAGACAAAATTCTTCCTTAGTAAATCATTGTCACATTTTCATTTCTTATTTTTTAACCATAATTACAAAATAAAACTCACCTGAGAACAATTAAACAGGGCAGGCCAGCGGTCCTTCATGGTTTGAACACTTGGGCATTGATTGATGACTTCATGTCGTCTGAGGGCAAATGTTTTGCTCATTTTATCGTTGACCATCTTTTCATTGTTCTTCTTCTTTGAGTCAGTGACTAGTTCTTCTCTTGCTTGTTCCAAGCTGTGCTCATCTTCACCTGCTGGGTAGGGTGGGAGGTAATTGACCTCGGCTCTTCTTGCTTTTTTAACATTTTTAGCAGACTTCCTGTCATCAGGGTGTTTATGTTTCAGAGCATTGCATGTAACATCTGGCATACCATAGCCTCTTAGCTTTGTTCTGTAGTTAGCCATTTTGTATTTAATGCTAGTCTGCCATCCACTGAGGCCAGAAGGGCTCCCCGGATCCTTAAGGCATGGGTGGGCCTTAATAAGTGCTTCAGCAACAGACAGAACTTGCTGGGATGATGGATAGGCAGTGTACATATAAATGGACTGAGCTAGCTTTTCTAGTATGTCTGACTTGATGTTTGGGTGAGTCAGCACTGTCATCTTTTTTGTTAACTTCATTGGCTCTTTCAAGAACAACTTCAGTTTCAACAGAGAACTGTGGAATGACGAAGTCAGCTGGCCATGGCTTCCTTTGGGGGCTTCTGTTCGGTGACAAGATGATTGTGCTTGCACAAGAATCACATGAGTCAGGGGAGTCCTGTGCAGTGGAACTTGTGGAGGCTGGAGTAAAGGATTGCTCTGAGGTCACACTTTCGTTGCAGCTTTCATTGAGTGGTACTGGATACAAACTGAGAACTATTGGTTTGGTTGTCACAACCTTAATTGTGGCTTTGTGTTTAATTTGAGCAGTGGAGTGGAGAGTAAAAAAGTCATCAAAATCTGCATCTAAAAACTGCAGGCTGAAGTCATCGTTGATGTCTAATATCTGTTTGACGGCCAAATTCAGCTCCTCAACAGTATCCGGTATTCCAGACAGAAGAGTCAGTTTCTCAATTCTGTGTCCAAAGATCACCCGAAGCATTACTGAATCCATGTCACGTGGCCTAGTGACGAAAAAAGGGGGAAAAAAGTGAAAAAGTTAAAAAATCCTGACACAAAAATCCTATACTTATGCACCAAAGTTAGTTTAACCCTCTGAGAACGAGTGCTTGGTGTACAGCCGATACTGTACAGTCTGTGATGGGAATGTAATTTAACACATGCAACAGATGAAGCGTTTCAATGTTACCACACGCTTTCCTGCAAGACTGTAAGCTGTAAGTGGACAGACATCTGGAAGGCTGTGCTGATGAACAAGAATCACATCCCCACAGCTTTCCAACAGAAAAGATCTGAGATGCTCGTGGTACCAAGCATTCAGTTTCTTCACAATGAAGTAAAAACTGTTTTCCAAGGTCAATATCTGTACAATCTCGACAAAGTCTGGGAGCCCTCCTGTAGAACCATATGGCAAGATCATCCCAGCTGAGTACCTGGTTCCATGGTATGTTACATTGTTAGACAACTGTACACTTAACAGCTGAGGAAACACTTTGTTAATGGCCTCCTGGATATCAACATGCAGTACTTCCAAAGGCAAAGATGACACTTTACTGATTATCAGGGAAGGCTTCGCCATATATCTTTGCCAGTTGTAAGCCATTGACAGCTGATGTTTTCTTGAAAGAGACAGCAAGACATTCTTGAAATTGCTTGAGAACCTCGCAACACGTTTAAAGAACCTATGTTTGGCCTCAAAGCGCATAGTCCACAATCCAACTAGAGGACCAAAGGCTTTTATGAGTGCTGGGTAGTGCTCCAAAAAATGGTGTTTGGGTGTCAGGCTCACCTGAGGGAAAAGTTCTTGCAATCTGTGACGATGCTCAGATATTTTCTGGTCAAGATAAGCAACACTTTCAGGGGAGTGTAGAGGGGCCACTGAGAGTTCCACAATGTCCTTAAGGGTCATAAGAATTTGCCAAGCTGGATCATCAATGGGTATCCTTGAGCCAATGATTAATGGCAGTGACCTTATCAGTGCCCAGTTTTCGTGAGCATTTCCTCCTACAGTACCACGACTAGCAAAATTAACTGGGATGGCTTGAGGGCGGTCAAGATCATCTGTAAACTTAAAAGGAAACTGCTTGATTAAGTTGTTTAGTTCAGACAATGTAAAGTATTTCTTTTTAAGGAAAGTATTAAGACAGTGTGCTAATTCTGAAGGCACAATGCCTTCAAAAAGGTCGTGGAGTATGTCAGGAGGGTAACCTCGAACAAAACTGAAGTACCCCAGCTTCTTTGTCAGTGGGCAAGCTTTCTTGACTCCATAGCAATGTGGCAAGGTTGGATCTTCTTCTACAGTTTTGAGATGCAAAATATGGGCTTCCTCTGTTCGAGGCGGAAATTCTCCACAGCGTACCTCCTTTCGAGAGTATTCAGAACGATGTCCTAAGCAGAACCTGCAAATGTAAGGACCTGTAAAGCTTTCAACAAGTCCACCAAGACAGTGCGCACCAAGATTGTCTGCTGCCACACAATATACTGTCCCTTTAATATTCTTTCCAGCACTAGCAACGAAAACTCCTTCTTGTTCCAAAACAGACAAATCTTTCAAAAGAGGCTCTAACACAATATCATAGCCAAATCTTTTAGCATCAACAGCCTTGCAGAGAATGGCCAAGTTTATTGCACAAAGTGTAGAGCGCAGTCCAGGTGGTATATTTGCTAAGACCCAATAAACAGCTGTGATCTTGTGTTTTTTACGTGACGTTCCCAATGGGTTGCAAATCTCAAAATCATCAATGTAGAGAATTAATGCTATTCTTGGTTCCTCTACAGCAAAAAATGGATTTTGTTTGAAATATTCCCCATCTTGAAATGATTCATAGTGAGTGGATGAGCTTAGTCTTTTTTGTAAAACCTCATGTGAAATATCTTTATTAGTCAATATATGCTGCAAGGTCTGAAGAAGGGGCACGTATTGGAAGCTGAGATTCTCCTGCGAATCAAGAAGGTACTCCACTGGTTCAACAAATTCAAACTGTTCCTTGAAATATTTTCTTCTTTTATAAACAGAACCAAAGGGCCCATCTATTCCCAATGCTTTGCTTGTAGGATGTGACTTACAGAGTTCCTCTGCCAATTCAGTGACAATGTCCTCTTCCACAGCACATTTGTTCTTTTTCAAACTTGCTTCAACTAGCTGAGAAATTACTGGAGCAGATGCTGTGTATATAAAATGAAGCTCCTCCACCAAATTGTCAATACATTTACCAGAAACGTTGTGCACACTTTCCAACTTCAAGAGAAGTAAACCAATTCTTTGTTGAATTTCACTTGATATATCCACTGGAGTATTTATACAGGTGTCCTCATCATCACTGTCACCTACATGATCAGCTTCATGTGGTAAAGTTTGGTGTTCACCAATGACATCTGGCTTTAAGTCTTCATGTGAATGAGACCTGTGCTTTCTGCTTTTGTGTGAAAAAAATGTGACATATATATTTGTCTTAAATGTGCATCCAGAAAAAACACACTCAACGGTTTCATGACGCCTCAGATGATTGCCAAGGTGTAGGAAATATTCTTTTTTAGTGGGATGTTTAGATGAGCAAATTAAACATGAGAAACAGAGGACTACTTCTGGCCTTCTAGCTTCATCTTCTGGATGATATCTTGAAAGATGTGTGCGTAGGGCACTCAAAGTTTTAAAGGAGCATGGACAATCATGAACAAGACAAGGTACCGAATTTCCAGTTTCAAATGTCCTGTGCTGTAGCCTGTAATGGGTCAGAAGATCACCCCTGGTCGTTGCTCTGAATCCACAGGTTTTACACTGCCATCTCATCTGGGGGAACATGAGAGAAACATTGTAATGTTAATTACAAAATGGGCCTTTCTGCATAATTGCAGATAAAAACCATCACTGTATCAATCATATGCATAGGCTGTACTGTAGGGCTGGTTGGTGTATCAAAATGTGCATCCCTTTATTGTTATATGTGCACTGATGACATCCAGCCTAGCAACAAATTAAATTTTTACACAATTATAGTGTATATTCTAGATTTGACAGTTTCTCCCAAAACAAACCTTGTTAATTGGACTTTATTATTTAAACCATTTTAAATATTTCATATTTCTAATGAATTGTAAAGCCTAGTTTTATGCAAAAGGTAGAACAAATCAATTTTAATAGGGAGGTTTTTATAGCAGGCATCACCTCATAATTCATATGTGAGTGAAGTTCGCGGTACTTTTAAACTATCAAACCTGGCTGTGCTGGACACAAAACGAATGGTAGTGCATTGCTCCTCATGTTTTCAGAAGAATTGTATTGTACTGTTAAGCGTTTAAATGAGAAAATTGACGCAGCCTCATGTTAGCTCACCTCCCTTTTTCAACTTCTCACGGCTGGCAGGACATTAATAAACAGTAAACCTTAATAAAATTGAAGCTCTAAAAGGTAACACTGACTTAATGCGTTTTCAAGGTAACTTAACATTTATGACAAAACAACGAAAGAACTGAGAGAAGTGATAACGTTACCTGCGCGGTAAACGGTCCAACACAAAGCGGGAGTAAAGCTAACGGAAGTGCAGCAAGTAGCGTTTGGAGCATGCTCACTATACTTAGCCCTGATTTCTCTACTGTTATGGAAAGGTGTCTAATCGCAACAAAAACCCAAACATGCTTATCGGCAGGATTTACAAGTACATACCTCATGTGTTCAGAAGAATTATATTGTACTGTCAAGCGTTTAGATGTGAAAATTGACGCAGCCTCATGTTAGCTCACCTCCCCTTTTCAACTTCTCACGGCTGGCAGGACATTAATAAACAGTAAACCTTAATTAAATTGAAGCTCTAAAAGGTAACACTGACTTAATGAGTTTTCAAGGTAACTTAACATTTATCACAAAACAGCGAAAGAACTGAGAGAAGTGATAACGTTACCTGCGCGGTAAACGGTCCAACACAAAGCGGAAGTAAAGCTAACGGAAGTGCAGCAAGTAGCGTTTGGAGCATGCTCACTATACTTAGCCCTGATTTTTTCCCGTTACGGAAAGGTATCTAATCGCAACAAAAACCCCAACATGCTTACCGGCAGGATTTAATAAGTACATACCGTGGACAGATCAATAACCACAAACGGGCATCGGCAACACAATAGCGGAAATACTTACCGACACCTTTCAAAGTAAAAGCTTGTGCTTTTACCAGCAATACGAACGCTTCTATTTTGGATGCGAATCACTGTCACAGTACTAGCCTATATTAACATAGTTTAGCTAACAGAAGCCAGCTTTCTACTGCTGTCTCTCTCTCCCTCTGTGACTGCTCATGTTGTATTATAATTCAGCATACACTGGCTATGTATTGACCTCACCAGCCCAGTATAAACAAAATAAGTTTCCTTACCGTAGTCAGCCAGATGAGTAAGGTGAAAGAGGGTAACGCCCCATCTGCACGTTTTCTGCCGAATTCAAAAAGCGCGGTTAACAGGAAGTGCTTTTCAATTAAAAATTGACCAATTCCATTAAGTTAGATTTATTCAATTATCTGTCTCTTTAGATTTACATAAACACAAACCTTAATTTTATTAACTCAAAATATGTTGGTTTTATTCAAGACATTTTTATTTGAATTTTACTTAAATAATTACCACAAAATCAAGGACACATTAATATTGAATATATTTTACCAAGTTCATCAATTAAAACCTACATGACCACAGAATCATTTATTACAGTGTGTGTAGGGATTAGAGAAAGAGAGAAGGAGGGGGCGGGGGAGGGCAAAGAGAGAGGGAAAAAGAAGGAGAAAGTGAGAGAGAGACACAGACACAGAAAGGCACAAACATTTGAACATGCCAGCATGACACCTTTCTCTAAACTGAGTGATTTCTATGTAGAAAGTCCTCACAAAGACACATTCCCTGTCAGCCAATCACTGTAGGCATAGCAAGTCAAGTGGTTCTTGAAACTTGACATCAGCCATAGTAACTGGGTCAGCTCCTCCCCTTTCTTTTATCTTAAGAGTTCTCTGAATTCCTTAGTAAGAGTTAGTCTGAGCAGCTTTGTGAAAAGGTTTGAAGAGAAAACTCTTAGCAAGGAACTTTTAGTGTCATTTAGGAGTCCTCCCATAAAATGCTTTGTGATTACGGGCCCTGAACTTTCTCTGACCAGTAGTCAGAGAAAGTTGGAGCCAAACTGATGAAGAGTGCTGTTTGTCACTCGTTGAGTCCTCAGAGACTGCAAGCTGTTAGAAAAACCAGAGGTTGTGCAACATACTACTCGTGGTGTGTTGGAGTGTTTGTTTGTTTTTCATGAGTCCATCATTTTTCAGGGGTTGTAAATGTGTGGCTGGACTCGAGTGGAAGACCCTGGTCTGAGGGGCATCTTCAGACTGGCATCTTCTGACTAACTCAGTGAAAAGGTTAAGTTGGGATTCACTGCCACAGTGGTTTGAGAAATGTGTGTTTGATTGTTTTTATAAATGCCTATGTTTATAGAAATAAACATCTCTTCCAACATGAGAATTTATAAAGATTTAGTGGTAATGATAATCACAAGAAGTGAATGAAACATGACTTCAGTGTGAGCTTATTATAGTGGAAATAAATGATTCCACTGGTACCCCTGACTGACTCCCTCATGATAAATGATACTCAGCTCTGTGGCTTATGAAAAATGAATGATGGCATTAAAGTCAGTGTTGGTAATCAGATTTAGATAGGCTTTTTGTTATCCTGGTTAAAATGATTTTTATGTCCCGATGGCGATGAATGCATGATTTGTTCTTAAAATAGCAAGCATGAACACATCACCCCCTTCCTTCCATGGCTCCCTGTCCATTTTAGAATGATTTTAAGATTTTATTGTTTGTTTTTAAGTCATTAAATGGTATGGCACCTCAGTACATTTCAGACCTCTTACTTGTGTACACCCCCCAAGAGCACTGAGGTCTGCTGACCAGTTGTGCCTTGTCATCCCCAAATGCAGACATAAGACCTGGGGAGACCATGCATTTTTCAGTGGTAGCCCCTAAACTGTGGAATGAGCTACCCACTCATGTTAAAATGCCCCCCACTTTGGATACCTTTAAATCTCATTTTAAAACACATTTTTATTCTTTGGCTTTTAATCCAGCATGAGAGTTGTGTGGTCTCTGATTGTCTTTATTAGGGCCCAAGCCTGCCAACCGCAGGTGCCGTAAAGGCCCATATGCTCAATTCTCAGCTGCTGCAATAGCGCTACCCTCTAGAACTGCACAGTAGCATCAGGTATAACATAAACAATCCCTATTCCTTTCTTGACTCATATATACATGTTCAGATCTTGCTGCACATACAGCAGTCACAAACCCCTCCACATGCGCGCATGGGTCCATATTGACATGACAGCATCACGCAGTTGCTGCAGATTTGTTGGCTGAACATCCATGATGCAAATCTCCCGCTCCACCACATCCCAAAGGTGCTCTATTGGATTGAGATCTGGTGACTGTGGAGGCCATCTGAGTACAGTGAACTCATCGTCATGTTCAAGAAACCAGTCTGAGATGATTCCAGCTTAATGACATGGAGCGTTATCCTGCTGGAAGTAGCCATCAGAAGATGGTACACTGTGGTCATAAAGGGATGGACATGGTCAGCAACAATACTCAGGTAGGCTGTGGCATTGAAACAATGCTCAATTGGTACCAAGGAGCCCAAAGTGTGTCGAGAAAATATCCCCCACACCATTACACCACCACCAGCAGCCTGAACTGTTGATACAAGGCAGGATGGATCCATGCTTTCATGTTGTTGACGCCAAATTCTGACCGTATCATCCGCATGTCGCAGCAGAAATTGAGACTCATCAGACCAGCACATGTTTTTCCAATCCTCTATTGTCCAATTTTGGTGAGCCTGTGCGAACTGTAGCCTCAGTTTCTTGTTCTTAGCTGACAGGAGTGGCACCTGGTGTGGTCCTGTGCTGCTGTAGCCCATCTACCTCAAGGTTCAACATGTTGTGCGTTCAGAGATGCTCTTCTGCATACCTCGGTTGTAACGTGTGGTTATTTGAGTTGCTGTTGCCTTTCTATCAGCTCAAACCAGTCTGGCCATTTTCCTCTGACCTCTGGCATCAACAAGGCATTTTCACACACAGAACTGCCACTCACTGGATATTTTCTCTTTTTCCGACCATTCTCTGTAAACCCTAGAGATGGCTGTGCATGAAAATCCCAGTAGATCAGCAGTTTCTGAAATACTCAGACCAGCCCGTCTGGCACCAACAACCATGCCACGTTCAAAGTCACTTAAATCACCTTTCTTCTCCATTCTGATGCTCGGTTTGAACTGCAGCAGATCGTCTGGACCATGTCTACATGCCTAAATGCATTTAGTTGCTGCCATGTGATTGGCTGATTAGACATTTTGTTTATTTACAGTTTTTTGTGTTGTGCAGCAATTTTTTTTAACCTTGTTGTTTTTAAAATGTGCAATATAAATAAAGTGGATTGGATTAAAATAGAGTGAAATATATCCACTGTCTACGGCTAAAATACATCTGATGCATCTCTAGTCCATCTCCGCCCCATCACGGCACCAAATCAGACAGGTTTCCTTTCAAGTCAACTTACACTGGATCTGTTCCGTTGCGGTCCAGCTGCGGGGCTGGTCCGATAGGTAGCAGCTAATCTGTAGCCATTCTATTTTAGCTGGATGCTAGAGCTTTGATACGTCAATTCAGAGTGGAGAAAAGAGCCTGAGACTTTCAAAATAAAACAAAAACCATATAGCATTAAGCTGTACCAACGCACCAAAATAAGACATGTCAGGAGTCAACAGGTTTGAGGTTTAACAGCCCAACATGAATGAAGAGAGGTTTATTAATGGAGAGGGAAGCACAGTGAAGCTGGACTGCAGATGCATCTGGTGTATTTGAGGAGTAAACCTGGGAAAACACCAACCAATCCTAGCATTTAGGATCCAATTTGTTAAACCAATCAAATCCCGTCCTGCCGCTCTGCCTGCCTCTTGCGTATACATTTCCTCTGCGTTCACTAGCCCTGATTCAATGCACATAACCAAGAGGGATCTAAATATGCTGGAGAATGGCAGAAAAACTACCTACATCCCGATTACTTCTAACATAGAGAAAACAAAATGCTCTGCTGAGGACCGGTTTGAATCTGTTGTTTGAAATCAGTCACCATCATATAATCGCGAATCAGCGGTGCTCGTGCATGTCAGTGGGGGCGTCGTTTTGGAGGAGCTCCAAGTGTGGGAAGGCAGGAGCTAAACGTAATCCTGAGGAGATTCTACATTTAAATTCATGCTAGTTTTCCATGACGACCAACCCTGTCTTTAAGGCTGTCACTGAGTCCACATGGACTGGCCTCACCCATGCCATCATTAACCCTTGTTGCTCAGAGCTGAAAAGTCTTATTTTCTGTACTGTCGAACAGTATCAGTTAAAAGTCTGGACACACCTTCCCATTAAATGATTTTAATCTAAATTCATTATCCTCTACGTTGTAGATTAACATTAACACTATGAAAGAACATGTATGGAATTATTTAATAAACAAAAAGTGTTATAGAACAGAATATGTTTCATATTTTAGATTCTTCAAAGTCTGCTTTGATGACAGTTTTTATTTTCTGGTCGGCTTCATGTGGTCATCACCTAAAGTGGTCGTCAATCAACAGGTGAGCCTTGTTGAGGGCTGATTTGTGGAGTTTCTTGTCTTCTTTATATATCTGAGAACATCAGCTGTGTTAGGGCTAGTACAAAGTGGGCCAGAGTAGATAACCCATTGGATTACTGTTCCAATCTGTATGATGGATTAAAACTGGAGCCCAACCAAAGTGGGATTTTTGGGGCCAATGCTGATGTCAGGGGCTAAAAAAAGGCACCTGTCTGGTTCACAAAAAAGAAAAAAAAGAAAAAAAGAAAAAAAAAAAAAATTCTCAGCTGGCGCACTCAAAACGGGCAAAAAGTTGAGTGTGGAACAGTGGACACTTCTCACACTCAACAGTCGCCATCTTGGTTACGCAGAGGAAGAGACAGGAACAGATCAAATGATGGCTGATGGATGTAATCAATGAACAGTAGAGTAACACCTGTGAGAGTTGTGAAATGTGAATGTAGTTTCTGGTATGTGTGAAGCCGCAGTGTTTGATTTGTAAGATTTAGTGCACTGGTCCATTATAAGTGCAGAGTGTACACAGTGCACTTCACGGAAGTGCACTTCTGGAAATACTATTTACAAACCCCATCTGCGGTGAAGTTGGGACGTTGTTTAAAATGTAAATAAAAACAGAATGCAATGATTTACAAACCATCTGTGACCTCTGTTTAATTGAATGCACTACAAAGACAAGATATTTGATGGTCAAACTGAAAACTTTTATTGTGTTAAATTAATATTTAATCATTTTTATTTTAATGTCTGCAACAGGCTCCAATGAAGTTGGGACAGAGCTATGTTTACCACTGTGTTACATCACCTCTCCTTTTTACAACACTCAATAAGCGTCTGGGCACTGAGGAGACTAATTCTTTAAGCTTTGCAGGTGGAATTCTTTCCCATTCTTCCTTGATGTACAGTTTAAGTTGCTCTACAGTGTAAGGTCTCCTTTGACGTATTCTTCGCTTCATAATCCGCCATACATTTTCAATTGGTGACAGATCTGGACTGCAGGCAGGCCAATCCAGTACCCGCACTCCTTTACTGTGAAGCCACGCTTTCGTAACTTTTGCAGAATGGGGCCTGGCATTGTCCTGCTGAAAGATGCAGGGGCGTCCCCGAAAAAGTCGTTGCCTGGAGGGCAGCATGTGTTGCTCCAAAACCTCGATGTACCTTTCTGCATTGATGGTGCCTTTGCAGATGTGCAAGTTGCCCATGCCATTAGCACTAATACACCCCCATACCATCACAGATGCTGGCTTTTGAGCTTTGCGTTGATAGCAGTCTGGATGATCCTTCTCCTCTTTTGTCCGGAGGACACGACGCCCTTGCTGTCCAATTACAACTTGAAATGTGGACTCATCAGACCACAACACACTATTCCACTTTGACACTCTCCATTTCAAATGAGCCCGGGACCATAGGAGGCGTCTGCGCTTCTGGATGTTGTTGATGAATGGTTTTCTCTTTGCATAGTACAGGTTTAGGTTGCACTTGATGATGTAGCGACGAATTGTGGTAGCTGACAGTGTTTTTTTGAAATGATCCTGAGCCCACATGGTAATATTTTGAATAGACTGATGTCGGTTGGCAATGCAGTGCCTCCTCAGCATTCTAAGGTCCCGGGCATCCAACTTTGGTTTGCTGCCTTGCCGCTTCTTTGTTGAGATTTCTCCATATTCCCTGAATCTTTTGATAATATTGTGCACTGAAGAGGGCGAAATACCTAAATTCCTTGCAATTGCACGCTGAGAAACATTATTCCTGAACATTTGGACAATTTTCTCACGGAGTTCTTCACAAAGTGGTGTGCCTCGCCCCATTTTGGCTTGTGAACAACTAAGCCTTTTGGAGATGCTCCTTTTGAACCTACTAATGACACTCACCTGTTCCTAATTACCCTGATCACCCCTGGGATTCTCCAAACAGGAGTTATTTGAGCATTTATCAACTTTTTGAGCATTTTTTTGTCCCTGTCCCAACTTCATTGGAGCGTGTTGCAAAAATGACATTAATAATGATTAAATATTAATTTAACACAATAACAGTTTTCAGTTTGACCATCAAATATCTTGTCTTTGTAGTGCATTCAATTAAATAGAGGTCACAGATGGTTTGTAAATCATTGCATTCTGTTTTTATTTACATTTTAAACAACGTCCCAACTTCACCGCAGATGGGGTTTGTATTAGAGTAACCAGCCTTAGAATCCACAAATGAACAGAACTTCAAATTAGAGCCCACATAAAGGCTTTATAGAGCTCAAGCAGTATACACATCTCAACATCAACTGTTCAGAGGACACTGGAGGTCTAACCAGTCCAAATTTTGGTTGCAATTTTTGGTTCCATTCACCGTGTCATTGTGAGTTGCAGAGAAGATGAGCCAATGGTTTTGCATGCGTAGTTCCCACCATGGAGCATGGAGGACGAGGTGCTGGTGACACTGTCAGTGATTTATTCAGGGGGTGCGTCTCAAAGCGCCAAAATGCAGTCTCCTCTCTCCTCTCTCCTCCGCGGCACCGGAAGTACTTTCTGAGGCGCCATATTAAACGGTGTCCCAAAGCGTTACTTGTGGCCGGAGGAGAGAGGAGAGAGGAGGGAGGAGGTTGATCGGAGGAGCGATAATCAAGGATACACAAGAGCTGCCTTTGCGGAAGTCTTTTCACCGACAGACACGCCCCCATATGGGATATCACTCACTGATTGGACGCTGCAGCGGCTCAGCCTTGAAACTCTGAAACTTCTGATCACCGGAGTTTAATGAGAGCGAAAAGACGGAGCTGAAAACAGTCAGTATCCAGAGGATAATCCTGAAACAGGTCATAAAGCTGGGGTTAAAAAAGATTGATGTGAGTTTAAAGCACAAAATACTGAAGACAGCCGTCAAAAAATCAATATAACAGAGGATCACTGCTGAGTTTATAAAACTGTTCAGGTCAAATTCATCATCTAACAGAAAAATAATTCATAAAGTGCAATAAAAAAAGACTGAAAATAAATATTGGTGATCAGTTATTTCTCTCCTTCATTTTCTCGCTGATTCTCGTTTTAAGATAAGATAAGATAGGTACTTTATTTGTCCCAAGCTGGGAAATTCTTTTGAAGCAGCAGCAAACAGTATAAAATATACAAAAAATATACAAAAAATATAAAATCACTGTACAATATAGAATGACAATATGAAGAAAAATACAAAAAATATATACAATAACTACAACAGAATGTGCAAAAAGATGTGGTTTGTTTTGGAACAGAATGTGCAAAAAGATGTGGTTTGTTTTGGAACAGAATGTGCAAAAAGATGTGGTTTGTTTTGGAACAGAATGTGCAAAAAGATGTGGTTTGTTTTGAAACAGATAAATAAATAAGTAAAAGTAGCAACAAACTTCAGAGGTGATAGGTGGCAATTACTATGACCGGGTTAAAAAGTAAAAGTAAAATCAGTATGAAGTTATGGATTTCGGTCAGAGGTGGCTGTTATACAGAGTTATTGATTGTGGAAGGAAAGACTTCCTGTACCTTTCCGTACGACAGCGAAGCTGCAACAGTCTGTCTGAGAAGGTGCTCCGCTGTCTGTCCAGAGTGTGATGGAGAGGGTGGTCAGGATTGTCCATGATGGACAACAGTTTGTTCAGTGTCCTCCTCTCCACCACGGCCTCAACAGTCTCTTGTTTGCAGCCAATAACGGAGCCAGCTTTCTTAATAAGTTTATTAAGTCTGTTGGTGTTTCTGGCTCCGATGCTGCTGCTCCAACAAACTGCAGCAAAGAAAAGTACACTGGCAACCACCGACTGGTAAAATATCTCCAACATCTTGCTGCACACATTGAAGGATCTCAGCTTCCTCAGGAAGTAGAGCCTGCTCATCCCCTTCTTGTATGCAGCGTCAGTGTTGGATTTCCAGTCCAGTCTGTTGTTGATTGTGACTCCCAGGTACTTGTAGTCCTCCACCACCTCCACATCCTCTCCCAGAATGCTCAGTGGTTGTGAAGCCGTCCTCTTCCTCCTGAAGTCAATCACCATCTCTCTGGTCTTGTTGACATTCAGCTGCAGGTGATTCCGTCCAGCCCACTCTACAAAGTTGTCAACCAGTGATCTGTACTCCTCCTCCCTTCCCTCTCTTATACACTTCTTTATGAAGAGGATTTAAGTCAGAGAAAAAACAGCTGTGAGGTTTGTAAAGAGTAACAGGATTTCTGTTTTCACTGAGATCTAATAAATACCTAATATCCAGAGTTCCTGAGACATCATAAACTAGGTTATATTAATAAGTTTCAGGGTTCACCATCAGATACACTTTAGGCTGAATAATTAATAAATAATTAATAAATAATCTAATAATGAGGCGTTTCAGTGGTAAAGTGATCCGTTGTGCTTCTTAACAGGACACAGAATAAACAGAGGTCAGGTTTTCTTCATGTGAAAGTGTTTGTTAAACAGGTTAAAAACACAGACAAAGCTCTGTTACTGTTTTTATTTGATTAGAGTTACAAACAGCTGTTAGAGCTGACTGACAGATGATCCAGAGGTGATCGGCTGTTAGAGCCGACTGACAGATGATCCAGAGGTGATCGGCTGTTAGAGCTGACTGACAGATGATCCAGAGGTGATCAGCTGTTAGAGCTGACTGACAGATGATCCAGAGGTGATCAGCTGTTAGAGCTGACTGACAGATGATCCAGAGGTGATCGGCTGTTAGAGCCGACTGACAGATGATCCAGAGGTGATCGGCTGTTAGAGCTGACTGACAGATGATCCAGAGGTGATCGGCTGTTGGAGCTGACTGACAGATGATCCAGAGGTGATCGGCTGTTAGAGCCGACTGACAGATGATCCAGAGGTGATCAGCTGTTAGAGCTGACAGATGATCCAGAGGTGATCGTCTGTTAGAGCTGACTGACAGATGATCCAGAGGTGATCAGCTGTTAGAGCCGACTGACAGATGATCCAGAGGTGATCAGCTGTTAGAGCTGACTGACAGATGATCCAGAGGTGATCGTCTGTTAGAGCTGACTGACAGATGATCCAGAGGTGATCGGCTGTTAGAGCTGACAGATGATCCAGAGGTGATCGGCTGTTAGAGCTGACTGACAGATGATCCAGAGGTGATCGGCTGTTAGAGCCGACTGACAGATGATCCAGAGGTGATCGGCTGTTAGAGCCGACTGACAGATGATCCAGAGGTGATCGGCTGTTAGAGCTGACTGACAGATGATCCAGAGGTGATCGGCTGTTGGAGCTGACTGACAGATGATCCAGAGGTGATCGGCTGTTACAGCCGACTGACAGATGATCCCGAGGTGATCAGCTGTTAGAGCTGACAGATGATCCAGAGGTGATCGTCTGTTAGAGCTGACTGACAGATGATCCAGAGGTGATCAGCTGTTAGAGCCGACTGACAGATGATCCAGAGGTGATCAGCTGTTAGAGCTGACTGACAGATGATCCAGAGGTGATCGTCTGTTAGAGCTGACTGACAGATGATCCAGAGGTGATCGGCTGTTAGAGCTGACAGATGATCCAGAGGTGATCGGCTGTTAGAGCTGACTGACAGATGATCCAGAGGTGATCGGCTGTTAGAGCTGACTGACAGATGATCCAGAGGTGATCGGCTGTTAGAGCTGACTGACAGATGATCCAGAGGTGATCGGCTGTTAGAGCTGACTGACAGATGATCCAGAGGTGATCGGCTGTTAGAGCCGACAGATGATCCAGAGGTGATCGGCTGTTAGAGCTGACTGACAGATGATCCAGAGGTGATCGGCTGTTAGAGCTGATTGACAGATGATCCAGAGGTGATCGGCTGTTAGAGCCGACTGACAGATGATCCAGAGGTGATCTGCTGATGCCGTCATCACCAAAAAATGTTGTGTCATTTGACGCTCCTGAGGAGAGGACGTCTCAATGCTCTTAAAACGAACCTCCTCGACTCCTCGACTCCTCTCTTCATTTCCTTGCATCTCTCCCATGCATCTCTGATGGGAGGGACTAAGACGCAAGTGAACAATGCAAGTGGAGGAAGGAAGGATTGACATTTGGCGCTTTGAGACGCACCCAAGGTACACTGAGCCAGCATGTTAACCACAGCATCCAGCAGAGACAGACCATCCCACCCAGTTTTAGCCTAATAGGACCATCTTTTGATTTTCAACAGGATGATGACCCCAAACACACCTGACTGTGATGGTTCCTGTCTGCTGCAAGGAGTGTTGCTTCTTCTCTCAACCCCTCTGCTTCCTGAGTTGGCTCTGTGGATCCCGCACAGCTGGAGTGAATCAGCAATCAGTGCTGCAGGCTCTTAAGCCTTGGCAGAGGGAGAGGCCGATGCCAGTGGATTCACGTATCTGAAGTGATACCATGGCTGATCTAAGTATCGAGTTGCATTTTGATTGATGCCCTTTTCAAGTTTTGCTGATTACTTACCTTCGTATCCTCTCCCTTCTCTTCCAGTGCCTCCACCAGCTTACCTGCAGCCCAACAACAGCCACACAGCCACAACTCTCTCACTCTGGACAATCCTGTCCAATTTAATATTGGACTTTCAGTGTGTAACAATAAATCATCTCAAACAGCTGCGTCACCTATGCCTTGCTTCTGGGTTGTGTTTCAAACAGCTGGTTATAAAAAACTCCAACTCTGACCTAAATTTAAGGGAGGTGGTTTGGGATGAGTTGGACTGCAGAGTGAAGGAAAGCAGCTGACAAGTGCTCAGAAGCTCTGAGGAGTCATTAAAGACTGTTTGAAAACCATTCCAGGTGATTAAAGATTGAATGTTTTACAGCTCTAATCTTTCATTTATGGAACACACCAAACTCAAAATACATTTATACATTCATACCATGGATTGTACAATAGTCAGGAGTTTAGGTTAGTAAAATATTGTTGAATTTCTTATAACCCATTATTCTCTTGCCTGCTTTGAGTATCTCTGTCGGTCATTCATTTAAAAGCTGCAGAAAAGAGTCCTGTTGTGTCCCATGAGGAAAGAGGAAAGATCTACACGTGTTTGAATCAGTCATGTTTTAAGAAGTTCTGGTAGCTTTCCTCCAGAGCATTAGTACACATAAATCCTATTTTCATAAACTCATGAACATCACAGACTGAAAACAGGGAAAATATTAAAGCTTTTCTCCTTTTTTTTATTTATTTTTTTTTTTTTACAAGGCAAATGCATACAGACAGACATGCAGCTTCCCACAGACGGTTAAATCTGTATCTCTACGTCTGCCTATTCCCCTCTCTCTCCTGCTGCTGTGAAACACAAATGTCAGTTTGTTTTATTTCAATTCAACTCGTTTAAATATTCTATCTGCACACGTCGACTGACATTCAGCCAGCAAGATATTCATAGAAACATAATGGACATGGTTATTTCATTGTTTTACTATTGACTGCCACACACACACACACACACACACACACACACACACACACATACACACACACCCTCTGTATTCTGTTTGCCATCAGACATTTCTGCAGACATACCTGCACAGTGAGGCCCATTTCACAGCCAGATTGATTTGCTGCCCATTTCCGAACCTCGTTTACATCGATACTCTGCAATCATTTCTCTGCACCAGGGAACACGCACACACACACTTCACATCACATCCATCTGTGTGTGCTTAGGTGGTGTGTTGACCTCAGTGTTTCTTACTCCGTAATAAAGAGGCAGCATCACTCTAAAGTCATGTTTACAATAAATACAGAGCTGTTGTTGCTGTTGTTGTTGTTGTTTTTTGGTATGAGAACAATATGGGTGATGACGTTCATCAGGGTGCTCCTGTGTCTCCATCATACATGAGAGCCATGAAAACATTGAAAATCAGCCATGACACCCTCATTTAGTGGTTGTGTGACACAAACACACGTGTGACACATATGTATCGGTCTTATTTAAAATATATACTTTAAATGCATCATCATACACTAAAAAACTGCAAAATTTATGACCCACATAGACCCCTTTACAACCTACATCATCATAAAGATGATCACACATTTGGGCAACTGAAAGCAGCCAATGATGATGAACAGAAACAGATTTCATGTTCACAGTCAAAATACAGTAGGCTATCAAATTATTAACTCTAACAATCATCAATCCTAAAATACTAACTCAGTATGTATCCTGAATGGATACAATTTGATATGCCTTTTCTGTGATGTTCTTTCTTTTCTACACATGCTCTGACAGAAAAGATTTTAAAAACACTAAAGGAGAAGGACTAGATGAGTTTAATTAACTCCATCCTACACCCTTTGGAACGAGGTATGTTGGGAGGATATTCTGACATCTTGCGAAGAAATTCAAGTAGAAAATCTCCAAAAAATCTGTGGGTGTAAGAGCGAAAGGCTGTAACTTGGCCTGATAATATGTTTTTGATTAAATAACTCGTGATTTCAGTAAGTATGGCCTCCCAATGCTGCAAATCCACAAATGACCATTTTCAGTTCTTTACAACCTGTAAAATGTTTTTAAACTCTGCTGTATTTGGAACAGTGCATTTCAACATTTTTTTTATTGTTTAAAAAATAGTCATCATTTGGAGACATGTTCAGTAAAATTTGAATTATGCTCTAATGGTTTAAAACTTGAAAATCATACAGACTCAGTTACATCACTTGCTGGATAATATGGAATGTGGTGTGTAGGTACTCGAGCTAAAGTTGTGAAGCATGTTAATGCTCCTGTTTTGAGATAATAAGGAGCACATGAAGTTGGGTTTTAGACTCTTTGGAATTTTTTTTTTATCTTTGAAGGTCAGTGTGAAAAACTAAACAGAAAAGTGTTAATGCTGACATTTGTAACCTATAGTGGGACATTTTGGCCTGACACCTGGTGTTGTGCTTGTTTCTGTCTTGATGTTTACACAGATCACTGAGCAAGAGTTCACAGCAGGGGCAGCTGACAGTTTGGGCATGTATCAAAGCACCTCGGGGTGTGCACACCCCCAACCCCCGACCCCCCTGCTGGTATAATATGTTCATTTTAAGCAATGAGGCGTCTAAATATTCCTAATGAAGTGAGCCACCAGCAGCTACAGATTCTAACCTCCAGTTGAAATCCACAGTCTGCTCAGACACATTAAGCACCTTCTGCACGGCTGCACTCTGATTTTGGCCACGAAACAAAGAGCAAGAGGCAGAAAGGACACAAACACAGAGCGAGGGCACAATCAAATCACATGCTATATTAGCCAGACCACTGCTGAGGAGAGAGCAGAGTGGGAAAGATGAAGAAACCTTTGGGGCAGAAGGGGGGGGGGGGTGGTCATGAAAAAATAAAAGAAACTACCAGGTCATAAGCTTAATCTACATTACACGACATACACAGCATGTAGAGACAGGTAGCACACACACACTCATCATTCATTATCTTTCATAGTTTGTTTTTTAAACCCAGTTCAGTTTTCTTTTTTCTTTGGGCTCATTTATTGACACTTGTTTCAGCCTCCCTAAGAAGGAAACCAAGCTAAAATGAATAGTTGCAAAACCCAAAAACTGAGCTTAGAAAAAGAAATGTGTTAAACAAGCCATCTTCCCCTGAACAAAGAACAACTACCTCCACCATTAGCCTCTTACATAAGTGTATCACTGAGGTGTGAAAGTGACATGATGTGACTAAAATTACTGGAATTGCCATCTCCTGGTGGCTCTGTGCTTGGACCCCTTCGCCATACCAGAGTATGTATCGTCTGTCTGTATCCTCTCACTAGGACAGATCATTCACAGCCATGACCTCCTATTCCACTGCTACACTGATGACACACAACTCTACCTCCCTCTCCACCTGTCTGGTTGACAAATCAGAAGTCCTCATCACAGGCCCAGAGTCCCTCACTCATTCTACATGGAACCTTTCCCTTATCATTGATAGCGCCACTGTAACTCCACAGTCCACCACAGTCCGCGACCTTGGCGTCATCTTTGACCCCACCCTCTCCTTCCATTCTGCCATTTAGCTATGTTAGCTATGGCTGGTGGCTATATTGGTTTCAGTTGGCCATCAGTGTGTGAATATGGTGTGATTGGGTGAATGAGGCTAGCAGTGTAAAGCGTTTTGAGTAGTCGGTAAGACTAGAAAAGCGCTATATAAGTACTGGTCCATTTTACCATTTGTTGTCCCATTGTTCACCCAGCATTTGATGCAATTTGGCCAACGTGGTTGAGTTGGTCAGTCAAGAATGAACAGCAAGTCCAACCTGATCCCACAAGTGTTCAGCAACACTGAGGTCTGGATTGCTGGCAGGAAATCCCAGCCTCTCTACTCTTAAACTGAGATAGGGTTTGGCCTTTAATTTTTAGGATTTAATTCAAGATTAGTTTATCAGAGTCTGCACCACATCCTATACCCTGTCTGAATAAGTCAAAGAATCAAACCAGCAACCACCTCCCTCAGGCCACTGCTGTCCTCAGTGAAGACAGGGCAGAGATGAAGCGACGTAGCAAACCCCAGCAGCACTGATCCACTGTGAATCTGAGCCTTAGTGAAAGAAATCCTTGTTGACGCGACTTAAATGAAGAGTTAGCGTGATGGAGTGGAGATAAGAGCATAATAGTCCAAACCCACGCTGTGACACATCCTGGGTAGATGGGTAGAAAAGATGTGATGTAACCAGGCTAACACAGAACGAGGGATGAGAATGTCCACAGAGAGAGAAAGGAGGGACAGACTTCAGAAAGAGACAATTAGTCAAGATACAGAAGAGCTCAACTGAGTTCAACTAACTCAGCTGTGAGTAGATATCTATAATCCTGAGCCAGAAACACAGCCATTAAAATGCTTATATTACATACTGCCTTCATCTCAGACACTGTGGATGTTCACTGCTGCCTGCTCATGTGAATAACTTTAAACTCGTGACTGACATTGTCATGAAAAAATATTAAACTCATTCAAATTCAGGAGAATATGTAGATCCATGAGGGAATGGAGCAAAAAAGCAGAAGGTCTGAGAAACTTTGGCAAAACATTGTTTTTCATTCAGGTGGAGATCTACTTTGGTCACAGGGACAGTAATGCTGACGATGGAACCAGAAGTAAACACGTCTGTAGCCTGGTTTGGGTTTTGGGTATGTTGCTCATTTATTTAATCAAGTTTATGACATCACTGCATCCTATTACTTGGTCATCATTAAGAACATGTTCACCAAAACAAACAAAAAAATTATTTGCGTGTGTGTGTGTGTGTGTGTGTGTGTGTGTGTGTGTGTGTGTGTGTGTGTGTGTGTGTGTGTGTGTGTGTGTGTGTGTGTGTGTGTGTGTGTGTGTGTTGGGAATAGATTTTCAAAATTCAGAGAACTTTCTATGGGAGTTTCAAGTCATATATTAGTATGAAAAATCATCCCTTTTTTTAAACAAATCATTTGAGTTAACTGCAACAAACCCCTAAAAAAGTTCAATATTTGTGAGCTAAATTTCCACATAATGTTCAGCAAACTTTCTTGAAATTTACTGGAAATGTTCTTCCCATTTGCACCCATTATTCCCATGGAAATCTCCAGGAAACTTTGCACCCCTTTGCAACCCTTGTTAGGGAGTCATGTCCTCCCCTTGATCTGCTTGCAGTTAACCTAACTTAGAAAGAGGTGTCATGTGGCTAAAATCGGGTGCTGATGAGATATCGACCTCAGTCTGTAAATGTCTTCAACTTCTCTGAAACTTCTCGTGTTTGTTTCTCAGCCTCTAAATTTTCTTGCTTTTTTTCAAAAGTCTGACAGCATCAGCCTGAAGTCTTACTCTGTATCAGGTCCCTTTGAGAGCTTCATAGAAACATCAGGATGAGGAATTATAAGAGTTAGATTATATAACTATGGTGCATTGCTGTGCTGAAATGAAGGCTAATATACGCCATCCTCATATAATCAGAACAACAAGAGAGAGATTTAATGTGCTAAGCCCAAAAGGGAGACAATATTTTTAGACAGGGCAATAACAGGCAAAGTTAAAGTGGAGACATGCTGAGCAGTTGCATTAGAGTTATCAAATGAAAGTGTGAAAGTTAATTGGCATTTAAATTTTCATTATGTCCAGACATAGGTTCAAAGAAAGAGGACCCAAACTTGACAATCATTTTTTAACAAATCTACAAAGATTAGATTAAATTATGCATTTATTTCAGGATCCTTTGAACCCATTGATTGATTGGATCGGTCAAAAGAATGAAAAGGCAGCTTTAAATTTATAGCTCTTCAACTATTTGTTGAATTCCTTTGAGAAACTTTCCAGACTTCTTTTAACTGCAGACGTTGAACATCTCCAACTGTAGGATACATGAACAGAGTTCAAATTTATCACAACAAACTGAGACTGAATCCTAGTGCTCTCTGTTTCTGATCATCATCTCTGAGTTTTTGTTTAAATGTCAGATTTGAATCTCTTTGCTGATCCCGTCCTGTGTGGCACTGTTTTCAACCAAGGCTCATAGGTCTCCTGGCTGTCTACAATCCACTCCAATGACATCCCAGCTCCTGTGGTTGGTAATGTTAGACAGATTACCTTCTCTCTATCTGTTCTAGTTAAAATACTGAGACACTAATCTGCTTAATGTTAAGTCAAACAAGCAAGCATTTAGATTTCCTAACCTCCCTGAATGCATAAGAATTGACGGCTCTACCTCCAATCGACAAACAAACATCTTTAAAGTCATTTTCTTCTTCTCTTGAGGATAGCATATTAGACAGATATAGATACTTTTAAATCCAAATGAATTTTCTGAGGGGGGGGCAGAGAGACACAGACACAGGGAGACACAAGCACACAGTCCATATTTCTGTGTTGTAGTGATGATGATGAAGAAACTGTAAAAAGCCATAGCAGCTGGAGTCTGTCAGGTCCATGGCAGCAGGCCGTCCACAGCAACAATCCAAAGAACCTAACAGACAAACTCAGAGACTCCCAGAGAGATCCATGGTTAATAACTTTAATGGGACATTAAGGTTAGAAGTTAGACTAACAGAGAAGAGAGGGAAACAGGAGCCCCCCAACAGTCTAAACCTATAGCAGACTAACTAAGAGCTGGTTCAGACCTGATCCAGCTCTAACTATAAGCTTTATCATAAAGGAAAGTTTTAAGTCTACTCCTAAAAGTAGAGAGGGCCCCCCGAACCTCAACTGGTAAATGATTCCAGAGAAGAGGAGCCTGATAACTAAAGGCTCGACCTCCCAGACTACTTTTAGAGACCCTAGGTACAACGAGCAGGTCTGCATGCTGAGAACTCAGTGATCTAGACGGATAATATGGCATGATAAGTTCTTTAAGATAGGATGGCCTGATGCCATTGTAAGAGCTTTGTAAGTCAGAAGAAGAATTTTATATTCTATTCTAAAACCACCAGTTGACACAGAGGATGACATTGTCACGCCCAAGTTGGAACTGTCACACGAGGTGTGGTTAGAGGTTCCAAAGAACATTTGGAAACTTGAGAATCTGCCGAATACAGCAGTTCACGTTTTGTGCATTCAGAACAAATGGTTATATAAAAAGAATAATAAAATAGAAAAAATAAAAATAATTTGATTCCATTTTTCTTCCCTTCCCTCCAATTTTCTGAGGCCCCCCTTGTGCCCTCTTTGAAAACGACTGAACTAAGGCATGTGTTGGATGAGTTAGATTGGAACACGTTGGAACACGTTGGAACACGTTGGAACATGTTGGAACACGTTGGAACACGTTGGAACACGTTGGAATGATGAACCTCGTTCTCATTGGACTGAAATGTTTGGATTTTATTCACTGAAGTTTCCTCAAAATCATGTTTAATAAACAGGATCAAATCATGTTAACAACATCAACACAAATGAATCACGTGATTCCAACATGTTCCAATCTAACTGATCCAAAACATGCCTTAGTTGATTTTTTTGAGTGTACTTTGTGGTCTTTGAGTATCTTTGGGTATTTTAGCAGTATCTCCAAGAGGCCGGGTTGGGGGTCCTCTTTTTTGGGTTTTCAGAATATGGTCACCCTAGTCATCTGATATTACATATATGTGTCATATGATATGACAATACACTGTCCTACTGAGTATGTAACAATTATAAATGGATGTAGAGATGTTTGTGAGAGGAGACAATAAAAACAAAAGATCGTAGTTTCAAGGATTTTTATTCTTTACCGTAGAAACACTGTACATAAATTACTTTCTCTGAGACTAATATTGATGTACGGATAAGTGGAATTTCTCAACCTTCAAAATAAAAAAGATAAACCCATAAAACATAGTCAACTCGTCTCAATTGTCTCTGAAAAAGATTGGTAGCGTATGATGTTAACTCTCTGTGTAAAGATCCTGTTCGTTCCTCTGAAATGATTAAAGTAGGCGTCCCACCCTGTAAACACACGTACACACAAAGAAAAACTCATCTAAAGAGTACAGAGACCCACAATCAATGAGAGAACATCCACATCGATTTCTGATCAATTACTGTTACTCATTAAAGTCACTGATGGCGATGCACTGTCCCTTTAAGGAGAAACAAGCAAAAAACAAGGAGAGAAGCAACGATTAGTTACTACTCACAGCAACCCGGCCCCCCCACCCCCAAGCCATGACAACATGTTTCTATTGCAAGCAATACTACAACCTCTGACCGATAAAAGCACAAGGTCTATGCGATATGAGTCACGTTTTGCAGAAGTGAAAGAGTCCTGGGCTGACCAGGGACCAGGCTTTGAGCCCACACGGTCCACAAACAGCAAATCCACCTAGAACCAGAACTGCCTGTCGCATTGGGGTCATCCTGCTTCTGGTTGTAGTCTGAAACTTCTTGATTTTATAGACCTTGTAAGAGCACGAGGGATTAGGAGGAGTGGTTTCAGAACTGACGAAACAGTAGGAAAAAAAAAAGAAAAAAAAAAAGAAAAAAACTCAACTCAAAGTTTCTGGTGTTGTTCAGTCCAGATCTTGATCCGTTGTGGTGGTGGTGATGTCATATGCAGTAATAGTGGTATAGGTAATAGTATGTAAACACTTTTTTGTTCATTTTTTAAATCCCCTTTTTTGTTTGAAGCAAATGCAAGTTTATATATAAAAACCAAAAACAAAATATCCAAACAGAAAAACAGTCTTTTTTTCCTTCGTACAAATTGTAGTTCTTTTTTTTTGTGCCCGTCTCTCTTAGAGAGTCCACATCAGTCCCACATCAGTCCCATTCAACGGCTCGAGCCACTGAACAATCACTCCTGTAGACACAGCTCCTTGGGGTCTTGAACCCAGACCCACATCTGGACCCACACAGATAAGATACCTGTGACATCTGTCGGGGTCCACAGGCGTTTGATTTTTGACTTGTTGGACAGTTTAAAACTGTCTAAATGCTTGCAGGCTGCTGAAATGCTCAGTTGGTAATGTGAAGGAGTCTCTACATCTGTTTCACAGCTAGATAGCACACGATTACAGAATCAAGTTTAGCCCCGCCTACCAGAGAGATGGATAGACAGAAACAGACAGAGAGAGAAGGCATTGGTCGAAGGACTGAACCTCCGCGCGGGCTCATGTGGACATTTCGTTTGGTAAGTTTCTGGTCATTTGTGTTGAGGGGTAAACTAATTAGGGCTCTCTCCAGAGACCAGTCTCTACACACTTCAGTCTGTGACATCCATGTTGTGTTAAACTTTTTGTTAGTCTCTGACAGTCACGGGGGTAAAAATGAGATGTTTGCTGATGCCGTGTTACCTCTTCCCTATCTCACTCTGCCGCAGGAACTGGATGTTGTTAGCGCTGTCGGCTAGCTCAGGGTACTGCTCTATAGACAGGACGTAGTATCCATCATAACCCAGAACTTTCCCGCTGCTCAGCAGCTGCCTTTTCTCTCCCTCCGTCCACAGCCGGACTCCCTCCTCTCCATCTCGGACCCGCTGCTGCTCCCGGGCCCAGGCGTTAGACAGCGCCCTCTGCCTGGCGTGCTCCAGGATTCGTGCTTTTTCTTCATCCAGTGTTGTTCCATAGCGCACGTGGAGCGCCAAAGACCCGTACTGCAGCTCCACATCTGCAAAGCGTCGCGTTCTCCCGTTCATCACCGTGGTCGATTGTGACACTGTGACGTTCACTCCGTTTTCCAGTGACTTCCTCCCTGAGGTGAGCCTCAGGGCGCTGAGGTCGTTCTCCGGCAGGCTGGTTTTGATGAAGTAGTGTGTATCTCGTCCCTCCACGGTGTAATGCAGGTCTTCCAGGTAAAAGGCGTTATTCAAGACTGCAGCCACTTTGATGCAGTCCTCGTTGGCGATGTTAAGAGCATTGGTCACTACGCGTCCCTGGATCACTGCCAGCATCACACCTTTACCGATCAGGGACTTGACAGTGGCGAACCACAGCCAGGGTTTGGTGTGGTCGGAGTGACGCCGGCTCAACTGGATCTCAGGCATCCGCTCGAAGGACAGGAAGGCCTGAGACTGTCGCGTCACCTCCTGCTGGACTCCTGAGATCGACTGTGGATGAGAGAAACAGGAAGTCATCTTTGACTGATCATACTTCTTACAAATAAAAGTATTATCACATTGAACACAGAATTTAAAGAGCAGTTTATGGTGATACAGACAGTTTAACATCTTTACTGGACGGCTAATTCTCACTGACGTCCCATTCAGGTGAACATTTCTGAATGTGACATCAAATGTATGACATTGTGTTAGACTGAGAACCCATTATTTCAAGTTTCTTAAAAATCCCATCTCTAAACCCCCAAATGACAAAGCTACAGAGCAGAGCTGCAACCTTAAGTTTTTAGCCATAAAGAAAGTTTGTAAAGTTGTCCTTTTTCTTTATGCGTGCAAAGACGATCAACAGCTCTGTCCGCTCTGGTTCTCAAGGGGAGAAAAGTCATCACCAAACGTGAGCCCCACATCCAGGTCACTCTGTAATCTGTCTCATTTCCCCTCCTCTTTCTTGCTGCTCCTCTCTGAATCCTTCCTGAATCTAACACGTCTATTCGTGTCCTCCGTGAGCGCTGTTCACACCGTGTCTTTCACTGAATCTTTCACCGCTTCTGTGAGCTGTGACTTCCTGATAACCTGCTTGCCACACGTGCAGAAAGAGCAACAAAACACATCACTGCTTGAAGCTGAGAGATATATAATAATTGGTCTCGTTGGACCACTCTTTATTTTTTCCTCTCTCTTACATTTCCTCCCTCGTTATTCTCAACCCATTTCCTCCTTCAGTTCCCTTCTTTCCCCTCCATTTCCTTGTTCTCATTTCTCGCTCAGCGTCAGGTTGTTTTTTTTTATATTTCTTTGCCCTTTTGTTCACATTTTCAACTGCTTCATTTCTTCCACAGTCTGGTTTGTAGTTTTCATTTGGACTTTCTGTACGGGTCTTTTGCTCCCTTGATTTCTCTCTCATTTCAGTTCAAATGTGCTTTCTCATTTATTGCAAAAACAAAACTTCCTTTCGCAATGAATGCGTTTGTGTGTGTTTCTTTTTCTCCCTCCCTCCATCACATCTGTCTACAGATTCTTCAGAGTATTTAAACATGACTGCATGGAAACTACCAAAAACATTCAAACATTTAGATCATTTTAATGGAAATATATTTCAAATGTTTAAAAATACAAGTGAAATTATTTCCCATCCTTTTCTCTCTGGATGTACTTGGTTATGAAACTACATACAAGTGAGTATGTTACTAAGCTGTAACCTGCCATGTCATCCCCTAATCTCTATTTACAGCATGCCCTGTCTCTCTTTAGCTATTCTATATAATAAAGATAAAAAAAAAACGTAAAAAAGAATAAAAAGACACTACAAAACAACTATACAATCTACATAATTCTCTACTACCTGGGTGTAAACAAGCACAGTTGATGGTTGGCGTCTCGTATGGTGGTTTATGAGAATATTGATTTTATAGATAGAGATAAAGCTGTGTGTTTGCTGTTTCTGGTTAAACTGACTCAACCAGAGACAGGAAGAACCAGTCCAGGCATGAGGACGCTAACCTGCAGGAAGGATGCAACGCTAGTTATGCTAGCCATGCTAAAGTTAGCTACGCTTAGAAAAACAAAACCTGCAGACTCTGTGATTCTGCTTTTAGCAATGTCAGACAAATTGTGCTCATCCCTGAGAGTTGTACATTTTGAAGTTTTCTTACATCTAGACCAATATGTTAATACCTATTTAAATTCTGTTTTAACAACTAGAAGGATCAAAACTCCAACAAGGCTTATAGTAAGAAGAACAGTTTTAAGTGTTTCAGCATGTGGCCTACACCAGGATCAAAGCCTGACGAGTGTTGGTCTGAGAATAAAGTTCTTCATACGACAAGTGTTGCTGTTGCTGGAGTTTTGACCTTTTGAGATTTCTTCTTCTTCTTCATCTCTGTCCACCTTAGAAGTAGCTGAAGTTATGCCAGAATCCTCAGCAATTCATCTAAATTGTATTAATGGCCAGCTCCTTCCCTTTTCTATCCCTTTAGTAGCCATAGTGTGGCCTCCAGATAGAGTCTGAGCTGGTACTTGTTTGCTGTTAGCTCACAGTGTTGCCATGGTGGAGTTAGCTCCAATAAGGGTTTAACCATAGACTGTATAAAACATGGACGAAGTCTCCGCGACGCCCCCCCATCTGTTCCTGATACCAGTCAAATGAAGCCAATCACTGGACAGGGCCATCTTGGATATGACACAGACTTTTAGCTTCCGTTCCAACAGCTATGGGGCCTCTGTCAGTCATGTGAACTGAGCTCAGCCTCTGATTGGACACACTTATGATCCTAATATTGTTTTAAATTGTTGGAATTTGTAAAAAAAAAATCACTCCCTGTACAGTGTGTGCTGATGGCGAAATTAGCGTTTCAGACCCAATCTGTTTCTTGAACCAGGCTGTAAATATGTTTTTTTAATGCCGTAAAAGTCAATGATGACAAAATCTGCCTCTGCACACTTGCTCATTTTGCTTTTCAAAGACTCAAACCAGGAGGACGCTGGGAAAAATCTCTACAGATCTCTGCTTCAGATACATACAGGCAAGTCGTCCCACAGCTGGCTCTTCTTCATCTCCAGCGATGGCTGCGTCAGGTCAAACTTGGGGATAGGGAATCCTGGGATCGCGTTGTGGAGATGGAAGCCAAATGTGACCAACCAGATGTTAACGTCTACATAGAGAGAGAGAGAAAGAGTGAGAGAGAAAGGAGGGGATTTAGAGATATAGAGGAGAACTTTAAGATGTTTTGGGTTTAAATCTTTTGTGTTTTCATTCTTAACTTAGATTACTAATGTTCTGTATCGTTCCCAAGTATTGTATTTATCATTAATTACTGTAAATAAAAGGGGATTAAATATAGTTCCCTGTGGAACACCCATATTTAAACTTAAATGAACCTTTTGTGTGGGAAACCTTCAAAGTGGTTGCTTCCCCTTCTTCTGATGGACCATCTAACATACATTTTGCCTACAAGCATCATATAAATGTTTCTTGTTACCTGTGACATATTCTTTGACCTGGTGGATCTTGCTGATAGGGTTGTTTCCTCTGAACATGTAGAGGTTGAACGGTTGAGGGTCTTTACCAACATGTGTCCATGTGCTGATGTCAGGAGTGGTCCACCTTAACAGCAAACACACACTTTGGTCAGATGTGATGCTGAAACAGCTCCAGGGATGACAACAAACATGCTTGGACTAAAAAACAGTGTAGGTGCGTGTGTTTGAGTATGTGAAACTGACGACCAACCTCCCAGCTGGTATGTCGTAGTCTCTGTCTCCAAAGTGCAGCAGTCGTGTCAGAGGATCGTACAGGCCACCATGGAAACCGATGACTAGCACAAAGTCGGGGTTGGAATCAAAGTAGACCTCGCCATACGCTGTGTATTGAACCTAAACACACAGACGTAGAGATTTTTTTTTGTAGGATTTGGAGGCATGAAACAAATGTAGGAATAAAATCAATTAATAAACATTGGTGTGCATACCTGTTTTAGCAGCAAACCATTGTTGCTGAAGACAGCCAGTGGGGTCCCTGTGTTGTCACAGGCAATATAAAACTCCTCTCCACTGCTGATCTCCATGGCAAACACGTGACCCTGTGCAGCAACGGGCCACAGTTAGACTGATAATGATAGCAATCACTGTCATTACTGCAGCTGTAGAGCAACCAATAAAGAGATCAACACTGTACCCTCTTAACCATGAGGGGTACCATGCAATGACTTTATTTATTTATTTATTTATTGATTTATTGATTGATTGATTGATTGATTGATTTAAAGGGACAGTGCATATTAATGAACATTTCAGCAAAGCCTCAATGTAAATATGCCAGAGTTAGCCATCAGGCTAGTTTTCATCCGTAGTTCTTGGCAGGCCAGAGCAGAGCTCATAGAAGAAGATACAAAGTACAGATAGAAACATGTCGATACAATAAAAACAAAACATGCTAAGAAACAATGATGACATTTAACGAAAGGCATGTCTGTCCAGGTCATTAACAGAGATGTATGATGATTTAATGACATAAATAATACAACAACTTTTTAAGTTGTATCACAAAACTCAGATTCTTTTGCAGATTGGGGCCTCTGCTCTCAATTCATGGTATGGGCAGCACAACTCGACAGAACACCTGTTAGCGATTAGCGTGGCATGCTGCCTTCAGGGATCAATGAATTTGATAGAGTAGAGCTGCTGTACTGATCATCTACCTGCTTCCTCTAAAATATGATTAATGATTCCTTCACACCCCGAAGATTGGCAAACAATTCAGTTAAATAAGGCTCTTAGTAATGCAGAGGGAAATATGACTGCTTGTACTTTTCATAACAATTTATAGGCATTTGATTTTAATATGACAGGATGAGTTACATGTTCCAGACACATTCTCTGTATGTTTCATTTTTACCCACTAAAACTTGTACAACCAGGAGGAAATCTTTCTGCCTGAAGACCAAAGTAAAATTAAATGAAGACTGAATCCGTGTGACTCAATCAAGAAAAAAACATCTGAGAAAGGCTTAAATATGACTTCAATCAAAAACGACTTAAAAATGACTAAAACTGTATTTGGTTTCTTATCAAAATCAACACACCTGTAAATATGTAACAGTTACTGCATGTGACTGTTCGGTCAAAGCCGTTTCAGACAGTCCCAAACAGCTTTGACACCGGACTGCTCTGCGGTCTAAAGCATGAAGACAGCGCAGATGGAGCCGTGTTTAGATGAGCTGACTGTTCAGGAGTTGTAATTATGAACAATCCAAATCTTTTTGGATTTGTGTGGATTCAGATAACTCATGAGCAGGAGGGCTCCATTTGAAATGAGCCACCAATGAGAAACAAAAACACAGTCTGCCTCCAGTCATGTTGCTTTCTACTGTGCTCTTTCCTTTTTTATAGTAAACTCACTGAGACAAACTCGAATCGATCCTTGTGGGCCTTTCTGCAGCTGATGCACACACCATATTCATCACAATAACTCAAAATCCTCTCCAGCTGTCAGCGTGTCACAGGTTCTTTTAGCTGTGGTGCATTTTAAGCAGCACAATGTGTGTTTGTGATCAAATGAGTGTGCTGCTCAAAAAACCCTCCCTCCCCTCTCTCTCTGTATGCTCACCATGTTTCACTCTGGAGTCAACGAGGGAAAGCTTGGCCCACACAGACCATCATGAATCAAAGGTTCAGAGTAGGTCAGAGTTTACTTACTTTCCTGGTTGAACGTAGTTATAAAAACAGCATATGTTGGAAATATTTGAGTGTACCTGCAGATCGTAGTAGAAGGATGTGATCTCAGAGCTGGAGTGGTTGTAAACATGTGTGATCCTGGTCGGGTAGTTCAGGTCAGCGTAGAAGAATTGCAGGTGTTGGCCCAGACTGTTCCGAGATGCCACACGCCGACCCAAACCGTCGTAACGGTACTGGATGGTCCAGCTGGCTGCCTTACTGTAGACACGGACTAAGAGACCTGGATAAAGAAGATCAATGACAGAATGAAGCTTAAACAAAAACTGCAGTTCACTGAGTGTCCACTAAAGGCTATCACCTGAAGTGAGTGACTCCCCATAGAGCTTCATTTTATCAGGATTTTCAAAACTCTATGAACTTTGCAGACATGCATGCAAACATGTCTAATGCAATATTTTTAAATAAACTTATAAGAAAAAACACTAAAAATTTCAGAGACAAAATTTCTTGTAAATACTAGAAAATTCTTTTAAGTTACCCACCTTTAGAGTTGTACTCGAATATCTCGGCTCCTCTCTGTCTTAGAAAACCGTCTTCATCCAGTCTGTACTGAACGTCTCCCAGACGGGTGATTCTGTCCCGCAGATCGTACCGTAGAGGGGTTAAGCGTCCGCTGTTCCCAGGGTTCAGCAGGTGCAGATTTCCGTTCAGGTCGTAGTTATACCTGCAGGGTCAGAGAGTTGTTAGCATGTGTCATCTGTCAGTGACCGCGCTTTAATCAGGTTCAGAGTTGGTCTCTTACCTCCACATCATCTTCTCATTGAGAGACACTGTCTGCAGCTGGCCATCAACGTCATACTCGTACCCATATTTGGTCGTGTTGGCAAATGGTCCGATCTTGATCTCTCGTTTGGTGACTCGGCCCATGTTGTCATATTGGATGGTAATCCAGTACATCAGGGACCTGAAAATCTCGTACTGGATCTCTTTGATGCGTCCGTGCTGGTCAAAGTGTTTGGTGTAGGTCATGACAGCAGTGGAGATAATCTGAGACACGGGGAGATACATTCAGATTATCCACAGATTATGTTTGACACCTGCAGAAAACCTGATCAGGCTTCGACACAGGGACCAGAATCAGGGTCTCTCTGTTTCTCAAGCATCTTACAACCTCTCCAGAGTAACACTCTGGTGTACAGAACCAGTTCCTAATTGATTTAGGAACGGGGCCCAATATGACAATCAACTTGTGTGGGACTTCAGAGGCTCTGTAGTGAATCCTTTACCATGTGGACCAGCTTCAGTCCAGCTGTTCCCACCTGAGCTGCAGACAGTGCAGCACATGAGAGGACCATAACCTGCTCAGCCAGAGCCCCCTCTGCTGGACAAGCCACATGATGGCACCCTTTCTGGGATACCCTAAACATCGTTATAGAGTTTTATCTTGCATTGATGCTGATATATCTGTGACTGACAAATGTGTAGGTAACCTTAAACGTTTGACGGATAAAAAAGTGGCGCCGGAGCGTAAATCATAAGTGCGGGTGTATATCATAAAACCCGTGCAGCTGTAGACGATGTTTCCTGCATTGTTTCGAATCATGTTGGCCGTCCATCAGCACTGTCAAATGATGTTTCTGGTGTGGAGGAAGAAGACGACTTCAAGTTCTCGTCATCATGTTTGCTTTACAAGTAATACATGAAACAATGATTAAAGGAGAAAGTGGTTTCCCAAAGCTGCCAAAAACGTCTCTAGAACGTGTCAGGTTCGGTCAAAAGAGACGTTTTCAAAGATCAGGGAGAGACTGTGAAATCAACCGTGACACTGGTAGAGATAGGAGACTCTGAGACCAATCTGCTCTCTAAACTGATCAATGCTGTTTTCCTCCGTTCTTTTGTTAGAGGACTGTTTCTAAAATGTTGTGAAGTGTGTTGCAGTCCTCTTTTCTCATATCACACCACACATCTCACCTGGTTGATGTCATAATAGATGACTCCAAACTTCCCAAACTGCTCCACCTTCCCTGAAATGTCATCGAACTGGTACAGGTCGATGGGCAGCGGCGTCTCGTTGATCACAGCCTGCATGCTGGTCACTCTGAAGCTGTTGTCATAAGTGTAGTCGAAGCGTGCATTCACCATCCCGTCCTCGCTGAAGCGGAAGATCTGCCGGTCGACCAGCGGGCCGATCTGCCTGTAACGGATGGAGCAGATGAAGCCTTCGCTCTGCAGGTTGACGGTCTTAAGCACGCCAGCGGTTTCATCATACGTGAAGCTGACACGGGTAGAGTCATAAAGGATCTCTGCCAGTTTGTTCTGAAAAACAAACAAAAAAAAAAAAGGTAAACACAGAGCCACAAGGGTTAATACTGCTGTCTCATATTCATGATACATATCATTTTATTACTGTTTACCAAGAAAACTGACTCTGTAAAGGGAAAAAAAAATGGAAGTAAACTATTTAGCTATTAACTATTTAGCAAACTATTCTGTTTTCTGGAAAACAGAATTCATTTTGCAGCAGTGTTTATAAAACATTAAAAAAATATATTTAAGGCTTGAAAAACCAGCAGTTTCTTTATGATTGTCTCTAAAGATGTGAAGGAATAAAAAGCTGCAGCATGACACTTTTAGATCGATGGCAGCTGTAGAGTCATTTTTTAAATATTCTACATGCAAAAGTAGATTTTTCTGAGGATTCAACCAGAAAAGTTTAACTGAATTCACCTGTCTGCGATATTTGTAGAGGATACGGCGACCGGTGCCCAGGTGTGCCACTCTAAGGAGCTGCAGAGAGAAGATTTTAATATTTAATATTATGGATGATGGTCAGATAAATGGGTCAGTGATCAGAGTACAATACCACTCGACACACTTCAAGATCTGACTGAAGCAGGACCACAGAAAAGTAAACAAACAGAGCTGCTTCAGAGCCATAAAACCACAGACTGAGGTTCTGAAGCGATGAGCTGAGGTAGAGGTCAAACCTCACCTGTCCGTCCTCAGAGTAGTCCACAGTGACAGAGGCGTTGCTCTCAGGTGGGGTGTAGATGTTCCGGTAGTATCCGATGGATCTGATGGTCTGCATGGTGTGGCGGGCCACGCTGGGCATGGTAACGGCTGACAGACGGTCCCCTGAGTCGTAGTCGAAGATGTACTGATGCTGACTGTGCAGCAGCAAGACCATGGACTGTGAGGAAGGGGGGACAAAGCAGAGAGGGGGGGGGGTGAACAGAGAAAACAGAGGAGTACTAGAGAACACCCTCACCCTCCAAACAATGTTTTAAAAAATAGAATATTTAAAGTGACACATACACTGAAAGTAGAGTGAAGAGATTATTTTTCGCAAGGGAAGCAATTTAATCTGACGCTTCTATTCCTATGAATACAAAAAACTGCTTAGTGGACTTATCAGACACAGATCTCCTTAAAGAAGGGGTATCGTGTTTTCAAATGTGCTTAACATGGACATAAACATGTGGATATATTCAAATTGCAACATATTCATCAGATCATCATGGCATCTAGAATCTCCCAACTGGTTTATGGCACGTTGAACCAAAGCTGCATCCTGTCTGTTTTGTGTCTCTTAGCCTCAAAAAGCAGCTTGAATGTTTCCTTTAAAAAACTTATCAACACAATCCAGCATTAAAAAGGATGGATGAGGTGGATCTTCATAATGAATCATCATCCAGAATAAGTATGTGTATGTGTTTGAACAGGAGTCCTGCTGATTGTGCTTTTTATGAATCTGAACCACAGCTGGGGACAATTTAAAGTAGTCTGAACAAAAGTACAAAAGGGGTGAGGACAGTTATGAAACCTTTCTGTAAAAATAATATATATATATAACACTAAGTGATTGGTCTGTGGTCTGAACATGTTCAAACCTTCAGGAAAATTGAAGTCCAACATTTCCTGTGAGAGGCAGAGACGGCAGCTCGGGTCAAGGAAATTGCTTCAACACTCGAACACAGCACAACATATATTTCTGGAGGCACATCCAACTCCACGTTTTCCTTGACTTGGCTGACCTGCTGCATGTCTGTCCTGAAACTCATCAGAGTCCATAGTTCTGCTGAGAATAAATGAGGATTTAAATAACGTATGAACTTCCTCCATGTGTCCAAAACTATCAATTTAATTGAACACAAACCGAGTGAATGAGACCACCTTCTAAACACTGTGTGGAAGATAACTGATAATGTGACATGATGCTCCACAGGTGTAAGAAAAAACATTTTCACAAACAGGTTAGAGATAAATCCATGAGTATAAAACAGCTGACTTCTTCAAACCCTGACAACTACAGCAACAGGGGGAAGAACTACACTGACACAGGATGATCGTCCTCAAATGTAGAGAGGGTCATTCAACAACCGAGACAAGGAGAAAACCTCAAACAGCTACAACCACCAAAACCACAGCCACCATGAAGCTACAACCACCATGATGCTACAACCACCATGAGGCTACAACCACCATGAGGCTGCAACCACCATGAAGCTACAACCACCATGAAGCTGCAACCACCATGAAGCTACAACCACCATGAAGCTACAACCAACATGATGCTACAACCACCATGATGCTACAACCACCATGAAGCTACAGCCACCATGAGGCTGCAACCACCATGAAGCTACAACCACCATGAAGCTACAACCACCATGAAGCTACAACCACCATGATGCTACAACCACCATGAAGCTACAACCACCATGAAGTTACAACCACCATGAAGCTACAACCACCATGAAACTACAACCACCATGAAACTACAACCACCATGAAGCTACAACCACCATGATGCTACAACCACCATGAAGCTACAACCACCATGAAGCTACAACCACCATGATGCTACAACCACCATGAAACTACAACTACCATGAAGCTACAACTACCATGATGCTACAACCACCATGAAGCTACAACCACCATGAAGCTAAAACCACCATGAAGCTACAACCACCATGATGCTACAACCACCATGAAACTACAACCACCATGAAACTACAACCACCATGAAGCTACAACCACCATGATGCTACAACCACCATGAAACTACAACCACCATGAAGCTACAACCACCATGAAGCTACAACCACCATGAAACTACAACCACCATGAAGCTACAACCACCATGAAGCTACAACCACCATGAAGCTACAACCACCATGAAACTACAACCACCATGAAGCTACAACCACCATGAAACTACAACCACCATGATGCTACAACCACCATGAAGCTACAACCACCATGAAGCTACAACCACCATGAAACTACAACCACCATGAAGCTACAACCACCATGAAACTACAACCACCATGAAACTACAACCACCATGAAGCTACAACCACCATGAAGCTACAACCACCATGAAACTACAACCACCATGAAGCTACAACCACCATGAAACTACAACCACCATGATGCTACAACCACCATGAAACTACAACCACCATGAAGCTACAACCACCATGAAGCTACAACCACCATGAAGCTACAACCACCATGATGCTACAACCACCATGAAACTACAACCACCATGAAACTACAACCACCATGAAGCTACAACCACTATGAATCTACAACCACCATGAAACTACAACCACCATGAAGCTACAACTACCATAAAGCTACAACCACCATGAAACTACAACCACCATGAAGCTACAACCACCATAAAGCTACAACCACCATGAAACTACAACCACCATGAAGCTACAACCACCATGAAACTACAACCACCATGAAACTACAACCACCAAGAAGCTACAACCACCATGAAGCTACAACCACCATGAAGCTACAACCACCATGAAACTACAACCACCATGAAGCTACAACCACCATGAAACTACAACCACCATGAAGCTACAACCACCATGAAGCTACAACCACCATGAAACTACAACCACCATGAAGCTACAACCACCATGAAACTACAACCACCATGAAGCTACAACCACCATGAAACTACAACCACCATGAAACTACAACCACCATGAAGCTGCTACCATAGTGATGGTGTGTTCTGAGCATGATGAATCTTGTTTTTTTACACTCTGTCTTCCTGTGTGAGTTTTCAGTGAGGAGTGAATTTGACAGATGGAGACAGGACGTGAATGAAAAACAAGAGCAGGGGAAGGTGAGACTGAGCACAGAGTGACACATGGGGTAATAGAGGGTGGCTCATTTATCCAAGGTAGAGCTAGAGAGAGAGAGAGAGAGAGAGCGCTCCTCTTCTTGAGGGCCACCCCTCAGATGATCAGCTTTGTTTTTGTGTTCTGTGCCCTTCCTTCTCGTTTTATCACCTTCCTCTTCGTCCTTCTCTTCCCTTTGTTTTCACTTCAGTCCCTTCTTTTGTTGTCAGGTTCTTTTGTTTTATTTATTATTGATGAGAGTCCTGCCATTGTGTTCTAATGCTGACACTCAGGGGTAGAAATCCACTTTTCTCATAGTTTCCTCGGCGCGTCTTCCATTACGGCTCCATAATAATAGAAACACATCATGTTCTGGATTTAATCTCCTTTAAAGTCTCTCTCAGAAATGTGCAAGAATAAACTCATTTAGTCTTCTGACATGGTTTTGCATTTTCCTCCCTCTCTTTTTTTCTTCATTTTCTCTGACTTCCTCTCGTACTTTCTCCCTCAGCATCATTCTCTCTTTTGATGCAGTTCTTCCATCCTCTGTCTTGGTGTCTCCTCTCTCCGTCTCTCCATGCTTTAGCTAACGTCCCCTGGGTCTTGTTTCCTTGTCGTGCTGCTGTCTCTGCAGACTCTCTTAAATATCCCTCTCCGTCTCTCCTCTTCCATCTCTCTCTCTATCATCTCTTCCTCTCACTGCACACAAACAAGACTTGCTGCTGTTTACTGTCGTGCTTCATCTGTCTCTTCCTCCGTCTTCCTGAGCTAACAAACAGAAAGAGTCTGATTTATCCCTCCTGTCTCCTCCTGCTTGTCCTCCTTCTATTGGTAATTTCACCACAGGGACTCTCCTCTCTTGTTCTATTTGAAAGACAAGGTGGGCGAGTTTTTAAAGGCTCTCCTTTATAAGTCCCCTCTTTTTTTCTCCCCCGCTTTTCATGCACCTCTTCCCCTTTTTTTTTCCTCTCGAGGATTTTTACTGCTTTGTCCTCTTTCAGGTGACTCCTTGTCTCCTCTTTCTCCTTAAGAATCAAACCCAGTCATCCATCTCTTCTCAACAGGGAGATGAATCTCTTTCCATCCCTTTGGGATCACTTTGATCACAGAGGTAAAAAAGGAAAGGACCTCTCCTTTCCATATGACACACATACGTCCTTGTTTTCTCTTCCCTTTCAAAACTTCTCTGCATCTTTTCTTCATGCAGATGAAGAGAGATGGAAACAGCTGTTAGCTGGTGGAGCTGCAGTGGTTAGTAACAGTACAGTGAAGATGACTGTCTGATTCTTCTGGAGGCTAATGACAAGCTAACTGTCATGTTTTCATGGTATCAGATTCTCTCTGGTCATGTCTACATGAATTCAGCTCTTTATCAGACCAGAGATGAAAACAGAGCTTTGCAGGCTTGTTTCTCGCTCACCCATGCTGTCATGTGGATGTTTTTCCAGCAAGTTTTTCACAGGGCTTCATGACTTTAACAGCAGGAGGGAGGATTACGTTAACTCCACTCTTACAGGCTGTTCATGTTTTAAACTGTATGGGGTGGGTCAGATTTGATCTGGACCAAGGAATTCCTCATGGTTATAGTCTATACCAAATTCTAAACTACAGAACTGCTTAGACCAACATTTAAAAGATTCTTGGCACAACAATCACATGAAACACAGTTAACAGGACAGGAAGAGAGAAACCTTTCACCTCAACACTAACTTTTGTGATTTGTAACACAGTAGACATTTTCTCCATTGTTGGCTCTTGTGCCAACTACAGATGTTGAACATGTCACCACCTGGCCTCTATCGCCTCATATTTCCCTGTCACCCAAAGAGGCCGATGTATTCATAACTTCATGTTTTGATCAGATTCAAACAGGTGAGTAGTATAAAATTCAGCCTGAACAGTTGTCAGGAGTAGAGAAATGAGCTGTAGATACCAAACTTTGGTTTGTTTCAGGCTGAAGAAGATGTTTATTTCTGTTTGGACATTTAAACACAGTCAGTGGATCCCTTTAGAGCCGACGTCATCATAAAGACGCACATGCATTTCAGTAACAGATGTAGCGTTAATCTCTGTTCATCCAGACGAGTTATCGTTCTTTAAACTCTGAATTTAAACTAAGATAAAACTTCTGGTCGTTCTGTGGTCAGCTGTCAGAAACAGCTGCACAAAGCTTTTAAGTATCCAGAACAAAAGTTGAGAAAGGACACTTTTGTTTGCTGACCAGTGCAAAAAAATCAAAAAACTCATTGTTTAAGTCCCTCTGTTTTTTGTGCATTCAATACTTCCACTTTATATAAACATGCTGTGTAATAATAAACTCTGCAGCTACATGGATAATAACCTGAGCCATATCTTAGGACTGAAAATCTGAAGTTTTTCTTTCTTTATCTTTTGTCTCATTTTTCCTTTCTTGTCTCATGCCGATTTAACAACAGACCTGTGTTTGTGTCCTTTTTTCCCACCCTATTAAAAGCTCTCTCTCTCTCTCTCTCTCTCTCTCTCTCTCTCTCTCTCTCTCTCTCTCTCTCTTTCTTACTTTATGACAGAAAATTTCTCACCTTGGAAAATGAAAAACAATTCAATTAGTGTTGCTGACTGTGTTTGACCAGAATTTATTAAAAACTCTGAAACTTCCTTTGGGAGTTGAGAAAACAAAGAACAAAGTCTCTCTCTCTCTCTGTGTGTGCTTCAGTTTGTTATTTATCATTTTATTTATAAGCTGTGCAGATTTTCTGCCACTGTACCCTCTTGAAAGGAGTGTTTGTCCGTCTTTTTTATCCACCAGCTGCGTTTCTAAAGCTCTTATGAGGGACTTTGTGTGTGTTTTGGGACAAACCTGTGTCTCCTTTTTAAGTTTATTTTAAATCTCATCATTTTTCATATTTGATTTGTACTCCAATCTGTCCAGTCGTTGTTGATTGTATATATTTTTGGTGTGAGGAATATCTTCTGTTCCTGTACCGTGCTTCACATCTGTCACTTTGTCACCTGTCTTACCTTGTCCAGGTAGGTGTAGCTCCATGTCTTTCCATCAGCAAACACTCTGGAGATTATTCGTCCCTGACTGTCATACTCCCACCGCTCTGTGGTCGGACCCCTCTGCAGGCCTGTAACCTGCCCCGTGCTGCACACACACACACACACACACACACACACACACACACACACACACACACACACACACACACACACACACACACACAGATTTAATAATGCTAAAAACTTTTAGTCTCTTAAGTTCACCCTAAAGACTCGGTCTAGGAGCGTTTTGGCCTATTGTATGTCTGCATTTCCACCACGGGCTGAGACTCGGGTAGATCATGTAAATCAGGCGTATGAGAGAAAAAATAAAAGTAACACACCACCAGTACAGAAGAGGGCAGTACAACAACACTGAAGGCCTTTATTTAAAAATGACACCACAGAAGAAGAAGAAGAAGAAGAAGAAGAAGAAGAAGAAGAAGAAGAAGAAGAAGAAGAAGACGACAGACCGTTTTCCAAACCCCAAACTTCAGACTACATGTGAATGTAAGAGAATAGTTTTCATATTTTAGCAAAGAGTTCTTCAAAGTTATTGTTTATTTTTGTGTTTTTGGTCCCTTTATTATGGTTAAAGGCACATTTTGAATTAATAAAGAAAAACAACTAATTCAGGGAAAGGTTTCAGGGTCCTGTTTTTGATGAATAAAAAACTGAAAAGGAACTAAAATTATACTACGGCAGAATCATCTGAATTGATTTTTAATCTTACACAAAAGGGTTCTTCGTTTATTGAAAATAAATCCAGAACAGATTGACTTTTTATTTTTACAGCCCATAGAAAAACCTCTTCCATATAATCCACACATGGTTTAAAAAAAGTTAATCAGTGGTTTGTTTGGGCTTTAAAGAGTTAATCTCAGTAAACACTTTTACACTACAAATGAGAAGTTTAACCTGAGTGCCACCCACACAGACAAACAGTGTTAGCACTGTGCATTGTGGGAAACAATATGCCAGGTAGACTGTTCCGATGCATACTGAGAAATTGTCCCGGCTCAGTAGGACATCTGTGAATTTTTGGCATACTGCCTACTACATACTGACTTTCAGCCAAATCAGTACGTACTGGGAGTGTAGGAGGATTTTGTCTTTCCTTCTGTAGCTGCTTTAACAGAATCCACAGCATGTGGCAGAAGTTTGTTTTTTTGTAAAGGTAAAAAAAATTGGTTCTGACAAACAAAATTCCCGCTGCCACATAAAACTCAGTGAGAGTTTATCTTATGAATATGATTTAGTGCTAATAGAAGTCCTTTGTTCACTCTGTGGAGACAGAAATCAAACTTAAATCTTCAAATTTAAGGGATGAATGTTTAAGGCCATTCAGACTGGTTCCCTCAAAGAAAGAGCTCCTCATTGGTGTCAACGTAAAGTGAAAACATCATCTCCAGGACTATTTTCCAGTGAGTTTGGACCATGTGCTTTTCTGAGTTTGATGCAAACAAACAGCAGCTTGAGTCATGAACTAACTAGTTTCAGCAGATGGTTTAACGTGGATTTAACACCCCAACGTTAGACCGGGTAGAGCTGGTCCAAAAGGCCATAAAGCCACCTGCTGAAACAGAGTTTGGATCTGCACTCATGTCCAACTATCAGACAAACAAAAGTCTTCCTTTGGTTAGTTTGTTCTGATCCCTCCTCATTGCTCTGAGTACCAGTTAAATGACACACACACACACACACACACACAGGTTAAAACACAGATTGAAAGATGTGAAATGATAACGTCCCAGGTGTGTGGGTCCTACCTGGAGTAGGTGAGATTGACTGACAGCAGCTTGCTGCTGGGCACCCAGAGAGTTGGGTGGCCTTGCAGGTCGTAGATGATTTTCAGCAGGAACTTTCTGTGGTCATCATAAATCTTCTCTGTCCGCAGTGAACGGTCGTAATCCACAGAGAGCAAATTCCTGCCGTTTACCTGAAGGAGACACAAACGTAACCACAGTTCAATCAATCAATCAATCAGTGGAGCAGATTTCAATGACATGAATGCCCAATTCTAACCCCATTGAGAGCTCACATGTATTAAACATCAATATGATCAATCAGAGGCATGAAAGAAGCAGCAACAAGTCTTTGCTTTGCAGCAATAAACAACTTGAGCCTGACCACAACTTGGTTTGTGGAGCTCAAACTGCTTGAATATTGTGTTAAACTGATGGCATAACAAACACACATGTGGACATTAATCTGCAGGGAGGACAGAAGGCTAGTGGTGCTAGCTCTGCTAGCTCTGCTAACACAGCCATGTTCTGTAAACCTTTACTTTGCTCACACACAGACTCTGCAGCTGTGTTCAACAAAATGTGTTCAGTTTGGACTGTTACATTTTTTCACACTAGTCTGAATTTAAAATTCAGATAAAACAGCTTCATACCTCATGCTCAATTCTCGCATTATCCTCCCACATCATACTGTATCCATTGGTATTACACCCTGGTGTATCACATCACAGTGAATGAACTACATCACATCAAATCAAAGCAGGGCTACAAAGGGCTGGAAAATTTCATGTTAATTTCAAGAAAGTTTCCTGAAATCTCCATGGAAATTTAAGATCAGGAATATTGGAAATTTTCAGGGTTTTGTTGCCGTCAACTTGAATTCTCTAAAATTCTCGGAAAACTCTGGCTCTGAAATCTTGGAAGTTTTCAGGGTTTTTGTCTTAGTACCATCTTGGTTCAAAAATATTGCATTATACATTTTTATGCATGTCTGCCTATAACAAAATAAAATGTTTCATACTCATGTTTATGAAATTGACCAGGTAAATACTGTTAATATAAAATCACAAAAAATCCTGTTGATTTCCAAAAATTCCCATGAAAAGTTTCCAACTTTGAGAATTCCTTTGAACTTTGTAACCCTAAATCAGATTTTATCAAAATATTTTCATATATAATTTCACTGTGAGAGTCACAGCACGGAGTTAAGAGCTGTGATTCTTGAAGATGGCAGAAGATGGATAGCAATAAACAAAGCTAAATATAAATAAAAATAAAACAGATTTTACTGGATGGTTTAGCCTCCTGGGAACATGATTATTGATGTGTGAGTTTTCATCTATCCACCGGAGTATGTTACATTTTTTTCACGAGTATTCTGTCAGAGAAGAACTCATTCACAAAATGAGAGCAGCCCTTGGAGAATATGAATACTGTCAGTTTGTGGGTATGTGCCATGAAGTTTCTTGGACATTCAATAAAAGCTAATAATAAAAAAAAAAAAACAGTAAAGAAAAAGAAACATGAAAATTCCCCTTTTTTTTTCTTTCTACAGCATTTGTATAACACATGGATAACATTGTTAATTTTTTTTGAGTCTGTTAACTAAACATTGATTTGTTTTTCAGATAATTTCCTGCCTTAAGGGTGAATTTTTCCAGTTATGCCAACCTCATGTGGATGTAAGGTATGAATTGTGATGTTGCTGGCATAGGGAGTGTTTCTGTAACTTAACAGATTTTTACTGGTGTAAAAGTGTAAAAGTGATAAAAAAAAGGCTCCTCCTCCAGAATAAACAAACCATCCCTGAAGAAGCCCGGGTGTTAGAGTTGTGTTTCAGGATCAATTAAACTCTGCTACTACAGAGCTGGCTGATCTCTTCATGGCTCTCTAACTGCTGTTGTGTTTGTTCAAACTCACATTTACAAAGACCGATGGTCCAGGTCCAGCTCAGAGCTCACCTCACAGCTCCCTGATGGAGGGGAAACACTCAGAATATCAGCCCATCCATTGTTTCTCAGACGTGTTTCATTAAGGAGAGAGGTCTGCTGGATTATGTTCAACACCCGTGTCTCTCGTCTCTCCATCCCGGCACTCATTCATTTGTGAATTAGCACCAGTTGAATGTAGTGAGGTGAGTGACGGCAAGGCAAAGAGAGGATATATCAGGATGATTGCTGTAAGTCAGCTGGATGAAAAAGTGTAACAGCAAAGAGTGATACAGAGAGTAAACTTCATGGTTTTTAATAGTACACTGACAGTCAATAAAAACGCATCACTTATTTTGTGTGTACAATTTTTAGCTGCTGGCATTTTTCTATTGTTGTATGGGTTCAGAGTTACTCACAAGGCCAATCCACAAGAGTCTCACCTTAAAAAGAAGGAAAATTTATGCTTCAGTGATTTTGGGATTGGCATTTAAGAAATCATACCAGGGTACAGAATTGGTGCCGGTTTAAAAAAAAGGATGGGTCTCAAGATTACAAAATGTGGCCTATATAAAGCCAACACCAAATACGGTTGTGGAAGTGTGGAATAAAATTTGATAATGCCACGTTTGATACGAGATGAACGTCACCATGCCCTGGGAATGATTGAGGGTGGCTTGTCCCAGAGAGCTGTGGCACAAAGATTGGGTTGTCATCAGTTGACAATAGTACGGCTCATCCAGCGTTATCACGCCACAGCCTCTGTACAAGATAGGCAGCGTCCAGGAAGGCCCCGGGTCACATCAAGACGTCAGGATAGACAGATCCAGATGGAGCATTTACGTGACAGATTCCGGACTGCAAGTCAGACAGCATGTGAAACACCTGGTTTTCGTAATCCCCGTATCAGCAGCCCCACTGTGCGCTGCCGTCTGCATGAGTTTGGTCTGCAAGCACGCAGGCCCGTCCGAGGTCCTGATCTGACACCAGCACACCGCCGGGCACGTCTACAGTGGTGCCGTCAGCACGAGCGATGGACTCAGATCAACTGGAACTGTGTGCTAATTACTGACGAGAGCAGATTTTGCTTGGATCTGGCTGATTGACGTGAACGTGTTTGGAGACGACGTGGGGAACGTTATGCTGCCTGCTGCATTCAACCAAGGAATCGTTAAAGAGGACCCAATGTGATGGTGTGGGGTGGCATCTGTGGTTACCACAAAATGCCACTCTTGTCATCGACGGCAATCTCACTGCTTGGCGTTATGTGGACACCATTCTCAGACCACACGTTGTTCCATTCCTGAGAGCACATCGACGCCTTACGACGTTACAGCAGGATAATGCACGTCCACACACTGCACATGCCACCATTGAATATCTGGAAGGTGAGAATGTTGATGTCATGACTTGGCCTGCTTATTCTTGGCCGGATCTGAACCCAAATGAACATGTGTGGGATCTCATGAAGCGCTAGATTGCAGCACGTGTTCCACGACCACAGAACCAGGATCAGTTAATCCAGGCAGTTCAGGAGGAGTGGCAAAACATGCCTCAACACAGAATCCGCCGGCTAGTGTCCAGTATGAGGCGGAGATGCACTGCTGTATCGCTGCTGCTGGTGGAAACACCCAGTATTTGAGATCTGGATATTCATCATTGATGGGTGTTATTAGTTGACATGGATTGTGACAGTTTTTGGATAAAATTTAGTTCTAAAATTGATTGCATTTATTGAATGATATTTTGTTACACAATTAACAGCTATTCATTTGGACAAACTTGGGCTAGTAGTACAATTATTTAGACATCCTATGACTGATGCGTTTTTATTGACTGTCAGTGTATATGTGGGAGCTATTAGTCCTTCTTTTTGTACAAATGGTTTGAATAAAACAGATCTTCAGACAAACTTACAAACAGTGAATGTAGTCTTTGACTTCTTTGAGGGGTCTCTACCTGAGGTCAGTGATGGGGATTTCCTTGTTTTGTTTTTTATATCATTTACTATCAGGCTGTTCAAATGTTGATTTTTATGCCTTAGTTAAGAGCAGGACTTGAATAACTAGATCATCCTAAAAAAGGATGCTTGGCTGCTGCCTCCTGTTTGATGTGACTTCTTCTTTTGAATGTCTGAGCTGAAGATGGGACTTTGATCCTCACTCAGGACTGCAGGCTGTCATATCTGTGAGCCAGGAGCAGTGTTTGTTTCTCAAAGAAGTGTGTCAGGTTTTTAAAGGTTTTCAGAGGCTCCAGTTGTTATTTTAAGTGTTGCACTCTGACGGGCAACATCTACAAGCTGTTTGCCCCTACAACTGTAGGACTGAAGTTGATTTATTTGGGTGATTTTTTTTAAAGGTAGAAAATCAAAAACTCTTTGCAGCAACAAGGTAAAAATCAGACCATGTATGTGAAAGGTAGTACCAGGTCTTTCCATTCTTCCAATTTTCAGAGGTGGACCTTGATAAAGTATATGAAATTTAAAACAGATTCAACCTTGTATGGTGAAGATACAATATTTTACTGTGTCATGGTGAGACATCAGAGTTTGATGCGTTGCCAGACTCACACCCTTCAAGGACAGGACACAGCCTGAGAAATGATGCTTCATTATGGTGGAAGTATAATTTTTTAACACATTAGAAAATAATATGTTAAAAACAGGAGGAGTTACATATGACAGAGTAAAATGCATGACTTTTTGATTGCAAGAGGGGGGTTTTGTACTTCAAGTGATGGCACAAATCCATCCACAGCTCTGAGACTTAATGTGTGTGTTTCGGTATGGATCCAATTTTGTACATGAGAGTTATTAAGGTTTGCATGTTGCCAATGATATCATCAAATTTAGCCTTCTGTCCAAACCACACTCAATGAGTTACAAAAAATATTTCAATAACTGTTTATCTTCAATGTGTGAACTACACACAGACTCAATTTGGAGTTGATGCGATAAAAAAACAGGGAAAGTTCATTAAAGTACATACCTAATAAATTGTCAAAAATTGTAAAAAATCGGAAATTCGACTCAAATTTCTGAACTTCCTGATGGAATTTCACAATAGTCACAAGAGACTCTTCAGTAGATCTTTGCATGATAGTTGTGCTTCACAAATTTCAGGCATGAAGATGAAAGTAGCTGGAGGGGCTGATTTTTTTTTTTTTTTTTTAAAGGGGCACTAAACAGGGTGCAAAGGAAAGCAACAAATTCATCAAATCCAAGGTTCCGAGAGGGCCTTCGCCATCCCTGTAGTTAGTCTCGGCCCTGATGATAAACCAAGATTTTTTTTTCATGATAGCCCTGCACAGCCTTGTTGACTATTAGATCTCTGCAAAATGAGACAGAAAAACAGGCTAACTAACAGTATGCGAAAGGTTTGAACAATCCACAAACTGTGCTGCAGACTCAGCCTCTTTGTGTTGTTTGCAGGTATCTGGATGATCCATTATCCATTACTGCACAGGCTCCATATATATGAAGCTTTTATATGAGCACAGTATGAGACAGCTGTATCTATTATCCACACAGACTGACTCTTTTGTCAGTCGTGTCTGTTGGTAGAAATTTTCAACTCGTTCAACAAGCCCCTCTGACAAGAACCCACCATTAACTGACATCTCAAGCACAATCCAGGGCCTCCAGTAGGGTCTTCAGAAAACCTCAATCCAGTGTGCAGATCGTAATTATAGTTACAGTCGTTCACCATCATCTTTTCATCATTGGAGCTGAAACCATCTTGTTGTTTCCAGGACACAGGAAGCTGAGTTAAGGACAAACTCTCCTCCGTGTGAATACCAAACATGCAGCTGACATACACAGCACACATGTAATATTTCTGCTCCTCTTTCTGCTCATTATTGCTCGCTCAGAGCACAGCAGTCCCCCACACATGCTAGGACATTTATTACTGTTTATGGGCTCACGCTGAGAGTGTTTCAGGCTCTCAGGATGCTTCACGGGGGAACAGTTTCCTTTGTTATTTGGGGTCAGTTAGGGAGCACTTCATGCAATATTCAGACCGATCACTGTCCCATCATTCTCAGCTCTAAAGAACAGCTGATACAGTGACATGATGCACACAAACAGGAAGTGCTCACTTTGTGTGTGTGTGTGTGTGTGTGTGTGTGTGTGTGTGTATGGGGGGTGTAATGTTGGGAGTCAAACTGCAGGATTTGTTTCAGCCTGTATGTTTTTACCTCTTCTGTGTCAGTTTATCCTTTTAGAGCCCAGAAACTGTCCAGTTTATACTCTAGTGTTCAACCTCAGACTGCAGGATGTTTTTTTTTTTATTTTTTATTTTTTTGTTATTGTTTTGAATAAGCATAATGAAGACCGATCATCTCATCCTTTTAGGTAGAAATTGTGAAAATGCTCATCATAATCTCCTCTAGTTCAAAAGACTGTTTTTAAATATATTTTTCCTCAGTGCAAAGTTCAAACAAGTAAACCCTCACCCTCCGGTTGATGAAACACCCAGATCTCATTGTGAGTCTGGTCTGAGACTTGTGCCCAGAGAAACTGATTCTGAGTTTTTGATCTGAGATTGAATTTACAATTTTGAAAGTGAATTTATTTGCTTTGAAACTGTGTTCAACCTAGTTGATGATTCAACTCTCTTTCTTCCTTAAATTCAAAAATAAAAAAAAAATCAATTTGGGCGCAGTGTCGCAAATATTAAGTCATTCACGTCTATGAGGGAGAGTAATGGAACACAGATTCACAGAGGTCCTCTTCACATCTGCTTCTAATGAACTGTATGAATTTTGTGAACTGAAGTGGGATCTCGTATTTCTGAATTTAAGGAAGAAAGAGAGTTGAATTTTCAAGTAGGCTGAACACAACTTCAAAGCAAACAAATATCAGATCATTCTTTTTCAAATCTCAGTCGGTTTATTTTCCCCATGAAATTAATCTTTGCAGCTGCTTTTGAAGTCATGTAAACACAGGGAACTTGTGCCACCATTCCGCTAACTCTGCAGGATTATAAATAGAGTTAAGCTCCAACTGAAATACAACTGGAGCACCAGACTGAGCCTCATCCTGTGGAACCTGTAGATAAAATCTTGGAGATGGACCGGAGCTCAGGGTTAGCTCTGTTTAGAAAAAGAGCACTCACTCTGAGCTTTCTCCCAAACACGATGACTTTCCCTCGTGTCTGCTCCTTCCTGAACCGCCACTCCACCAGGTTCTGTCCGTTCTCCCCTGGCAGCGTCATGTTACGTCGGGCTACAGTTGGGTTAGCAGCACCTTAAAAAGAAAAAAAGGAAAAAGGGGGTGAAAAATGAAAAAGGTTCAGGAATTTTTCGGGACTAAAAATAGTCCCAAGACCACCATCGTTCCCTATATGTCCTCTTCCATGTTGTGTTTGGTGTTAGCCGGTTGCTGCTATCTCTTGCAATGTTTCTTCTTCTATGTTTTTGTGAGGTCACGTGTGGTCAGGTGAGATTTCTGTCTTGGAGGATGAGATTCTAGATCGGTGGTGGTACTTCGCTTTAGATGTCTAATGTACCTACAGCAGGAAACGTTATTTTCTATCATTTCGATTTGAACCTTTTCCTGACATAGAAACTCCAGACTCACTGTGAGCATCACGAGGGTGTGATTCGTTTATTTTCTGGATGTTTCTTTTAACTTCACATCAACAAATGAATCACAAAACACTCAAAAATCCACCCAGGGTCAGGGTTTGATCCAACAACCAACACGTCTAAGCGAAGAAAGAAATATAATGATGATGCTGCTTCTTGTACCATTGCACTATTTCCATAAAGATTATTGCAGAGATCTTTTAACGTTACCAGTTTCATTCAGTTCAGAAATTATATCCCTTTTTTTCCACTGCTGCTGTCCTGTTTGCACAGCCTGCTGTTTTAAAGCATCATAACAAACTCTGCAGAGACTTGACACCTACTTCAGTCGATCATCAATCACTGTGAGCATCTCTTCTGTATTTACTGCTCTAATCTTGTATTATTCAGCAGTAAAAGCCGGCCTGTAAACCTGGAAAGACTGCACTGAGCAAAGATAACAAAAGGCTGACAGAAACACAAGCAGGCCTGTTTATTATGACAGATCACCGTCTGTATATCCAGCACACCTAAATGCTCAGAGAGCTCCTTTTTTATGTTTTACTGATTTGATTTCTGCTGTGATGAATGTGAAGCAGTCGCTGTCCAGAAAGGAGAAAGAAAAGCACAAATATGAATTTTAAACACGTCTGAGGTGCTTTTGTGTCTAAATGGAAGTGATTCACAGAATAAGACTGAGACGAGAAATGTTTGAAGCCTGTGAGAGATCCTCAAACACATGCTGCTCTGGTTTCATAGGGAGGGGTTCCACTGCTGCACTGAGAGCTTACAGCATCTTTAACATGGATCTGAAACTACAAGAAGAGTTGATGTGTACGTTCAAAATATGGATGAAATAGATAACAAGTTCTCTCACTTACCTGACTAACAAAATTTAGCTGATCAGTAGAAATGAAGATCAGCTATGTCTAACTCCTTTTTGTGTTTCTAGTTTATAATGATGGATGAAATATGTGATTGAAACTAGTTTTTGACAGTAAAAGGACCCACTCTCATTACTGTTTAGTTGCCTCCCACTTTGGGGGGCACTGATATAAAACACAGTAACTTACATTCACACAGTCAAAAGTTAAGAAAGGTAGTAAAATAACTGATCAGTACTCCCTTATATTTGTTTCACTTATGTTGGGGAACCAAGTAGAGCCCGAATAATTAAACATCATCAGTCAATCTGTAACTGATGTATCTGCTTTTTCACTGCGTGGAGCTTCTGTGGCTCTGTCTCCAGTCATTTTAAAATAAGAGGGTTTTTTTTTTTATCCTCGGTGGGTTTGGGATCAAGAGAATTTATAAGTAGTGTAAATGATCTTTGTGAGATAAACAAAGATTTATGCAGCTGTTAATTCCCATGTCCATCATTATCTAATATCAGACTGTTATACAGTTTAAAGTGGTTCAAGTTTCATCTTAGTGAAATCAGTGTGTTTACAGTCCTTATGCTGACAGTGTTACTAATTAAAGTTCATTATTTTCATTTAGTCGTGTTCTGCTTCTTTATCTTCAGTCAGATTTTGGGTATTAGAATACTTTGTGTTCATGAACAGTTTATATCCTGTTTATGATCTTATTTTATATATCAGCCCATATATTGCATATCACTTTTTTATAAGCCCCAAGTATCTGTATGGGTATCAGCCCCAAAAATCCCATGTCGGTCAGGCTCTTGTACCAAGTGCACCTTATTTGATCCTTAAGGGCGGAGCCACACAGCCTGCAGTCTGTTGATTGTTTGACAGAGTCGCCCCTTCCTGATCTAGTCTTCCTGTTGTGATAAACTGTCTTGTGCCAAGAAGAAAAGTCTGCTTTGAGTTTCTCAGCAGGCTGCGCTGTGACATGCTGTTATAATGTCAGACCATTACAGAGCTGGATAAAAGCCCCACCCACCAGGAAGAGCAGAGTTTAACCAATCAAACTAGACCAAACTAAACTGGACCAACTGAGGGAAACACACCATAACATTCACCATCTGGTTTATGCTCTAATTACAAAAACAAAGATCTCCTTATAAGAGTTATTTCCTTTCCTTCCTTCCTTCCTTCCTTCATCATTCATTCATTCACTGCATGATCCTTGTTATCCGCTGATGTTGTGTCCAACATATTTGGTGTTGGTCTGCAGATTTCTGGCGAGGTTCCATTGTGTTTACCTGCGAGTATATGAGGCTCTGTCTGGTAGTGTGTGTCCATCCCATTGGCGTAGATGACCCTCAGTGAGTGGTCGTTTCCCACCTGGTAGCTGTTACGGAGCTGATCTGTAACGCAGAGACAAAGAGAGAGAATGGAACGGTGACGTTAATTCACTTTTTCCATTACGAGAAGAAAAGGTCACAAACTGTGTAACAGACCGAGGTTAAAGGATTTAAAGGACAGAGAGAGAGAGAGAGAGAGAGAGAGAGAGAGAGAGAGAGAGAGAGAGAGAGAGAGAGAGAGAGAGAGAGAGAAGGAAGGGAAGCAGAGAAAACAGAGCAATTAATTTCCCGCTCTGTGTTTGAAGCTGCTAATGGAGCACAGAGCAGGTATTAACGTCCCCCAGTCTCCTTTAATTAGGTTCCCCTTGACCTCTCAGGACTAATACACAAAGTTGTGTGTTTGTGTGTGTGTGTGTGTGTGTGTGTGTGTGTGTGTTTCAACTGTACACCATTTTTCATAGCTTCCTCTTTCCCCTTTGAACATTCCTCTGGTTAATTTGTCTTTTTGTCTGTTATGAAGACAGAAAAATCAAAAGAAAAACAAACATTTGATGCTCTGAACGTTTGAACTCATTAATCTGCTGAAGTTTTCCTTTTAATTTTTCCAAAGTTCAGGTTGGAACAGAATCAATAATAAAAGCAGAGCTACATAAGAAAATAAAGCAAAGTCAATGAAAGGAAGAACATTTCCTACACAGTTTAAATGTTTATCCATTTCTAAATCAATGTAAATGTATGGTCAAAAGTCCATTCTGTTTTTTTCCTTTTTATCATGTTTTACTATTTGTTTTAATCTTTTTTTTTCAGTAACAATCTATGAAATTAGCTTAGTGAGTGCTTGAAGGTCGAAGCAGTCAATCAAGCCGTTTAAAAATAAAAATAAAAATTATAATATTAAAACCTTACTTTTTATTGCAAAGAAGAGGGATTTCAATTTTGTATAGTTTTACAACAAATTTCTACTACTACTGTATTTTTTTCTTTTTGCACCCATAATTATCTTTTTTATCCATTTATACTTGTTTTTATTCAGTAATCTCCATTTTGCCATGTTCATTTTCACATTTCTTTGGCCTCCCTGAGTCTCCATATTGCAGCTGTTTGGAGCACATCCTTGACTTTGGATCTTCCTCATTAGGCTCCAGCTTTGAACAAAGCTTCATTTAAAGTGTTCAGAATGACTGTCATCCCAGGCAGGTCATGATAAAATCCTGCATTAATTTTTCCTGTTCCTCTTCATGTAAAATACAAATAGTCTTTAACTTATGAAGATTCCTCAGTCTTCATGAAGCAGTCATCATCAGAAGGCTGTACTTGCTCGTTTTTCATGTCTGTGCTGCTTTTTTCACATAACTGGCTCTCTGTGGAGTGCAGACGATGGCGAGGATGTGAAACCATAAATAATGTACGTGAATTGATGGAGAGAAACGCTGCACTCGTCAATGGCTTTGAATAACTTATTACATATCAATCGATGCTGCTGGGCTGAGGGAGACTCTGCTATGTTTGCTTCGCACTGGGAACCTGGAGCTCTCTCAGAAACAAATCATCACCAGCCACCCGAGGCCGCGCTCCAACCGGTTCATTAGTTCACGTTTAACAAGGGCAGCGGGGCTAAATTATTGTTTTCCCTCAGCGTTTATGCTGAATGTCTCACCCGGAGGAGGGTGAAAGCAGCACCTTCCTCTCTCTGCCATGACAGATAAACTGAAGAATCCAACCAGTAACCCTGACATCTCAGGTCTGTTCAAAGAGACGGTAAAAATATTATTCAGCATTTTTACTTCAACACACAGGAGCTGCAGACGCCTTCATCTGTGTTTTTTTTTCCAGTCTGATGTGAGGTTGCAAAGGGGTGGATAATTTCCAGGGTTTTTGTTAGGTAATGCACCTAAACCAATTCAACCCACAATAAATGCACACATTAGCATCATGCATTCTGGGAAACTGTATGCCAGGTAGACTGGTCCCATGCATACTGAGAAATTTTCCCTGATTAGTAGGACATTGGAGAATTTTGGCACACTGCAGATTTTGCAAGTTTTCACATACTTCATACTAAATTTCAACCAAATCAATTTGTACTGCTGGTGGGCGAATTCCAAAACAGCCTTAAAGAGTTAAAAGCTCCTTATATGCTAACCCCATCGTTCAGCAAGTCTGGTAAGGACCCAGGGCTGTTTTTAGAGCAGTGTTTTGATCAGTTTACAGACAGATTCAGGTATTTCACCAACATATCAGCATATAGAGGATTGAAAATCTGTACTTCATGTCCATGTTCAACAGGTGGGAGAGCAAGCATCCCGTCTTTTAAATTTTCTGAAAATACATCAGAAATCAAAAAGTGTCTTTTCAAAGCGAGTTATCAGCTCTCTCTGTTTTTTGTTATTGCATAACAAAAACCTGACGGTCTGCATGGTTTGTTTTCCTTCCCAGCATGCACTGTGTTAGCTGTTTGAAGGGAAGAATGAGATAGAATTAACTCTCACACACATTACTGTGTCAGCATGTTAATGCTCAGACTGAGATCAGAGAGCTGCACAAAAGTCAGGTTGACTCGTAGGCCAGAGATTCCATCAGCTGATCGGTTTCTGAACAGAGGACGCTGAGCAGGATCCTCTCTGGATCACACATGTACTACTGATGATGAGCTCCTCGCGTACTGGGAGGAAACTCAACCTTCCCCTCCTAGAGAAGTTGTCAGGTAGATGTCCAGCTTTCAGTGAAAACACCAGTGTGGTGAAAACACTGTTGTTTTTATGTCCTCTGTCTTACATTTGGTAGCTGTAAAACCTGTTTCCTCCCTCAGCTGACAGTTCTGCAGCTGTCTTATGATGTGCTCCTGCACAGTGCATGGAGAATATATGCATCTGCAGAACGAGCTCCAGAATTAATAACCGACTGAATCAAGAGCTCTAGTCACACACACACACACACTGCTGTGAGCAGCTTACCTTGCACCAGAGTGTAGAAGGAGTCTATTGAAGACAGGTTGGTTGTTATAGAAACGTCCTCGTCCCTTCCAGACGTCTCGATGTCCACAGCTACGGCCCCTGATGACATGTCTCCGTGGAGATTGGTCACCACACCGGTGGGGAAGGTCACGTTGGTCAGACGGCCCTCGCTGTCGTAGCTGCAGGGCAACATCAAGAGACATTAACTGATTCTGTAATGTGCTTCAGAGGCTTCAGAGCTGCTTACTGTTTACACACACACACACACACACACACACACACACACACACACACACACACACACACACACACACACACACACACACACACACTCCTCAGGTGTAAATTACACTTGTTTTCATTGAATCCACTCTTTGTCTTCACAGGTTGACTCCTTAGCATCCAAACTCATGGAGGCTGTTTTCTTTACCCTGGCTGTAATATTGAGGGGTGAGGAGGCAGAAACATGTGGGAACATCTAAGTGATCATAGTTGTTACCTTTTTCTGTGTTGAGATAAAAATAACAAGACTCAAACTGTTTGTTTCGGGGTGATTAAGTCACGGGGAAATGAAGCCCAGTCAGATTTGCTCCAGAGTTGAGCCTTACATAACTGATACAGCAGAAACAGGACAACAGAAAAGTTTTCATTTCCTGTACATATCAGAATTAGGTAACAGTAAAATAATGAATGTATTATCCAGTGGAGAACAGTCATAACTGTGCTTTTTAGCTTAACCTGTGCAAATGATCCTAGAAGACATCAAGATAAAAACAGTCTGAAGCTGTTTTAGGATCAACCAGCTGTGACATTCCACTCCACAGAGTGTATTTATTCATTTAATTATCTGAAACAGCTGATTTTTGTTGACTTGCTCCAGGAAGCTATCTGATCTGAATGGCACTGAAATGAAAACAAAGGAAACAACTCAGCATCATCAGGATGAGAGCTCACAGCTCAGCTCTGTGCAGCACAGAGAGGAGATGCTAACAGCTCGTCTGAGTCACTGTCAGGTCAAAACTGCATCAAACTGCACACAGCTGCAGGACTCTGTTACCCCTTTTCCCCCATTAGGAACCAGGTGCTCGCTCTGTGCTAGGGCTTTGTTGGTTCTGGAGCCATGTCAATGCATCACCATAAAACTGTCAGTTCATCACTGCATATTTGAAACATTTACCCAAGAATGCTCTGGTTACATGGAAGCCCACAAAGCCACGATGGAGGAGCTCAGCGTATGCATGTGAGTGATGATCCTGCCTTACAAGCCTTCATAAAGATCCAGAGCCAAAAACTTGCAGATGCAGGGGATAGAGAAAAATAAAACAAAGAGGCATGAAGAAACAGCAATCTTGCTCACTCGTAAAATGTGGTCCAGCCAATTTGGATGCTCTTGGTGGCCAGCAAGCCGCTGTTCCCATGGTAACTGAAGAGGACCAGTTCCTGACCCTGAGCGGTCAGACTCTTCAGACCGCCGTTTGTTCCAATGGTCAGCCAGATGACCTGGAGACACACACACACACACACACACACACACACACACACACACACACACACACACACACACATAATTATCATTATTATTTTACATTCAGCGTTATAAATTTGACTTCCCCTCCATCAGCTGAAGTCCTGATAGATGGCTGCAGACTCACCTGGTTGTCAGGGGCGACCACACGCACGGGCATCCTGTTGGTGTCTCGACGGATACGAAGGGTGTTCCCGCTGCTGTCTGTTACTGCGGTAACATCCTCCTCGTTGCTGCAAGTGATGGAGAGGTGGGAGGAAAATGACAAAGTGAAAATTAACTTCAGCTTGAAGGGAACAGGAAGAACAGAGAGAGCAGGAATGAGGGTGTGTGTGTGTGTGTGTGTGTATGTGTGTGTGTGTGTGTGTGTGTGTGTGTGTGTGTGTTTATGACACACACACACACAAATACATGCAGACACACACTGACCTGTAGCTGAAGTTGTACTTGTAGTCTCCAGTGACCAGAGACATGGTGAACTGATGGGTCCCATTCAGGTCGAACACGTAGAGCTCCTGAGAGGCCGGAGAAGCCACTTCATAAGAGCTCGGACCAGAGGCCAAAGAGCCTGAAGACACACCAACCAATCAGAGACAAGCAAGAGAGGGGAGAAAGTCACTTTCTCGTGATTGTTCCTCCTTTGAAAGAAGGGAAGTGAAAACATCTTTTGGCGTGCAGTGATCCCTCACCAGTAGGGGGCTGGTTACGTCGAATCGCTCGTATCCGGATGTTTCCTAGATCAGCGACGTACAGCGTGCCATCTGGAGACACCACCAGAGAGGACGGGCAGTTGAGCCGGGCGTCTTTTGCGTAGCCGTCTCCGGTTTGGTAGCAGTCACAGTTGGCATCATTCTGCAGCACACAAGAAGAAGTTGCTAAAAATATCACCCAATTAAATAATCTCAGACACTTAAAGTATGCAGGAAACTTTTTCATGCAGTTGGTCCTGATAGAAGTTGATAAGTAAGCATTTCCAAACCCCTCCCTGCTCGATACATGCAGTATTTCTGAAAAAAAAACTTTTACACAGCTATCTCACACATGTCCAAATGATGTCCTTTAATTATTTAAAATGTGTTTTGAACTAACGTGTGTTAGTTATAGCAGGAGGGGGACATTCAAAAGCTAGCTTTAATGAAACATGGAGGACTGAAATCCCTTTGTGCACAGTCGCTGTTGTGTAGTACCTTGCAGTCACAGTCAGAGGGCGCTCCAGCTAAATGTGTTATTTCTCCATCAGTGGAAACCTGAAAAACACATCACAAAGCATGAGAAACAGAAGAAAATCATAGATAAATGAGCGTCTTCACTTTGTTTCCATTCGACCTTGGCTCTGCGTTACACACTTTCCATTTAGCATCCTAGCATTATGTGCTAACGTGCTCTGGATGATGACATCCTTGAGTAAGAAAAGGATAACTGATGATATAGAGACACTGAGGAGATTACCTGTCGAATACGGTGCAGTTTCTTCTCATCCGTCTCTGCGATGTAGAGGACGCCGCTGTAGGACAAAGCGATAGCCGTCGCGCCCTCAAGCATAGTCTGCACGGCTCTCTTCCCCATAGTGTACTCGATACCAGGAACCTGACAGTGCATGGGCCGACCTGCTACGATCCGCACCTGAACACATGCAGACATGTCAGTTAGAAGTGTGCCAGCACCGAGGGTCCGAGTCAAATAATCACATTATTTTTCCTCCTTATTGATCCTCTCTGCACGCTCACAGCAGCAACACACTGATCGCACCTCGCTTCAGGACATCCACGTGTGCTAACTTTTATTTTCTGAGTGTTGAAGAATAATAACAGGTCTAAGGAGTCGATTAAACTTTAAAAACAAAGACAAATCAAGAATCATGACTGATGAGGCAGAAATAGAGACCTGTCTGTTTTCAGTGATCTGCAGCACCACGTTGTTGTCCAGCACATAGATGGAGTTGTCCATGGGGTTGATGGCGAGGTCTGTGGGCCACTCTAACCGTACCTGGTTAACAGAGATGATGAGGATGAGAAACCATCACCAACAAGTTGGTCCGACTCTTTAGCTGAGGGACACTTTCCATTCAGATCCAGAAGCATGTTCACTTCATCCTGCCAAACATGTCCGTCTGAGCGAGCTCTGAGCTGACACAGCCCCGGGCCTCAAGACAAAACTTTTCCTGACCTCAGAGCTAACAGTGCTCAGAGGTCAAAGGTCAGCTGCCTCACTGGAGAGCAGAGAGGAGGGGTGAGCTCTGAGGTCAACAACAAAGTATCTAAAAGCATCTGTGCCTCCATTATTCAGACTTTTCTTACAGTTTGAACTCTTCAGTTTTGAGCTGTTATCTTATATATACAACATACATGAAGACAAATCCCTCTACATTCATCACACTTGTATCAAGATTTTGGAAATGTACAATATTTCTCATTGGTTGTTATTCTCTTCCTCAAGTTTTTTTTTTTATCCTTGACTGAGTTTGGCCCTAAAGGGAGAAGACTTCCTTAAAGTGAGTGGAAATATTCATCTCATATCGACTTGAAACATTAAATCTGGTGCTGTTATCGCATGGTGAAAGCTGGCAGCCAGGGGCGAAATACACTCATGTCACAAACTGAGTGGGTGAGGATTACCTGTCGTATGTGCATGCTGGTATCGCAGGTCAAAGGTCGTGCAGATGTCAGGTCATTGCTGCCCAATACTGTGGAGATGATTCCATTACGGTCGACTTTCCTGATCATCGTCCCGTCCACGAAGTAGATCAGACCGTTTCTGTCAACTGCAATCCCTGCGACAGAAACACAAGAGGTAAAAAACCAGTCTGACAGCGAGTTTATTAGGAAGGGTAACCGAGAAGAGAGAGAGATTTGTTTCCAATAGGGAATCAAACATCAGCAGCCGAAAGCAAAACACAGAGTAAAACTGAAATTGCATACATTTATCAGGCCCAAGATGGAGGAATCCCGTCAACATTTGTCAAAGTAACTCATTTTACAACATTTGTGGAAGCACTACAGAGGTGTTCTGCATCGTGCAGGCCTAAGGTATAAACTTTCAGGACTTCTGATGTGTGCGCAAAGTTTCCAGTTATTTTTGAAGCAAAGTTGTTAAAATTCACAATTATTTAAGGGAAGCAAGACACAAATTTTCCATGCAATACGATTCATTAAAAAACACACACACACACACACACACACACACACACACACACACAGAGTGTTATAAATAAATAGTTCCTGGAAATAGTTTGAGGTCTAAGATCTGAAGCACTGCCGTGATGCTAAATGCTGCATCTGCATTTCAGCACAGTGGGTGTTGACACTCCTGCAGTGTGACATGCTGCTATGTGACCTTGCACACCCAAACAGGCACTATCTGAAAGATTCACAACTAATTCTGTAATGGAAACATCAGCTGACTTGGCTTTTTATTCCCCTCTAGCAGTAAAAACATTTATAGTTTTAGCGGAGTGAACAGTTTTGTGGTTGAGCTGTTAACACTGCAGACAGATATCCCTGCAGAGCCTCAGTGTCCCGGTGCTTCTCTGTCACTTTTATTCTTTAATGTGCTCTTAACACAAAACTAATGAGTCTCCACCATCTGACCTTATTACAGGAGCTTCAGTTTTAAATAAACAGCTATCTGCACAATTTTTACCCTGAGTAGTTAAATCCTGTTGCATGGAGGATTTGTACTACGGGTAAATTCTGGATTATGAACATGTATGAAATGAGTAACACAAGAAAAAGATAAAGTTTAATTTATCAGTCAAAAAAGAAGATTCCTGTCCATTTTCTGAAAGTAACAAAACAAAACGTGTTCACCTTTTTAGAGCATTGATTTACAATGTTAAGTGTTTAAGTGCTGAGAGGGTAAACGTCATATCACAGGTGGTTTACATAAAGGAAGTGGATCAGTCATTTTACACCTTAACCTTTGCACAAATATAAGACACAGTGGGTCCCAGAGTTAGGCCCCAACTAGACCAGTGTATCCAACCTGGTGGGCCCTGGACCATTTTTTAGTGGTCACAGGCTGTTGACTGGTCGGAAAAAAAAGGTTAACTTCTGCGTAAAATTCCTGTGCTTTTATTTTGAAGGGGATGTTTTTTTCCTCTCTTTCTTCTTAGAGGAGTGCTGTCTATTCACAACAGAAGCTGGTGATAATGCTCTGTAATGGTAGATGACACCTTTCATTTCACAGTATAGAGGAAACTATCAACATAACTTTGTCTTTTATGTGGATTAAGCATCGCAAACAGGACGTTTGGAAACAAAACACTCTACTCTCAAGGATGGACATGTCACTTCTATGTGCTCAAAACAAGAACAGGCTCTCTGTGTATCCATTACACACAGACTGAAAAAAAAAAAATTGGATATCTTCTTGCTTAGCTCAAACTGACGTGGCCATGAAAACTGCTCCTCCTGGTGACTGACTGCAGTATAGGTCAAAAACTGTCTCCCCATTCATTCCAGATGGGCTCAAGCTTTAATAAATTAATACACCTCGTAGAAATGTTTCTCTCATCTGTTTGCTGTGGTGATATTTTGATATTGTTCGGCTACATTGTGTTCAAGTCCTTTTTTCCCCAAAAAGTTTATTTTTCATTAGTTATTAGAGGTTAAAAACAGGGTTTTATGTCTTGTTTAAAAATGATTGACAGCTGGCAAATCCTTCAAACTGAACCATCTTTTTATTGAACAAATTTGATTAGTTGAACATTTTTTCTTGATTTTGGTTGCGGCTTGTCATTGAGGGGTGATGGTGGGTCCCAAAGTCAAATGAGTTAGGAACCACTGATCCAGACCATGGTTTTGTTACATCTAGGTTGGATTTCTGTAATTCCCTTTAGGTCAATCTAATCAGTCTAGAAAGACTCCTCAGCTCCAGTACTGCTCTATCGCGTGTCTTAAAGAGCTCATAGTGCCCTAATACCTCTAGCTCTGATTATATATCTTTTATTTTCATATTTGCAGCAGAGCAAAAGTAACTTGACAGAGGATGGATGTCTTTCCAGGAATAAGAAAGTTGATGAAACCCAGGCTCTTTGTTTTTTTTTTCTTCTTTTTTGTATGATGTCTTGGACCAAATGTGTGTGTGTGGGCTGACCAGTTCCCAACCAAAGACCTGTGCCAGTCCAGGCCAATATCTGAGTTTCTTTAAGGTCAAACTTTGTCCAAACTTTTCCCCCCTTGGTGATTGTTGTTATGAAACAGGCTTGAATAATAAAGGCCTGTATGCATGTTTGTGTGCGTATGTGTGTGCGTGTGTGTGTGTGTGTGTGAGTGTGTGTGCGTGTAGGTGTGTACCTTTAGGTCCCAGTAGCTGAGCTTCTGTAGCTTTTCTTCCATCCCCACATCGAGCCTCATCGAACGGAGGACACTGTTCACCCATACCCGCCACAACTTCGCCGTTGCCTTAACACACACACACACACACACACACACACACACACACACACACACACACACACACACACACACACACACACACACACACACACACACACCATGAGTTTATTGATTTTCAATGAGGATAATGTGAACTGTTTTCACCTGCAGGGGTAAAAAGAGTGTGCCTACTGATGAGATCTTTGGCGCCGCTGAGCATCTTGGGTCGGTAGATCCGTCGTGAGTTTGTGTCAGAGACATAAAGCTGTCCAGTCACGGGGTCAGTGGCGAGATAATAACGATGAGCAGGATTGTTGCTGTAAATGAGAGAGAGAGAGAGGACAACTTTTAAAGATGAAATTACTCAGACATGTTCACCAATATCTAACCCTTCAAAGGTTTCACAGATTTTGGAGAATCAATCAAGACACTTGTGCAGATTTCTCCCGCCAGCAGTAGGTAAAAAGGCCCTAATGACTGTATTGTACCTCTTTACTAACATGTCAGGGTGCTTGTTTCTAAAACAATTTAATTGCATACATAAATGGTGAAACGAGGCAGCATTTCAATGAGCATTTCCTTTTCTGTGAGGTATAATCACAATCGCTTTTGTCTCTGGAGTCTGGTGGATTTGAAGAGAATCATAAGACAGCTGTTTCTGACTTCGATGGTCTTCATAATAACAAGAAGAGTCTATCTTTGTAAGTATCCTCTCTGTAATGTCGACAGACACTTAAAATAAAAATCTGAGCCTGCCAGGGACAAAAAAAGAGCCTTTAGGGGACACCTCTTGATTAAAAAAATGTTGCTGCAGAATAAAGAAATCTACCACTGTGAGCCCAAAATCTTCAGACTGAGGGTAAAATAACAAGAATTCAGATTTTCCACTGGTGGATGATAAGCAGGATGTAACGCAGAGCTTCGAGATGCAACAAGCAGAGAAACAAGCAAGAGACAAAAATGAGAGAATAGGTGATCTATTGAAAGTTTGATTTCAAGTCATACTGATCTAATGTGACATCCTGTCAGGTGTTCACTCTGTCATGACCTCCTGATGGCGAAGGCTAAAAAGCTTTCTCTCTTGGAATGTGGTTGAACTGTTGAGCTCTGTAAGCAAGGCCTCTCACAACGCACCATCGCTGCTGAGGTTGGACGCAGTCATTTTGAATTCACCACTTGGAGCAACATTCCCATGAGCCTCCTGGAAACACTCGCATCAAGCATGAACAAACCAATTTTTGAAGGGACTAACAAGGCTTCTTCTTGTTATGTTATTTTGAAGCTCCACCTACAAACTTCCTTCAATCCACCAGAGCCAAATGTGAAATGCTATCATTTTTGCTTTGGTCTTTAGATTTCTTTCAGGAGGACAAGCTTCTGGTGATATTATGAGAGGGAAGTGGAGAAGAGCTGATGATAAAGAAGAAATAATGAACAAAAAGACGGTTGATGAGGTGAAAGGCAAGAGAGTGGTGTTAATTTACTGCCAGAGGATCACCTGAGCGTGAGACACAGAGGGAACAAGTGTGTGGGCACAGCGTGTGTGTGTCTATTTCCGTGTCAGCTCTTCTTTTTCTCCAGAATTCAGTGCAGGTGTGATGTGTCGGTGATAAAGGTCTGTCTGCCCATCTGTCTGTCAGTCTGAGCTGAGAGCTGTGTGGGCGCCATCACTCTCTTTGACGTACTGTTAATGATGTCTGCCACACTGTCACTGAAAAGTTCATCACACACACGCACGCACACACTACCACACATTCACCGTCAGTTCCAGCGCCACGTTGAGACATGTTCTGCCCCCGGCCATGAGTCTTGGTGGTTATTGATTACCAGACGATCACAGGCTGATAATTAGAGCTAAAAACAGACTGTGCTGTTTTTCCAGCTTGTTTCTTTTAACTTTGTTTAAGCTGAAAACATTTTTTTCTTTCTGTTAGGAGGAAGAGAGACAGATACATCCCATTCTTTGGCAGAGTGGTAAAGACGTAAACAGAACCATGTGCAGAGCCCTGCCTGGGTTGGTGTGAATGTAACGTGATGCGGTGGACGGATAAATACTGAAGTTTTTATTCAGTTTACTGAACTTTTCCTGCATCTCTTGCATACTGTGCTCAGTGTCCTCAGTCTAACTAGACTCTGATGTTGAACTTTCACCTTTTACAGAAGCAACGCTAGCTATAGTAGCTTGCTGTTTTTTCATTACACCAGCTCTCTCTTCTTTCTCCTGTTTTTATTCTCTTTTTATTCATCTTTACATTTGGAGCCTGTCGTTACGCCTTAGGTCTCATTTGTTGCCCATGGACACCAAACAGTTATGTTTGCAGTGGTGTTTTTACTATTTTTTTTGTTTCTGTTTGTCCAGAGATCCTACATGTCACCGTGGTCCCATTGTTTACACACGACACACGAGACCTGCTGTTAGCAGCCCGGAGCATGTTGATTCTAACTGGTGCTAGGCCCGATGTTCCCCGCAAGATGAATAGACAGAGGCGAGGACGAAGTGCTGATACTGCAGTGTGTGCTGAGAAGACATGACATCAACCTGTCCTTCCATCCGTGGTTATGGGGAATGTAAGATATATCTCCAATAAGATGGACGAGCAGGCCATGCTAAACCAGCACCACAGGGAACACCAGCAGAGTAGCATCATGCTATTCACAGAGACATGGCTAACAGAGCTAACAGCTGACATAAAGCAACTCTGTCCCGGCTTCTGGATCCTCTGGATTCCCTGGATCCACTGGACCCTATGGAGGTGGAGGCTGAGATGGCCAAGCTGTCGTCTCTGGTGGACAACATGTCTGACCCTTTTCAGAAGACTTTTTACCTATATGTTATGCTCAGTATGTACTGTATGTTCTTGTGCTTAAAAACACATGTTAAACCTTACTGCTGGTGCATGTAGGCTGTGTTTGCTTGCATGGGCCCAAACTGGTAACACTGAGCGGCTTTATCACAAACTCAAATGTTTTCACAGCAGCTATAGCCTGTCGTATTTCCTGTTTTGGCCTTCACTATATTTCAGTGTTTGCTTTCCGAGCATGTTTCAAACATTTGATACCCAGCACAGAGCATTTTCTGGTGTGTGTGTGTGTGTGTGTGACAGAAAAAGTATCACGTGCAGAGCTGTCAGCAGGAATCAGTTCCAGAAACTGAACAGCTTGATCAAGTCATATGTGAAGAAATGATGAGCATGAAAAAGAAAAGATGGCTGGATTAGTTTTTATTGTACTGATTATGATTATAAGACAACAGAGTTCCTCTTCTAGGGGAGCAGATTCACAGAGCTCTGTCAGGAGGTCTGTTCCCATGTCTGTCTGCTGTATAATCAGGAGCAGCTCTTTGTACAGAGATCCTTTATTTGGGATTCACATATTGATTTGCATAAGATCATATCAGATCAGATTGAATCCTCAGTCTGTATCTGATCAAAGGTTACATGTTGGGATTTGGCTTATTTCATCTCCTGAACGTGAAATGCAGTCACACTTACCTGAACATTTAGCTCTGAAAAGGTCTTTACCTTTCAAAGTGACAGCTCTGTGAGGAGAAGGAGCTAATTAAATGTTTCAGTTCTGTCAGAGTAAAGCGTGAAACCTGTCTGTCTGTCTGTCTGTCTGTCTGTCTGTCTGTCTGTTTCCACCTGTCTGTCTGACTCCCTCTGTTAATTAAACACAGAAACATGCCAGTGATTCAGTCTCCTCATCCTCATGTCTTCAGTAAGGTTCAGTTTAACAGCATCACAAGAGCAAAGAAGACGTTTCTGATGCCAGCGTCTATTTTAGACTTTCTGTGTGTGTGTGTGTGTGTGTGTGTGTGTGTGTGTGTGTGTGTGTGTGTGTGTGTGTGTGTGTGTGTGTAAGTGAGAGATACACACACACACACACACAGCCTGAGGATGAGCTTGACATGGATGGCACTTGATCTTCTCATAATGCCAGGACGAATTAAAAGATGTGACTGAGCAGGGGAGATGTGGAAACAAAGGGCAGTGGAGAAAGACAAAAGAAAGACAAAGAGGTGAAGGAGAGAGAAAGAGAGAGACGGAAAAAAAGAGAGTGAGAGAGAGAGAGAGAGAGAGAGAGAGAGAGAGAGAGAGAGAGAGAGAGAGAGAGAGAGAGGGGACGGTGAGTAAATAAAACAGGGTGTGGAGGAAATGAAGAGGATTCAGATACAGTTAAATAAAATGTATGATTTAAATGTTAAAGGAATCAAACTGGTGAGAATAAACAAACACGAGGAAAGGTGGAAAAGGTTCCTGAGAGGGAACAGTGTTTTAATTAAAAGATGAAATTTAATTGAAAACTACAAGAGTCAAGAAATTGAATCCAATCAGCTGAAGTTTGCCGATAGCAGAGAAGCGGCAGGTGTGCTGCTGATATGTGTGTGTGTGTGTGTGAGAGAGAGAGAGTGAGAGAGAGAGAGTAACTGCTTTGTGACTTATTTTGACATAAATCTTTCATGACTCATCTAAATAATTATATTTATAAGTGTGTGTGTGTGTGTGTGTGTGTGTGTGTGTCGCACACTTTTTGTTTTAAATTTCACCATCTTGTTTCTTTTACGTCTGTACATTTTGGAGCAGTCTGACACTACGGCTTATTTTAAGATGAAACATTTTTTATCCAGTTTTTATCTTCAGCATCAAATAAACGGCTCGTGTCTCTCATGTAAAACTAAGAAGGAAACATCTCTCTGTGAATTATTTTCATCATACTACCCAGAATCCTTCAGGAAGGTCAGAGGGGCTGAAGAGACTGGAACAAGGAGGAAATAACCCTGGCCAACACCCTAACCCACCCCCCCTCCAGTGCCTCTCCTTGCCTGGAGCTGCATCAAGTGATGCCATTCATCTGAGCTGACAACAGAGGAGACGGCTCAATTTCATCTTTGCACTCATCTAGAAAAGAGGAAGGAGTAAAACCACGACCGAAGAGAGGGACGAAAAGTAAACAGAGACCTTTCTCCTTTACTTGAGCTTCTTTAGCGTCAGTCTGTACTGCAGTGATCCACACTGTTCCATGAATGAACGTCTGATTCACGTTGTAATTAAGCAGCTTTGTTCTTGCAGTTGTTGCACTTACTGGTGTGAAGTCTGTCCAGTTTCCATCATCTGTTTGTCTGATCTCAAATGAAGTAACCTGCAGCTTTACTGCGTGACTGTAACATCATGTGTGGTAAATAAGCTTGCTAACAGCTCCATTCAGATCACTGTCTCCTTCGTCCTCTGCAGCCTGGAGCCTCCACAGCTGGTGAAACGACTCTGGAGGAAATGAATGAATGGCTCCTAAATGGCCACCAAAGAGGGGCCAGATGAAACAATTTCTGACATGTTTTCAGAGTGGAAAACAAACGTATGTCCTTACTGCTTTCATATGAGCATACCCAACCAGATCCACTCATTTAAAAGTGTAATAACACTCTCATTTCATGGACACCCTCCATGATGATGCCTGTGGTGCTTTTTCAGGACCTAAAGGAGCAGGTGTCCCAGATGATGTTCAGGCTTCAGAGGAGACTGCCTCATAAAACTGTCATGTCTTATACTTGATATGAGCCACATTAAACTCACAGGTTCAGAAACATGTCTCATTTCAAGATTTAAAGACAAGAATCAGGTCTGAATTGTTTGTAACAAGTTAAAAAAAAAACTGCCAATGGAGTGAGAAAAATTTGCTTGTCAAGTGTTTTGAAATTAGAATAATGTCTTTTTACAACAAACTGATCAAGTCATTTTTTACCCCACTGGCAGACACTGCAATCAATTCAGACCTCATTTTTGCCTTTAAATGACCTGCAATAGACATTTTTCTGGACTGGTTTGGTTAATGTGTCTCATATTAAGTCTCAAAAGACGTTTTTACAAAAAATAAGACAAAAAAAAAAAAAAAAATCATGCTTGGATTTCTGTTTTGCAGTACACCTCAATTCAGCTACAGACCTGAGTTAGCAATATGTCCAACCTAAGAAGTTCAGGTAGCACCCTCTGCTGCTTCATGAGGGTATCAACATTCATTCTGTGTCCAACTGGCTGAAGTTCTGCTTGTTCTGATATTCAGGGGTTTGTTTTTTTCCAACAAACTTCACAGTCAACATGAGAGATAAACACACATACACACACAGGACGAACACCAGTGCAGACAGCGTGTGTGTTCGTGTGTGTTGTGTGTGTTGTGTGATTGTATCAAATTAAAGGTTTGAATATTTCTCTGAAATTGAGCTTCTGTTGGGAAATAGTTAAGGAAAGCTGGACGAGCAGATTTGTCCATGCCCATTTCAACATGAAGTCCAATCAGACATCGTTGAGGAGTGTTTAAAGTGAAGTGTGTGTGTGTGTGTGTGTGTGTGTGTGTGTGTGTGTGTGTGTGTGTGTGTGTGTTGGTGTGTGTGTGTGTGTGTGTGTGTCTCCTGTTGGAGGCAGACAGTGCATCAGATGATTTATTGACTTGCAGTGGTTTGTTGGAGAGTCCACTTCCAAAGGAATCCTCTCTGACTGACAGGAGCTGCTCCACCGGAGCCTGTTACCTCCCAGATCCATCAAAACAGATATTTGTGCCTTTTTTTAAGAATCAACAGAAGTGTTTTTTTTTTCTCTTGGAGCCAGCAGTGAAATATTTAAGTTGAGTGGGCATCCAAGACAAGAATCACTTACAGAATTTCAGCACAGAGATCTGCAGAAGTGGACACTTGAAAAATTATTTCCTCATCGCTCTGACGAGTTAAAGCATCATTCTGTAATATTTTGACTCTCTGTGATGAACTCCAATATACAGCTGATGATAAATGAACTCATAGACTGATTGTTTGCAAAGCAGTGTATGGATCACATGCATCAGCTCCTCATCAAAGTGGGTTTCCTGGTTATTTTAGTGCCATCACGTTTAAGGTGCGAACCCTCTGTTTAGAAACTCTTCACCTGGCTTTCCTGTCAGCTCTTGAAACATTCAAAAACACACGTTAAACTCAGATAATTTTAAAGCCGGTATTATGCCGCTTTGGCATGTGTGTGATTCTTTGATACATAAACTATTGTTCTCTGTACATATATTTATTCTATATCCAAGTTAAGTTGGTGTGAATAAAAATAAACCTATGTCAAGATGACTACATCCATTCAAAAATTTGCAAAATATTATTGGAAAAAAAATCCATAACAGCCATTTTAATAATAAAAAAAAAATCAATAATAATAATAATAATAATAATAATAATAATAATAATAATAATAATAATAATAATAATTAAAAAAGGACGTGTTGTCTAAAGATTGTCCTTAAATCCACACAACTGACTCATTACCTGGAGCTCACCTGTACAATCATATCAATACAGGCTCCCCCCTGTGTTCAAAGTCAGAACTGCATGTATTAATCACTGTTTTATCTTGTTTTCTTATATGGACATAATAATAATAATAATAATAATAATAATAATAATAATAATAATAATAATAATAATAATAATAATAATAATAATAATAATAATAATACATTGTAACTCTGGTGAGCGTACTCTGAGGTTTCAAAGCTCAAAGAGGAACCCTATGACAGGACAGGATGAAGAAATGGATGGAAGAAAAGCGCAGAACACAGTCTGGAGCAGAGGAATGAGAAGAAAGATAAAGGTTGAAAAAGGATTAGTTGGTCTTACCTATGTCTGAAATCTTTGTTTCTTTATTTCAAGAGCAAGCAAAAGAGAGAGAGAAAGAGAGGAAACAACAGTTAGTGGACAGGTTAGTTTCTGAAACTACAGAGAGCTCCGCAGGAGAAACATCTACAGGCAAATAAAGTCAGAGGAATTCGAATCAGGTCAGAAGGAGAAATATTTCAAATATGAGCAGTGCCTGCAGCTTGTTTCTGAAGTCGGAGCACTAATCCAAGGGTTTCTCTCTAAATTCAGAGAGCTGGTGGATCTTCCACTCCTTTGGCTGCAGAGACGGTTTTGGAATGTTAATTATTGTCAGTGTTCACTCTGGTCTTGTATCCATCCACTCTTGTTCTACATGTTTTAACAAGGCTTTATAATCCTCCAAGAGTGTAGAGCAGGAAGGACTGATGTCCAGAAAACCTAATCCACATGGAGATGAGACCTGATGATGAATCAGTTTTAGGACTCTCAGGTTTATTCCCATAGGTCTCAGCCTGAGTGTGTGTTCCTGGCTCTGACGCTGTGCTGCCTCCTGAATTTTCTGAGTGAGATCTTTACCCCTTTGACATGAAGAGCTGTATTCTCTGGATTAGGATCTAATCCCTGATCCACAGCAGCAGCAGCAGTCACCCTGCTCCCCCCTCTCCTTCTTACCTCAGCTCCATCACGCTGGTCACATTCCCAGAGGGGAAGATCCTCCTGATGTAGTTGAAGTCTCCGACAAAGATGCTGCCGTCTGCTCCACAGGCCAGAGCCAGCGGGGCCAGCAGCTTGTTGCCCTCTGCCTGTCCGTTACAGCTGGGGCAGGAAATGCTGCGGCGGCGTCCGTTTCCTGGAAGACGGAGCAGGTTCAGGGCTCTATTTGTTCATTCAGCTGTTTATTCTCTTTAAGTGGCCCTTCACTCCCCCTCCTCAGGTCTTACACTCTGTTTTGCATCACTTTCTGTGTTATGAATATTTGATGCTTCTCTTCTCCTCATGAGCTGGATCATTAAAATGATGAGGACCAAACCCCCCAGCCCTACATTTAAGAGTATTCATATTGTAGTCATGGTAACCTGGGCTTACCCATGATGCTGCTGATGACAGGAGGCTGCTGGGACACAAAAATGTTCTCCCCGTTGCCTTTGTACATTATACCTAAAGAGAGAGGACAAAACACAGGAATGAGAGGGAAATACTGAACATGAGGTATTTAAAAGTGATTCTTTTGTGTGTCTGGAGGGAAAAATGAAGCACGGATTAGGATCTGATCAGTGTGATTCTGTGACTTAATGTGTGTGAAGCTGCTGTGTCTCTTTTTGAGGGGGTGGGGCGTGTTTGTGCAGCTTAACTTTCACTGTGTTGATGTATAAATGTGCTGAAGGTGTAATGCAGGGCTGAGGCACGTGACGGTTTGTTTTTCCTTCAGCAGAGGAATCCCAGAGGATCACACAGCATGAATTAAAGGCAGTGTGCTGATGCATCTCCAGGAACTCTGAACTCTGACTGCTCGCCTCGTTCAGTGTTTCTCCTGCTTCATAGAGTCACAGGTTTTAAAGCGTGTGCTCTATATAACTTGAACTGCGTTAATGTATAATCTCACAGGACCCAGAGCTACAGCTTCTCCAGGGTGCAGCACAGCTGGTGGTCACTTCCTGATGCTCAGGAAGTTTAATGCACAGAATAAATCAATAAAGGCCCCGGGCTTTTTGACTTACATTTACATTTCATTTCAAGGATAAACCCACCAAAGGGTTTTTATATTGGTGTGTTCCTGGATGGATTCAAGGGGTGATGACAGAGGGTGATATGAAATGCAGATGATTCCACATTCTGGGGATGAAACTTATATTAAAATGGTCCAGTCTTGATTTATCAGCTTATTCTTTTATCCCTTCCTTTAGATGCTCTTCATGTGAGATGGACTGAATCTCTGCTACATAATATCCTGATAGATGCATCAAAACTTGGAGTGTAACAATGTGTAACAACAACCATTTAATTCGTATCATAATTTGTGGTTCCTGATACGATTCAAGGATTCAAGGGTTCAAGGATTCAAGGATTCAAGGATTCAAGGATGATGAGATCTGAAACTTGAAATCCATTCAGTAACTTTTAGGCCAAAAATTCAACCAGCATGACTGTGAAATAAACACCTGGATACTGGACAGTGCGGGTGATGTTGTTTCTTGTAAGGGAATCAGTTATTAATTGTTCACGGATGTAAACAAACAAGTAAACAACAGTTACTGGCAACGCATTCACATTTTATTTGAATAAAGTCAAGCAAAGTCTTCAGGTTGAATTTTCAGGAAATTTTCAAAGTACAGAAAGTGTCACCTACTCTTCAGCAGCAGATTTACCTGCTGCATCTAATTTTGTTTTCACAGTAAAAAATTATTAAATTATATCAAAAATAAAGTGTGATGTTGTGTTGTCCTGGTATTTAACTTGACCTTTACACATCCTACAAACACTGTGCGACTTATTTAGAACACCTCCATGTTTGTAAAAGCCAAAGTGTTCCCACACACTGGACAGGAAACATTACACCCCTAACCAAAAACACACCATTCTTAGCTTCTTAGCGTGTTTGTTATAAGACTTAATAACACAACATGTGAGCCAACAGTGACAGATTTCCAAAAAGCTACAAGAAACACAAACAGCTCATTTATTTAGTCTGATGGATGATGAAAACTTTATACTAGATGGACTAAAACCAGATGATGCTTCAAGCTACTGAGCCTGCAGACCACTGAGAACATCAGAAACTAAGGCCCCGTTCATACGACAACGCTTCACAGCGTTTCACCCGAAAACACAAAAAAAGGCAGAGAAAAAAATCTGTGTTTATACGGAAACACAGAGGGACTGAAAACGCTGTAGTATGCATACACGGCCAGTAGATGGCGATATAACTGTGGAGTCTTTTGGTAGTCTGCCGCTGAAGAAGAGGTGAGCTGATCATCTGGTGTATATATTAAATACGTCTTATCTGAGTGCAGAAGTGGAGCAACAGATGCACATTTTGTTGAAGGCAGTCAGCAGATTCAGCAGCACAAACACAACCCGGTAAGTCCACCATTTAACCGTTGTTGTTGTCCGAGTTGCAAAAGATCCAACAACGAAAGTGGAATGCGCACGCGCTAAACAGAGCGTGACGTCAGTGTTTTCACTGAAAACGCCGGCTTGCCGTTTATACGGAAACGGAGGCTGCAGAGTTTCAGAAAAATTCCACTCTGGAGGGCGTTTTAAAAAAGTTGCATTTTAGGTCGACTGAAACAGCGTTTCCGTATAAAGCAGAGGCCAAAACGCAACCAAACTTTTGCATTTCACCCTGATACCATTGTTGTAACACGAAACACTGAACTCCTCCAGCAGTTCAGATTAATTTTCAGAAGACAACAACATCATTAACAGAAATGTTCTTCTTTTTAGCAATGCCTTGAAGAAACTTTTGCACCACTGAGTCGTCAATCTGTAATCTGTGACTCCGTAAAAATCTGTAACATTTCTGTAAAATTCATTCATTCATCCTCTATACTGCTTTTCTTATTCAGGGTCGCAGGTGTCTGGAGTCTATCCCAGCTGTCTTAGGGCTTAGGGTGAGAGGCGGGGCACACCCTGGACAGGTCGCCAGTCAATCACAGGGCTGACACACAGAGACAGTCAACCTTCACACTCTCTCAGAGAACCCACACATTCACAGGGAGAACATGCAAACTCCACACAGAAAGGCACACCGTGCCTAAACCGGGATTCGAACCGGCAACCTTCTTGCTGTGAAGCAACAGCACTAACAGCATCGCTTCTGTGCAGCCCCCTCTGTAAGATTTGACAAAGCTGTCTCTGAAGTTTGTTCGTTCTGGACTTCTTCAGGTGTTTTGGGGACTTGATAAATTGTAGTCTTTGTTGTTTAATGGCTAATGAGGTTGCAAAGGGTGGAAAATTCCTGATGAAATTCAGGAACGTTTCCTGAAAATCTTCATGGGAATTAAAGCTCAGGAATATTGGAAATTTTGGGGGTTTTGTTGCCATCAACTTAAATGAATCAAATGAATAAAAATTCCTGGGAAATTTTGGATTTCTTTTTTGTTTTTTAAATCAAACTGAATTTAAAATATTACATTAGACTTGTTTGCCTGCATGCCTGCTTCTAACAAACTAAAATGTTTAATATTTATACATGTAACTTATCTGGTAAATGCAGTTAATATAAATTCCTATTAATTTCCAAAAATTCCCTTGGAAATTTTCCAACTTTGAACATTTTTGGAGTTGTGCAACCCTAGTAACCAGAGTTATGTATGTGGCTCAATAAGCATGGAGTACCTCCAACACTATGCACGTTTATTAACCCTTCACATCTAAAACTCCCACCTCTCCTCACAGCTGCACCTAATTATGAACTAATTATGATGCAAACAATCCAGTTTAATCCAGTTTACATCGCTTAGAGGAGGCGCTTTAATCTGATCTGAAAGATAATGCTTAAAGGACACACACACACACACACACACACACACACACACACACACACACACACACACACACACACACACACACACACACACACACACACACACACACACAAGCCTGATCCAGTGTTATATGTTACAGCACCTGAGATTACACAATAGCAAAATATTTCCAGATAAATATATGCTGAGAGATGTGATGAAGAGGAGGAGGAGGAGGAAGAGGAGGAGGAGGAGGAGAGAGTTGTCTTGTGAGGAGGGTTAACGTAAGCCAGTGATGGGAAAATGAACAGAGGAAGGAGAGAGAGGGATGCTGTCATTCTTCAAAGAGAGACATCAAAGAGGAACCTCCTGCAGAGAGTTGAATTATTCAAAGTCTATTCCCCAAACTCCATCTATCTATCTATCTATCTATCTATCTATCTATCTATCTATCTATCTATCTATCTATCTATCTATCTATCTATCTATCTATCTATCTATCTATCTATCTATCTATCTATCTATCTATCTATCTATCTATCTATCATGTCGGTTATGTTTGAAATTAGTCGTTGTAATTTAAGGGTTCGATGTTTTGAAAAGATCTTTTGTTTTTTCACTCTAAAGTTTGGTCTCCACCTACAGAAAAGAGACAGATGGATAAAAACATGAAGCACATATCACAGTTTCAGTGGGGCTCACTGTGCCACTTCAGTCTGCTGCTTCACCTCTTTAAAGCCAACATGTTTAGTTTGAACTGACTTCCATCTTAAACTTCTTCAAACATTGTCTCAACTCCCCAGAAGGCATTAAGAGGCTGGAGATTTCCCTCTGAGCAGCAGCAGCAGCATCCCCAGCTCTTTTCTGGGGTCCTCAGGTGTTTCCAGACCAGATGGGTGTATAATCCTCACAGCAGGGGGTCCCAGTTGGACATGCTCAGAGAACTTCTAAAGGGGGGCATCCTTATCAGAAGTCTGAAGCGCCTCAACTGAGTACTTCAGATGTGAAGGAGAAGCAGCTCTAATGTGAGCTCCCTCCAGGTATCTCCAAGCCTGGACCCAGAGAGAACGCATTCTGGATCCTGATCCTGCTGTAACATCAGGCACTGCAGATGAAGCACTCATCTGTGTGTGAGGAGTGACAGCAGTTGGGGTATAACACTATGACTGACAGCTCTGTTGCACAATGAGGCTCCTGCAGAAAAGTCTTAATCATCGCTGAACTTTCCAAAATTCAGTGACTCGCTGCTGTCAGTCCTAACTCCCAAATCAGTCTGTTCCCTTCCTATCCGTCTGTCTCTGCGCCCCTCTCCCTTCTCTCTTTCCCATCATGCTCCTCTCCTCCTCTTCTTTCATCTCTCCCTCCATTAGAAGGTGTTGATTGATCAACAGAGGTCCAACCAGCGGGGTTCCTCTCATGCTGTGCTCTCTGCAGCCAAGTACTGCATGACTCTAAAATAAGTCTGTGTGTGTGTGTGTGTGTGTGTGTGTGTGTGTGTGTGTGTGTGTGTGTGTGTGTGCATGTGTGTGAGTGTGAGTGTGAGTGTCTGTGTGTGCAGGGTGATGAGAGAGGGAGAGACAGGCAGAGCAGAGATAGAGAGGAACATCGAATTCTCCCGCTGTGTTAAAAGAGAGGGCAGTAAGGCTTTCTCACACACTTTTTTGTGTTCCTGTGTGTGTGTGTGTGTGTGTGTGTGTGTGTGTGTGTGTGTGTGTGTGTGTGTGTGTACACGCTGATGTACAAATGAGTGTGGCTGACCTTAATTTTAAACTCTTTGAACCTAGATTTGCTCATTCTTCCCACATGCATTGCAGGCTCTGACACCGTGAACTTATGTGAGAGATAAAGCTGCAGCTGCGATGTCAGACTGATCAAACTCTGCTGTGCATCATGACTTTAATAAAAATCAACCCAAAAACAATATCACCATTAACAAACCAAAGGTGTGCAATGACTCACTGACATAACTGATGAAAACTTAACGAAATAAAAAGGTATCAGTCACATCAGGGCATGTGTTCCTCGTGTTTTGAGTGGATGACTTGGTTTACAGAGCCGAGTTGCTGAGGAGTGGGATATTCTGCAATCACACTATCTCTGCTAAAAGCTGTTTTATGGGATCCTGGGTTCTGAGCCTTTTTGGCCCATGAGACAAAAAAAGTAACTGTTCCAGATGCATTTACGGATCAAATCTGTAGTTTTAAAATGATTTAAAGCATTTTAATTGTTTAAAGACAGCATGATTTGACCTTTCCAGTTGCACAAAGTCATTCCCTCTCTCTCTCTCTCTCTCTCTCTCTCTCTCTCTCTCTCTTGAATTTGGCAGCTAAACTTGTGCATTAACTTTGCTGCCATGAAAAAGCTTAGGCATACACATGCATGCACATCAGTACCTTCATTAACAATAATCTGAGCAGAAGTATCAAAAGAAGTCAGACTATGAATCCTTAAATGTAAATCAGAACCTTAATCAAGTCTTTGTATGAAGCAGGCATGTATAAAGGAATAATCTTCTCTGTTTGAGGAGTGTAATCATAAATATCTCACTTCTTTTTGTGCCTAGCAAAGCTAAACATTCTAATTCATGTCACAAACACAAATGGTTTAAGGCACCACAAACTGCATTTCAGAGCAAACTGCATCTCTGTGAGCTACTGCTGGCTGCTGATAACTAGTACCTGCCTGCTACCTGCCTGATTCCTGCCTGCTTCCTGCTACCTTCCTGCTACCTGCATGCTGCCTGCCTGCTACCTGCTACCTGCCTGCTACCTGCATGCTGCCTGCCTGCCTGCTACCTGCATGCTGCCTGCCTGCTACCTGCTACCTGCCTGCTACCTGCATGCTGCCTGCCTGCTACCTGCATGCTGCCTGCTACCTGCATGCTGCCTGCCTGCTACCTGCATGCTGCCTGCCTGCCTGCTACCTGCATGCTGCCTGCCTGCTACCTGCTACCTGCCTGCTACCTGCATGCTGCCTGCCTGCTACCTGCATGCTGCCTGCCTGCCTGCTACCTGCATGCTGCCTGCCTGCTACCTGCTACCTGCCTGCTACCTGCATGCTGCCTGCCTGCTACCTGCATGCTGCCTGCCTGCTACCTGCTACCTGCTTGCTACCTGCATGCTGCCTGCCTGCTACCTGCTACCTTCCTGCTACCTGCCTGCTGCCTGCCTGCTACCTGCTACCTTTCTGCTACCTGCCTGCTACCTGCTACCTGCATGCTCCCTGCAGGCTGCCTGCCTGCTACCTGCATGCTCCCTGCCTGCTACCTGCTACCTGCCTGCTACCTGCAGGCTGCCTGCCTGCTACCTGCTACCTTCCTGCTACCTGCCTGCTACCTGCAGGCTCCCTGCCTGCTACCTGCTACCTGCAGGCTGCCTGCTTGCTACCTGCTACATTCCTGCTACCTGCAGGCTGCCTGCCCACTTCCTCTTACCTGCATGCTACTTGCATGCTGCCTGCTACCTGCCTGCTACTTGCCTGTTTCCTGCTACCTGCATGATGCCTGCCTGCTGTCTGCTACCTGCCTGCTGTCTGCTACCTTCCTGCTACCAGCCTGCTACCTGCCTGCTGTCTGCCAGTTTGGATTAGAATCAACCTTTTTCTTCTCCAATGAGTCTACAGATAAAATCAGACCAAAGTCAATAATTATCCAATAATCATGGATTAGCCTGAGGCTGACTGAGGCTCAACAGCAGCACATGCAGACATTAAACATGAGGTTTAAGTGTTTGCTCAGCTCACTCTCCAAAGACCACTGTGGGTTTGGTAAAGAGTATGAACTTGTGTGAGTCACCTGTACCTCAATGTAAGCAGATGAAGGACTGTTTCACTCCCATTCACACCATTTAGCATTAGCTGCAGCACTCAGAGCCATCAGAGTATTAAATCCTCTCCCCTCCCATCAGGGCGCAGTGAAAGTGTGTGCATCTTCTTACTGTCTTTAAATGTTTCAGTGTTACTGTTCATAATCCTGTTGAAACTCTTAAAGAAGCTTTTGTTCTGAGTTTATTTCCAAAAACAAATTTGAGTTGAAACACGAGAGCAGAGAGCACACACGGACGAGTGTGTTTTAAGTTCAGTCATTTTGATTTGATCTGACGTTCTGGAAGAAAGAAACACTTCCTCTTGTTCTCTGGAGTGAAGATCTCACACAGCTCACTGAGCTGAACACACACACACACACACACACACACACACACACACACACACACACACACACACACACACACACACAATAAAACAAACATACAAAATCAAACACAATGAAGTGCAACTACATGAACAAAGATTCAAAAACTCACATGGAAGTCAAACACACCCATAAACATCTGTGCAATGCATGATTACACACACACACACACACACACACACACACACACACACACGCACACACACACACACACACACACACACACACACACACACACACACACACACACACACACACACACACACACACACCTGACATACTCTCCAACTTTCATCTCTTCTTATCTGTGAGCCACAGCAGCACTCCCTCACTTCTCTCAGATCACACAGTATCAGAGGTGTGTTTGTGTGTTTTTCAGTCTGTCTCTTTTCTCTATCTCAGTTTTGATTTCTTGTGTTTTTGGTTTAAAATCTGGCAAATTTTTTCTTATCCATTTTTTTTCTGTTTGCAGCTTCTGTTATTTTTTTTGTTGAAACAAATAACAATAAATAGTAAAAAATATAGAGATTTTTTATTCCTTATGAGTATGTTTTAATTCACTGGAGAGAATTTCCTTAAACAAAATGTTTACATGGATCACATCTGTAATCATGATGGATTATATCTGAGCCTCAGAGAGCAGTCTGTAGTGACACTGGTTTGACTCATCTGTTAGCTCAGATATGAGAGCAGCCTGAGGAGCTCCTGGACCCCAAACATCTCCAACAGAGGAAAATGAAACAACATCCTGTCCTGCAATCCAGACACAGACAGCAGAGCTGGAGAGAGCATCTAGAGGAAGAAATAACAACAACGGTGTTCAAAGCTGAGACCATCTGACTCATTTCTCTTTAAAGGTGAGTCAGCGTAAAAGCTTTGTGAAGAAAGAGAGCTGAATGAGGATGGGAGGTGCTGTTCACTTGTGTCTGATGGTGATGAATTCAGCTGTAAAGAGGTGGATAGGAATGCATTTCTATGGAAGTTTTACTGACTATGAAAACAGAGGGACTCATATGTGTTAAGCTGTCAAAATAAATCATTTCTAAACAACGTTATCATCTTTGAATCTGCATGATTCTGCACCCCTGGGTGGAAAAACAAACTGATCTGTTCCTTTTGCTGGTTAAAACATGATAAACTGCGATAAACGTGCTAAAGCTCCCTCTTGGAAGGCAAATATGTCTCTCAATCAGAAGGTCGAGGGTTCGATTCCCAGCTCCTTTAGTCACATGTCGAAGTGTCCTTGAGCAAGACACTGAACCACAAATTGCTCCCACTGTTGTTCAGTGTGAATGGGTATGAATGGGGTTAGGTGAACTGATGGTTCTAGCATAGAACTTCCTGCCATCAGTGTGTGAATGTGGTGTGGATGGGTGAATGACACCAGCAGTGTAAAGAGCTTTGAGTGGTCAGAAAGACTAGAAAAGCACTATATAAGTACTGGTCCATTTACCATTCCAAAAATGCTCTTGAAAACCACGTTGAACAAAGTGCCCTCTCCAGTGGTGAGAACGTGCTGCCCTTCAAAAAGTCTGTGCAAACTTGACAAGTTGTTGTAGAAAGCTGGGATCATGAACGGGGATGACGGGCTGTATCAGTGGACTGTTTGTTCCTCAGAGACTAACAGATTGTTTTTTCTTTTTTTTTTTTATCTCTGTTTATGTTGTTGGGCCATATTATCACATCTTTCACCATTTCATAAATTTGTATCCATGTTTGGCTGTAAGTTTTGTTCCTATATTTGGAATGAATTTGTCCTCTTAAAGGACTTTATTGGTTTGGATGAGGGACATGTGTATGTCTGTGGTTAATATTCTGTCTGTGTTTTTTATGCTTCAGACATGAGATTTTACTTCACATGTGACAGCGAGTTTTATCCCCAGCGGATGCCTTATCTCCCTCCAGGACCAGCTCATTTACAAACCGGACCATCTGCAGCTCCATCACTGCCATTTTTATCCACACACACACACAGGCAAGAAAAAAATAATAATTCACTGAAGTGTCTGCGCGCTCCTGTCAAAGCAAGAAACACAACAAGAAACAAGAGGAAGCAACAGAGAGGAGAGTTATTTAAATCAACACACCGTCCACATCATTAGAGGAGCTACAACAACATGTGACCGTTTGATGGTCTCTCTCTCTCTCTCTCTCTCACACACACACACACACACACACACACACACACACACACACACACACACACACACACTCACATACAAATACACATAGTGTATGTTGCTCTCAAAAGGACAAACACACATTGTGCATCTCAGCTCTGCCCCCCAAAGGCACAAAATCACACTCACAGAGACCAGGACACATAAACAGAAAACCACAAATCACACCTGCCTTTTTTATACACGCACACACACACACACACACACACACACACACACACACACACACACACACACACACACAAATGCACTTACATGAATGCACACACTCTGAATCGGGTGACAAGGTGCTGAAAGCCCGAGAGGACTGGAGGGAGAGAGGGATGAATAGCAATGTGATGGATTGGGTGACAGATAGAGGACAGCCAGGGAGGGAGGGGGGAGGAAGAGGAGGCAGGGTGGTGTGTGTGTGTGTGTGTGTGTGTGTGTGTGTTGTGTGTGTGGTTAAGTGCTTTAAAGTTGCAAATAGATCTCTGATGATCTGGATGAAGACTCATTCAGTTTTCTGGTCAGCAGCAGATAAAATAGAGTGATATTATAATACAAAATCTTTGATTTAATAAATATTCTCCTGACGCAGTTTTATAATATCCACAACCCAAAGCTTCAATACATGCACCTCCTCCTGCATTACTTCTGGCCTCTGAATAAACAAATAAAATGCAGTGTCGTGCCAGATTGTTACAAAAAAACCACACACACACAAAATAAATAAATAAACAAATGAACAAATAAATAAATAAATGAAATTAACATGTGATGTGTTATATTTATAAGTATCAAATTTACAGCATTTACTGTGCTGCAATATAATTAAAAAAAAAAACATCTGAATTAAGCCACAAAGCTACTAGACTGAAGCTCTGATATTACAATAATAAAGTCTTCATATCTCAAGGAAAAAGTTAGGACAGCATGGTATAAGACTACAAAATAAAGCTTTCATTTGATCAAAAATGTAATTTCAATTAATAAAAATAAAGGAAGGAAGAAGGAAGACGTAATTTTAAGACATCATTTTAAGACGTGATAAAAGGATTCGTAATGTTACAGTCATAAAGCTTAGATGTAACAGAGTTAAGTAGTAAGATTAAATTAACTGAAACATTGATGAGTAATATTAATGTTTTTAATTTGAGTGACACCACACAGAAACTTCAGCACTTTAATTTAAAATAAAAATAAATAAAAATCAAATAGCTTTCCTCTTCTTTTGTTTTCTTTCATTTCATATGTGGCCCTACTTTAATTAACTTAACACATCTGCAGCATCTATGAACCAACAAGAGCAGGACCACTCAGCTTCTTTTTTAATAACAGCTAAAATTACTGCTGAGATGAATCAGAGGGCTAATCTTTCAGTCAGTATTTTTTTTTACTAATTATAACAATACACACTAAAACACACATTTCTTTAAGTTGAACCTTGCTTCTTGAAGACATGATTGACTTCCTAATTACTGACTGGATGAAAATAAATAAAACTGTCGTTAGTTAATTTCTTGGAGAAATAAAAAATAAAAGCTCTGGTTTAAAGTAAAAAAAAAAAAATCATGTTTTCCTGAAATAGAAACTTGATAATAAAGTAGAAAGTAGACATCAGCAACATGACAAAAACATGCAAGAGAAGAGGGGAGGAACGAAGAAGGAGATGAGGGGAAGCAAGGAGAGAAAGTAAGGATGTAAGGACACAAAGAGGAGATGTAGGTCTGGAATCTGTGTGTGTGTGTGCAAATTATACATGAGTGTGTGTGAGATGAAAGGCCGGCAAAAATACCAGTGGGCAGCTGGAACAAATTCAAGAAGTCAACACACAGTCACACACACACACACACACACACACACACACACACACACACACACACACACATGGCGCTGTCTCTGTCCAGCACCAAAGGCTCAAAGCATGACAACAGTCAGAGTGACAGCTGATGAGATTAACATACTTCTAAACGTCTGTTAAGGCCTCCGCTTGTTTTGGGACATCATACAGACACTGAGAGAGGAGCAGTAACATGGGGGGACAGAGCACAGTGTGTGTGTGTGTGTGTGAGTGTGTGTGTGTGTGTGAGACTCAGTAGGCAGAATCTTTATGTTCCTATCACACTCCATCTGCATTGTGTAGCACACAGAGGTATAAAGGTGGAGCAGAGTCACTCTGCCTCTGATCCTCCTTTGAGAAAGACAGACATACAGACATACAGACATACAGACATACAGACATACAGAAATACAGGCAGGTGGACAGTCGGTGCACATAGTGGTGCAGTTTGTGAGAGCATGGTGTTAGCAGGACTCTTCCAGCTCTTTTGTTGAGCTGTATTGTGTAAGAGGCTGGCAGCACCATCTCTGTGCTCTATACTGACATTTCTCGGCTCCTCAGTCACACAGAAGTGTAACGAGTTACTCTGTCAATTCTAGTGATAATATTACAATTACTAACAAAAACAAATTTATTCCCTGGCTGTTGTCATGAACCCTCTAATGATGTAAAGTTCAACAATCTGCAGATTAATTTCATGGCACACGTCAGCTGAGCAGTAAAGTAGCTCTCTTCATGGTTGCCAGGTGTGCAGTTTTCTCACAGAAGAGGGCATCTCTTCCCATCATCTGTTTTGGATGATTGTTTTGCTTTTCAATTGTTGTCATTCATACCTGGCATCCCTGGCTAACTTAAAAGATGGAGCAGTGCATGTTTACGTTCAGCGGCTGGTTTAGTCCAGAGGAGAGATGACAGGATCTTTGTTGTCAGATGGAAGTTGTGTCCTGGTTCTAGGTCTCTTTAAACTGCAAAAAGCACGACCTCAAACCTCCTAAAGCTTGAAGCTCGTTGAGATGAACCCCACCAACGAGCCCTCTGTGGCTGTGGAGGAGGATAGAGGATAGCTAGGACCAAATGTTGCCTATCTGTACGGTCCTATCTCTGTCTTTCCTTAGAAAGATGGAGATAGGAAAAGTGCTGATCAGAGGCAATAAAAGACTCTAGGTAAAAAAAAAAGAAATAACCATTTGTAAGCTACAAATGGTATAATGTGTTGGACTACATCTATGTATTGAAGCTTTGACACCTGTCAGCCTCTGTTGTCGTCATGCCCTTTGGCAAGACTTTCTTCGGGTGAATCAGTTTGAGCCTGATACACGTATCAGAGTTTTGTGGCTCATTGGCTCTTAAAATCGATTGTTTCATCCTCAGTAGAGTGTTACAGTTAGAATCAAGTCCACATCTGTATGAGCACACGACTTCTGAGAAGAAAGTCAAGCATGTGATGTTCTCAGCAGAACTCCTGGTCCTTCATTTCTTTTACCAGACAAGCTAAGGAAGAGAGTAGTGATGACATCAATCAGTCCCTCCAGGAAGTTGTGATGTTGCAACGCAACGATTACCACAAATTCCTGGAGGGACTGATTGATGTCATCACTACTCTCTTTCTTAGCTTGTCTGGTAAAAGAAATGAAGGACAAATTCAGTCAATCTCTGTGGATTCTGGATGACCTTCCAATTTTGTCCAAACACTGCAACTTATTTGCTAATTAGACCAATCATAGTAGTTTGACCTGCCCCCTCCAGTTCCTCCAATCATAGCAGGCAGTCCCCGTCAAACTCTCGTCTTTGTTTATGAAGTTACAGACATATCCGACTAAAATGCATCTGATTACAGAGACAAATATTGTAGCTTGCCAATAATCTTCAGAGCACTCAATGCTGTTTTATTCTCACTGGATCAAGTTGCCTTTTCTCAAATAAAGTGTTTATTTAATAAAATTAAATTGCAACTGGTTTACAATTTTTTTCTAATTGCCACAATTTTATTGCTAAAAACGTAAAAAACTTTGCAAGATGCATTGCAATTAAAGAAAAAAAAACAAACAAAAAAAAAGCTGCAGCAAAATCAGCAGTTTCAGCCTGTAACAATCCAAAACAAAGTCTGTGAAATCCTGGAGGGACCGAGTGAGATGAAAACAATGAACCCAATCATCCTCTGTGTTCTTACCGTTCTGCAGGTCCAGGATGTGATGTTTGTCCAGAGTCCATCCTCCCATGTTGGACGCGTCCATCTCATAGCCCTGCAAGATGGCTGTCCTCTTCTCCCACAGAATGAGGTCCAGACACGACTCGTATTCAAACCCTACAGACACTGCACAACACACACACACGAACATGTGTTAAAACTGAAAGTTTTTGTAAATGTGAAGTTAAGAAAACAGGTTTGAACCCCAGGGTCACCCTCCATCTGTCTGCCTTTGGAACATGAGCTGACGCTGCTCCTGGCCAGCTCATGGTTAAAACCAACAGCTGTGTGGTTGTTCATAGTTCTGATAGAGACGTCAAAAGGTTCACCTCCTAACATCTCATATGGACAAACAGAGTCTGGATCCCCTTTTGGACACTCAGCACAGAATGAACATGCTGTGACCTCCTGAGGCTGTGAGCTCCTGTCTCTGTACTCGCCTGCTTATTTAGAGTGAAAAAACAAACTACTTTTAAAACATTTCTTTCTAAGCAGATAGACACAGCTCTCCAGTGTGACGTACAACACAACCTGGAGCCTGAGGTTGTTTGATATTCTGAGTATGTCAGGCAGCCTGTATTATCTTAAACGTTCAAAGATTGGCTGCTTTTAAAGTGACTTCAGAGCTCTGTGCAGCTGCAGAGTCTCTCTGTGAATGTTACTCAGGGCAGCGTCTGGTTTGGAGGTTTTTACTGGCCTGAAGGGGATAAATCTTTGCGTTGACGCTGAAACAGTAAGAGTGTGAGCTGATCACTCCTGATACCTACTTGAATAAACACATTATCCTCTCTTCATTTCTGTCTGTTTAGTCTCTGCTGCTCTTGATGCCCAGGCTGCCAGCGGCACTCTGACAGCTGATTATTTGTCAGTGTCAGTGAGCGCCGTGCTGGATTCGCTGAGGTTTGTTTGAGTTAACCTGACGTAGTGTGAGCCCTGTTTGGACTGCAGACAGATGATATGCCTCCTCATAGATGATCTGTGCTGCTGGAGCTGGTATTAATCAGTGTCTGAGAGAGCATTCCAAGAGAGCATTCATTCAGGCTCCAAGATCCACATGACACAGATTACTGACTGAAGACCCAGAGAGCATGGAGCCACAAACAGCTGGCAGAGCCAAAAACAAAGCTGATTCATCACCTCTTAATAAAAACTGAAGGCACTCTTCTTCAGTTTTCAATGGATCAAACTTTTTCTTTCAGAGTGTAACCCTCTGAGCTCTGAAATGATCCCCGTATGCAAAAAGTGAACACCAGATGTGTCTGCGGTTAGGCTCCACTCCGTCGAGTGTTTACTGTGTGTTCAGTCCGGCTTGCATCAGGACCTCCAGACAGCTGGACTCACAGACTGAAGAGTTCCCTGGATTTCCACCCCAATGATGATCCTCTCCTGGTTCATGTTGGACTGTTAAACCTCAAACCTGTTGACTGCTGGTCTGGCTCTGCTCATTATGTCGGTTTGTTGTTGTAGTCCAGATAAATACCATCTGGTTTGGACGCGCTTTGTTTTATTTTGAAAGTCTTGCTTTTTTAAGGTAGTTTCCCTTTGCACGACTTCCTGTCCTGCTTGGTATGCCCCACAGCATATTGACGCGTCACAGCTCCCTCATCCAGCTAAAACAGGACGGTTGGGTATTTGCTGCAGCCTGCCGGAGCAGGGACACAGTGGAGCAGATACAGTGCCAGTTGACACACTGACTCAAACAGAAACCTGGACCATAGACACATCTGGTGTATTTTGGTGGTAAGAACCACCCTGATGTCACTGTTTGGAGAATCTCTGTATGCTTCACAGCTCTTCAGTGTTTACAGCCTGAGCTGAAGGTTATAAAAGCCAACAGACCACAGACATTGACTGAAGTCATGAAACTAGACCAAAGAGACAAGAATAAAATCATGAATTTGTCCCCTATTAAAGGATTTTGCTCCTTAAATGCAGAGAATATATTCATACACATCAATCTTGAACAAGGACACATGAATATAATATTCCTCAACACGCCACCTTTGTGTGATCTAAATGTTGAATGCTTTTGGGATGTAATTAGGTGTTTCCTGACCAATCAAAAAAGGGCAGAAAAATCTAATTTTTTGAAACAGAGATGTTTATTAACCCTTTTAATAAAATACACAACAAAAATATTTGTCATTTTGTTGATGACATGTTTTTGTATCACATCTGATAAATTGGGCATTTTTTGCAACTTTTTGGTAAATTTTATTGTAAATATTCATTCATTCAATGCAGGAGATACTTCATCCATTCATTCATCCATCCTCTATACTGCTTATCCTGTTCAGGGTGACGGGTGTCTGGAGCCTATCCCAGCTGACACAGAAAGAATCAGTATTCGAACTGGTGCTGTGAACAGCTTCTTGCTGTGAAGCAACAGCACTAACAGCTTCACTACCTTGCAGCTGCAGGAGATATGTGTTTTTGAAAAATTAAGTAATAATTAGATTGTTATTCTTAGCGCAATTTTCTTGGAAACTATCAGTGGTTTTCTTGAAAAAAAAATATGTGTGGATGATTTTTTTGAGAGCAGCTATTTTGAAAACAGCCAAAATACAGCTACAGCTCCATGTAGTGGAATAATAATATTCAAGGGGGTAGAAAACACATTGAAACAAAAAATTAAAACAGGCTTTTGATTAAAAAAAAAAAAAAAAAAAAAAAAAAACATTTATCATGTTGATGAGATAGAGGTCTTTGAAACTCTTGTATAATATGTTTGGCAGTAAAGGGTTAATGTCCCTGCTCAAAATTAAGTTTATTTCAGTTTTGTTTTTTTGTTTTTTTTTGTTTGTTGTGAAGTTCATCATGGCTACTTTGTTTGATCACTGAAAACAGGATAAGGAGAACAATTATTCATTAAGGCCAGATTTGGCTTTCACTTCTCCAAAATTTTACCTTAGATTTATTGTTTAAAAAAAAGCTTAAAATTGGTAAATGTTAACTACATTTGAGCAAAATAAAGCAGCCTGTCTCACCTCTCTTTACATCTTCCTTCCTTACAGTTTACATTGTTATTGAAGGTCAAGAGGAGTAGATTCATGAGTTTTCATTATTTCACTTTTGATCTGGAAAATGTTTCAGACCACTACAAAAACAGAGGTGGAGGCCTCTACGTGTGTGTCTCTGCTCTGATTTTTAACACTCACCACACACGTGCTCCTTTTATCCCTGCGGTTACGCTCCTGAATCCTAACTCATGAGCACCAATTTCAGAAGTGTTACAAAAAACGGCCGTAAATCTTCTTTATGTGCAGCACATTAAGCTGGGCTAACATAAGTCATAACTCAGCGAGGAGTGTGTCTGCTGGACTTGTCCCTAATAAAGGTGTCAGAGAGGTGGGCATGCTCATAATGTTCAGACCGTTTCCCTGTCAAAGCTTTTCTGTGAAGCATGTTTGAACTCAGCCACAGCTGTCTGCACGGTGACGTATGTTACTGTTCTAAACACACAGTAAAACTCAGCCTGAACACATCGACTCAATCCCCACCTGGGCCCTACACTGGTTTTATAATTGTTCCTGATGGTTTTCAGAGTGTCTCTTTTTTATCAAAGCAAACAGTGGACATCATCTTTTTTTATAATACCTGAAAAAAGGGGATTAAATTATTTCAATATGACTTCTGAAGTTTGACACATAAAGCAACAGAATACTCCATTAAATATTTTCCTACAGCCAATCAGTGGAGATTTGTCTCAAAACCTGTCTTCACCTCCGCCTGTTGTGAACTTTGTAAAAAGTCCACAGCTCATGAATATGAAGAGAGTTTTGTCTCAAAAGAATTTACATGTGTTTTAATAAATCCATGATTTACATGTTATAATTTTGTGTGTGCATTTACCAGACTTATCATTTGTAAATCTACAGTTCTGCTGGTGAATTGTTGAAAGTGTTTTTGTGGATCAACTGGCACATGTATTTTTTTTTTTTGAGACAAACATCTGGCAGTCTCAAAAGTTGAGCACAACATATTCACGTGTGTAAAGCCTCACCCATCCATCCGCTAGGTGGCAGTGCTGCCACCTCCACTGAGAGCGTAGACTGTAAACAAAGATGATTGGAAGCTATCAGAGGAATATCCACTGTCTTCCCATCAGTGTTAGAGCAAAATCTGCGTCCCTTCATGATTTTTGACCCCAGGGGAATCTCTTCAAAACTGCCAGACGTTTGTTTCAAAAATAAATGCACGTGCCAGTTGATCCACAAACAACCTTTCAACAATTCAAAAGCAGAATCGAAGATTTACAAATGATAAGTCATGACACATGTACACATGTAAATCATTCTGAGACAAATCTCTCTCCATACTCTTGAGCTGTGGACTTTTTACAAAGTTCACAATGGGCGGAGGTGAAGACCAGTTTGAGACAGAAAAAGAATGAAAAGCACGCTCAAGATTCCCTTGTAGGGGCTCTGTAACAGTCCCTGTTTCAACGTGGGGACCAAAACACTCAGCCAACACATACAGAGTGTAGATGCCCATGTAAGCTCACATTATTAGCTGCACAGTCCAGAAAAAAAAGCCTTCCAGAGCATGGTATGAGAATGTTTCTGGGGGAAAGTCTTCAAAAGTGAGCTGGTGAACATATCAGCTGGTTTCTCTCAGACTCAGAGTCCAGATCCACATTAGTTTCTAAGAGAAGTTTCAGCTGATAGCAGAAAACTCACCAACTGCCTCAGACAGTCCATACACTCGCTGACCATACGCGTCCGTCTTGTCCCAGATGAAGGTGTAGGATAAATTTGGTTGAGCAGGAAACCACTTCTGGAAGAGGCGACCCACCACCGCCACCATTAGATGGACCTTGAGAAACACATCCAGACTCCAGAGTTAATGAGCTGCTGCTCAGGTAAATATGAGCACAGAATCAGGAAAAAGTGTGCAAAGAAAGGAAAAATGCAACAAACTAAACCTTTTATTGTTTTGTTTTTTTGTTTTGCAATGCTTTGACCCATCAAGGCCACCGTCCACATCTCACCTTCATCAGGTTGAATGGAATGGACGATTGCGTCATGGTGACTTTAAGGACCGGTTTATACCCCGCAGCTCTGGAGCTCAGGTAGATCAGGTTCAGATCACTGCCGGGGATCGAGGTCTTTTCTTGCAAAACCTGTAGAGAATAAAAAAAACAAAAAAACAAAACACAAACACGCATCAGCAGCTGACACAACTCCTCTGTCCTGATTGGTGCAGCTTCACAGAGGATTGAAGCTGTGCTAATAAGCAAGCAGCTTCATACGGTGGCTAACAGGAGAACTCCCTGGAAAGCCAAAAACAAGTATCAAACCATCAGTGCCAATGACTGGGTGCATATTTAACTTCAAGACTCCAAGGGAGACTTTAGAGCGAGACCAAAGTGTGGAGATATAAATAACATTTAAACATGGATGATGTCATCTTTATAAAATGATTTTTGTAACCTGGCGGTGGAAATTTATGCCACATCATTTGTTTTATATCTTTAGAGGAGGTTCATCTGCATATTTTATGGGCTGAACCAGCAGGTGAAGGACAGGCAGAAAGACAGACACACACACACTCACTCATAAACACACACACACACACACACACTAACTCACACACAGCTTGTCGACACCTCCTTGAACTTTTTCATGCACATGTTGAGAAATAGTTTCTTTACTTCAAAGCTGCACCCTTGCTCACTGTTCACTGCCACTCACACACAGAATCATCGTCTCCTCTGCACTCTGAGAGACGTCAGGTGTGTGTTAAATGAACACAGAGACCTGAGAGAGGGTGTGTCAAAGCTTATAAATGCTCATTTAGCGCATGTGTCCTTGTGCTGAAATTGAACGGGGTGAACCGGGCTGAACCACGGCTCTGAGAGCGGGAGGCACCAGGACACACAGTCTTTGAGGGGCTTTTTAAAACACATTTCACCCGAGAATGCATAAAAGGCCGTAAAATAAATCTGTGTGAATACAAAAACGTAAGGCCTGTGGCGACATAACTGTGGAGTCCTTAAGTGGCTCTCCGCTAAAGTAGAGGTGGGCTGATCATCTGGTGTATATGTTGAATGTGTCTCATCCATAGACTAAAAAAATAAATGGATTTCACTTTCTGAGGTCGCCACAAAAACTGCTCCCCCTGGTGACTGGCTGCAGTATAGATCAAAAACTCAGTCTCCCTGTTCATTCCAGATGGGCTGTGGTCAAACTTTAATAAATGAATACACCTCGTAGAAATGTTTCTCTCATCCGTATGCTGTGGTGATATTTAGATATTGTTGGGCTGCATTGTGTTTAAGTTCTCTTTTTACTGTAAAGTTTCCTTTTCATTAGTTATTAGATGTTAAAAAACAGGGTTTTATGTTTTGTTTAACAATGACTGACAGCTGCCGTTCTTGTGTAGTCTTTCAGGAATAGTAAAATATGTCAGGAAGCAGAGTTAAGAAGTGATCAGACTGTAGACTGGAAAAAAAAGGAATTATTTTTGTCACTTGCTACCACTAAGATTTTCTCAGAGTCCCTCATAGTCTCTACTGCACAGACTCTGTCTGCATGATGGCGACGTGACAGAGGTTTTTAGGCATGGTACAATGGTAAAAGGCGGAGCCACACTGTCTATTCTATATACAGTCTATGTTCTTATCTGAGAGCAGAAGTGAAGCAACAGAAGCACATTTTGTTAAAGGCAGTCAGCGGATTCAGCAGATTCTGCGGCACAAGCACAACATGGTGGTCCTCCATTGTTACTGTTGTTGTCCAGTTCATTCAATGCAATTAAAGTTGCCACAATGAAAGTATAATGCACAAAGTTAAGCGCGATGTTAGTGTTTTCACTGAAAATTCCAGCTTGCTGTTAAAACGGCAACAGTGGCTGCAGCATTTCAGAAAAACAGGGGTGTTAAAACAGTTCAGTCTGGATTTCTTGATGCACTTTTTGATATTAGGATCCCTATTTAGGATACTTTGGAGACTTTTTATGACATTAATGTGAGATGACAGGACAGTGGATAGAGGAGGAAACAAGGTGAGAGTGGGGAGTGACATGCGGGAAAGTCGCCACAGGTCGTACTTGAACCCCGGCTGCCTGCTCAAGGGCTTTTTGTCAATATGGACCACTACCTAGACCAGTCAGCCATCTGTGCTCCATATTTGGGATACTTTTGCCTCAGTTTTTCTAAAAATCAACCTGATCCATGACTGACTTAAAAGCTGACCAGATCTAGACAACCAGTGTTTTTGGAGCACTTTGGAGAGGTGCTAAATGGCTTGTAAACTTCATGTCCTCAATGAGGACATGACCTATAGTCACTGTGACCACTCCTCTCAACAGTCATTATTAACAATAAAAGGGGTGTTAGAGGGCTGTGTCAGACCAAAACAACTTAAAATAAGCCAAAAAAGTCTCTAAAGTCGTAGTCCTGTTCTCTGTCTCACTGTGCTGACTCTGATGAATCCATGTAAACGGATGCTTCATGGTGACATAGGTGGGCCATGCATGTGCCTATAGGTACAGTTTGACCGCACCCTAAACCTGGACTACTCAGATACTACAGGTATGAAAAATTCACACAACCTAGAAGATCCTGACAGGTTGTTCAGTAAAAACTGATTCAATGTGAAGCGTCTGTGAGGACCTCTTTGCTTCTCCATGGACACGTACGACCAAACACCTGCAGTTCGTTCTCCATGAAAGCGTTAGCTCTGTGCTCTCCCTTCGCTTTGTTGGTGATAACTACAGCTTTAGCTTTTTGAGCCCAAAGATTCTTAGTTTCTATTTGCAGCATGTTAGCAGCAGAAATCCAGACCTTTAACTCCAGAGATTTTAGTAAGTTTTCAGTTATACCAAGCAGCAACCTCTGGTCTGAAAATATGAGACAGTGCAGAAGTGTTAAAGTCTGCTGTTCCTTGAGTGTCCACTTGAGGCTGGCTCTGGATGTACCGGAAGTCACGTACACACCAAAGCGAGTTTTCACAGCCAAAATAAGCACATTTACAGCCTGGTACAAAGAATGACTCCTGAATCGCTAATTTTACTATTGGCATGCACTGTACGGGGGGTGAATTATTTTATAACTCGGCAATTTAGACAATATTAAGATCACCAATTCATCCAATCAGGGGCACAGCTCAGCTCAGCTCACATGACTGCTGGGCACCCTATGGCTGTTACTGTGGAGACTCAAAGCCCGCCTCATTTCCAATATGGCCGTGCCGGCCATATGGCTTCAAAAATCAGTTCCAGGAACAGATGGGTGATGTCACGTCCAGACGAGACTACGTCCATTAATTATACAGTCTATGGTTGTTACAGATCCTGGTGCACAGCATAGTCTGTGGACACTTGAGGATTTGCATGGACTTCATATTTTCAGACTGGGCGGGGTTGCTGCTTAGTGTGCACAGATTTTTTCTTTCTTTTTTTTTTTCAGAGAGTTGCCTTTAGAAAGGAAACTTATTTGAAGACCACAAAGACAAAACTTCTCCAGTCATTCAACAAGGCCTCAGAAGCAGGCAGGAACTGATCCATCAACCAAGTACAGAGTGAGGAATACTTTTACACAAAGTCTTATACATTTTTTTACAAACCTTTCTTTCCTGTGACTGAAAATAAAGTTGTATTTGGTAACCTTTAACCAAATATCTGGTTAATCAGATCCAATTTTATATGATCCTGACAGTCAGGAAAAAGGTAAGCTGAGTGTTCTGGTCCTAACAGATCATGGTAACTATAACAGGGTATGACTTTTTTAATGACTGGGGATCTTGTAGGTTTCTGTGTTAATGAGAGCAATGATCTGAGGGGACGGAGAAGACGTCTGACGAAGAGATGGAATCCAGGAAACTGGAGAATCTAAAGAAAGAAAGAAGTCTCCTAGGGGAATGATCTGTTCAGCTCGTTTCAGTGTTATATTTTTCAGCTGCAGTATTGCCTTTTCATTAGGCCAGCATTTAGTGTTCATTACAGGTCCATTAAAGCCCCTTTAAGACCGCCCTCCTCTCTGCCCTCCTTTAATGGACTCGCCAAATGCTGCTCCATCCGCCTGCTTCAGATCTACATACTCACACTCTTTTACCTCACACAAACACACACACACATGCACTGTCCTGTGTGTGGAAACACTTTCCCTTTATTTCAGAAAACCAGACACACACATACACACATACACACATACCAACACACACTTGCTTGTCAAATAAAAAATAATTATGGAGCGTTGGTTCAGGGTTGTAAAAATATAAAAACACACGTGAAGTTCTGTCATCTGTTTCATTTCCTCTGTGGGCTGCTTAATGCAATGTGACGTGAAGACACACACACACACACACACACACACACACACACACACACACACACACACACACACACACCTCTGCTTCTCTTTGTATTCCTCTAAATCTAACCTGAACACGCACACTGACACACAGACGCATGCACACACACACAAAGATAACACACTGTAATGTGGAGGTAATTACAACATTCCTCCATGATGAGCCTCAGTCGCTGCCCAGAGAAACGTGTTATTAGACTCACAGCCAACAACAGGCAGGGTGGAGCCGTGTGTGTGTGTGTGTGTGTGTGTGTGTGTGTGTGTGTGTGTGTGTGTGTGTGTGTGTGTGCATGTTCCTGTTAAAGTGACCTCTCCAGAGCCATCTGAGCTGCGGTACCTTTGTGTGAGTGTCAAATTTAAACCCCTCCTGATGTTTGATGTTTGACTATTATTGAGCTGAAATAATCATACTTTATTATCATTATTATTATTATTATTTTATTTCATTTTATTTTTTTTAAGTGGATAATCATTTTTCTTGAAGGCCCTGATCATGTTTTCTGCTCTGTCGGTTTCTTCTCTGCGGTTGTCTCTGATTTTCCTCTGTGTTGTGGCTTGTTTCTGTTGAATCCAGATTGGATCTGTTTTTTTTTTTTGTTTGTTTTGTTTTTTCCCAAACAACCAAACAGAAGTTAAATATGGAAGAATAAAGGCACAGTAAAAAGTATAAGATAATTTTTGATTTAAACATTTGTTTATGCATGCATAACTTTGTGTTAAATTGCAGCTGGTTTAGAAATCTTTTCTTTAACATACTTTTAAAAAAAAATTTCCCCATGGCATTTATCACCAATGAACTCCAAGACATTTGATTTCAGAACCTCTTTCTGTTTCTACTTGGTTTATCATGAGTTTTCCGTTTGTTTTGGTTGATTGATTCCCAAATATTAGAAATTTTATTTCACTTGTTTTCAACATTATCTTATTTGAATCAACCAAACTCTTTAGTTTCTTTAATTAATTCCAAACAGTATCCATCAATTTTCCCAACTCTTTTCCACTGGGGAGTGAATTTGTGTCATGTGCAAATATTTTTTTATGGATTATTTAAAACTTCACAAATATTATTGATGAACAAGTTTAACAACAAGGGCCTGCACACTGAGCCTTTGGGAGCACTGTTCCTTGAATTCCGTATCCTTGGAGATTTGTTATTAATCATTTATTATCCACCCTATCAAATCCCTTTTTCTGGGCTTGAAACACTTCAAATGCATATAAATACAAAGAGAGAGACATAGTTTGCATTGAGATACAATGCAAAGAGTGGCATTACTTTCACCAACAGGGTCATCGAATCTAACAAGGACAGGATATTTGATAAGGACATAGGACATGGGGAATCAAACTCGCACCACCAACTTTTAGAACCATTAAAAGTTTAACCACAAGACCGAACTGGCGCCCCGATGCATTTCTTGCACATCCCCAAGCTCACGTTTAGTCAACAGTTTGAAGTCAAATTATCTGTGATGATAATAATAATCAGGACTGGACTGCTACTCTTTTTTGGCTAGGCTCAGATTTGAGTTGGTTGTGAGCACGAAGGAACTGGGACTAGACCTGGACAAGGTTTGGTAGTTGGACTACATCACAGACTAAGCTCAACTACCTTCTTCACAAGGATAAAGAAAATGTGAGGTGTAGACTATATCCTAATAAATGTTTTTCTGGTTTTGGAGTGATCCGGGGGTTAATTTGATCCAGAGATGTTTCTATTTACAAAGAAGTCTTTCAAACTCAGCCTTGAAAACAAAAAGATAAAAACAAAAAGATGTTTTGAACATAGAAAATTCAACCTAATTGAAAGAGATTATTTTCATCAAGGTGATGATTTGAGAGGTCAGAGATGTCTGTGTGTTCAGCTGTTAGCGAGATGCTAAATGGATCATTGATGGACAGGATGAGACATCCTCTGTGGAAGGGTTACCTGTGTTTCAGGTACGATGGGGCCGTCCTCAGGTGAACTTCTGAAAAAGGTGGACAGAGGAGAAGCGACAATGACAGGACTCGGTCTGATGAACCCACTCAGGTCACAGCTGGGGATGTCGTTCTCCTCCTATGACACATGGACACAGGGTGTGCAGGTCAGACCTTAAATTCAAGGGAACAAAGTTCTTTATGGAATCAGGAGCAGCGCTCACCTTCTTCATGACCAGCGTGTCCATCACATAGAAGACGTTCCACGGCACCCACACCGTCCGGTACTGAGTGAGGAATGGAGCACGCTCAAAACTCAGCGTGAGGGACGCTCCACCATTCGACAGAAGATCAAACCTACAGGGAATCAACGTGAAAACACTTTTTATACTGCGCAAGAAAACCATGGTGGGAACAACACCAAACCTATACACACTGTTAGCTTGGTTCAAACCTTTCCATGAGAGCTCCTTCACACCAGAGAAACATAAAAAAAAAACACATTAACACACAATGATTTTTTTTAAATGAACATACAGAAATACATACATGCCATCCTTGCGTGTCACAGTGAATCCATGTTCAGGATAATGAACGAATGTCACATTGACCCCAATCAGTGGCGTCCCGTCTGCTGTCAGCACCTGACCCCGAATTATAGACACCAAGCTGCAGAGAGAGAGAGAGAGAGAGAGAGAGAGAGAGAGAGAGAGAGAGAGAGAGAGATTGTAATAACAGAGATGTTATTTCTCCGTTAAAACTTCTTTTCTGCAGTATTAGTATCCTGAGATGGGTTAAAACCAGACCCACAGCCGGTCAGAGCTACATGTACAGTAATAAACAGATAAACACACATATGCACGACACACACACACACTCACACACACTCATGGACACATACTGCCTTGTGTTATCATGCCTGTGAGTCATTGTTCAGGGCTTTCAGAGCGCACTGAGGCGTCACCTTGAACAACAGTTGTGTTACCGCTGAGGTGGGGCGCTGGGAGCACTGTAATGGGACTCTGCTGTTATTACTGCACCCATAGCATGACTGCACATCTTCATCACATCACACACTCACACACACCAACATCAGCACATATGTCTACTGGATTCAAGTCTTTTTTGTTTGTTAGTTTCGTTTGTTTTGTTTCTTGTTTTCAATAATTATTCAGTGAGGTCATTGTGCATGTTTCCATGCTGTGAGTTGAGCTCAGCTGAGCTGCTGCAGAGTAGGGTTAGAAAGAGGTAGAAAACTGCCTGAAATTTTACATTGCAATTATGGAAATTTTCAGGGTTTTGTTGCCATCAACTTAAATGAATTTTTCAAAAAAATTCTCAGGAATTTTTGGCCCGGAAACTTTAGCTTTTCTTTTTTTTTTTTTTTTTCCAAAATGAGCTTGGTTGAAACAACATGATTGAATGCAAACTCAACTATGTACCATGAATCACGTGTTCATACTATTCTAGTACATTCGATCCTCATCAGTCTCTGCTTCACCAGCCTACAGCATTAACACTGAGACCACATCTCTGGATTTGGACTCTAGAAGTCCTGTCAGGGTTTGATAATCATACTGAGGTAAATATATTTGATAGTACGGTTTAACTTTAAGTTATGGACAAATTTAAGTTAAGCTAACAAATGCTAATCAAAATGTGTATTATTTTTGGAGTTTTCATTTGTACACTTTTCTATTAGCTTAGCCAGATTAGACCACCATCTGAGTTTACATTTGTTAATAAATGAACTGTAGTGATAACAAGCTAACCTAACTGTGAAACGTGCATCGAATTATGTCCAATGTAGTTTTGCTCAGGAGAAACACTTTTGCCTAAATTCATGACAATTAGACACAGTCAAAGAAAATTCCCCAAAATACTCAGAACATTAATTTATGACATCATTTAAACATGTTGAACTGGAGATATTTGCACGTGTGTCTGCTTTTGACAAACTAAACTGTTTAATTTTATACGTGTATATGACCAGGTAAATGCAGTTAAAAATTCCGCTTAATTTCTGAAATGAGTTTCCAACTTTGAAAATTCCCAGAATTTAGCAACCCTACTGAGGAGGGAGCCATCTAGCATCCTGGATGTCTCTTCAGAGGATTGCTAATGCTAAAAACAGTGGCTGGAGCAGCACCAGTGTCCTAAAGCTTCTAAAGTCTTGTCATTTTGAGCGTTTCACTTTGAGCGTCAATGCTGCAAAGTTATGAATGAGCAATGTGAAATTCAAAATCTGATTGCTAAATAAGAGTCATCAAGTTGCGATCCATGATTTGATGATTTGATTGATGGTTTTTATAATCAACAGGTCAAGTATCAAAGGAGTGCTCAGCTGCAGCCCTGCTGCATGGTTACAAATGTAAACATGTTTAGGACTTACCTGAGAGTATAGTGTTTGTGAGTTTTTCACTTTTAGCTTCAGGGAAAAACCAAAAATGTCACTTTAAAGAGTCAAAGAAATGATGTTTGAACAGCTCCTCTACACACTCCCTCAGACTCACACACAATGCTGTTTTGAGGCCTAATAAAACATTTTTATGATGAAGTTGCAGGGTCGTTTCATTATGGAAATACAGGAGGTTTTTATTAGCGGGTTGTGGCCCTCCACTCGTATGAAACATTCAGGCAGCATGAAAAATGTGACAGTAGCAGAAAAATGGTCAAACATAAGCGTTGTCATGTCGCTCGCCCTGCCGTCCCTCTCCCTCTCTATTATCATACTAAATGAAAGTCTTGTCTGAGGCACATGTGGGCTGAAATGGTTTTAGGCGCGGGGGGGGGGCAGACTTTACAGGATTGTGATCGCCGCCTGTCTCCATATTTTTTTCTTCTGTTGGAGCAGACAGAAATGTTCAGCTGCTAATATAACCGCAGACTGAAGCAGGGTAAGCTCTGACCTGCAGGCAGCAGCATTATGACTGAAGCTATCACAACCAGAGAAAGAAAACAAAGAGAGGACACACATTATCCCTGATCCTGCTGTGATGAAAAACAACAGGGATGTATAGAAGAACAGGAAGTCAATTTCTCCGCCTTCTCAGAGTATGGAAAACCTTTCTATACGCCGCGTAACAGAAGCCAGAAACAGCGGAAATCTACCTCAGGTCTCCTGCTTCCTACCAAAGGAAACATTACTGACATGATAAAAAATGAAGGTAATCTTCTTCTACTGTTCAGGATGTCTTTCCTGGTGGTTTTAATATTTCCCTCACTGTAAACCACACAGTCTCTTGGTCCTGGTCCTTCATCATTTTTCCTTTGAGGAATTTTTTTTGGACTTATATTTCTCCATATGAGTTTTACTTTTACCTCCTTGCACAACAATTTCCTAACTGCATGTCCAGTGAGGTTATAAAATTCAGCAGGTTTTGTTGCTTATCTGCTCTTCTTGCAATAAATGAATGAAGGTCGGGTCTTGGCAGCATATTTGCATCTTAAGCCTCACACACCCCGGACCAAACACAGCCCAAATTGGCACTTTTTCCTCTCACTGTGCCTCTAAACATGCAGAAAACTAACATAGATGTTTACATTCAGTTTCTGTACTGGTTGAGTGTAGGTGACAAACAGTTCATGGGTTTTCAAATACAGTGCTGTGAAATAGTCATTGCCCCCGATCAAAATTCTTCTGATTTTGCACATTTATTTTACACTTATTCCCAAACCTTCTTTTTTTTTTAGCCATTCGGAGGTGGACTTATTAGCATAGACCAAGTGTTCTTGAGGACACAAACTGATGGCTGGACTTTCTCCTTCAGGATTTTCTGGTAGAGAGCAGAATTCATGGTTCTATCAGCTGGTGGTCCAAGTCCTGAAATAGCAAAGCAGCCCCAGACCATAAGACTGTCTCCACCATGTTTGACTGTGGCTATGATTTTCTTTTCCTGAAATGCAGTGTTAGTTTTTCCACCAGATGTAACAGGACACATACTTTCCAAAAAGTCTACCTTTGGTCTCATCAGTCCACTGAATATTCCCAGAGGTCTTTGTGGATCATCAAGATGTTTTTGGTAAATGTGAGATGGGTCTTTGTGTCTTTGCTCAGCAGTGGTTTTTGCCTTGAACTCTCTCATGGATGCCATTTTTGCCCAGTCTCTTTCTTCTGGTTCAATGGTGAACTCTGATCTTAACTGAAGTCAGTGAGGCCTGCAGCTCACCTCAGATGTTGTTCTGGGTACTTCTGGGACCTCCTGGATGAGTTGTCGTGGCGCTCTTGGAGTCAGTTTGGTAGGCTGACCTCCTGGGGAAGGTTCCCCATTGTTCCATGCTTTCTCCATTTGTGGATAATGGCTCTCTTTCAGGGTGGTTGTCTGGAGTCCCAAAGCCTTAGAACTGGCTTTGTAACCCTTTCCAGACTGATAAATGTCAATAACTTTGTTTCTCATCTGTCCTTGAATTTCTTTGGATGGGGACATGATGTGTTGCTGTTTGAGATCCTTTAAGAAACTTTATGTTGTCAGTTTAGTTCTATTTCACTGGTGTCTACAGTCTGGGAGTAATTAGGCTGGGTGTGGACAGTGAAACTGAACTCCAAAACATGGTTCATCAAAGTCAATTAATGATTTAACAGTGCGGGTAGGGGTGGGGGGCAATGACTTTTTAACACAGGGTCAGGATTGCTTGAAGAAGTTTTTAACTTTAATAAATGAAATAATCATTTAAAAAGTGCATTTTGAATTTACTCAAGTTATCTTTTTCTGGTATTACAGTTTGTCTGATTATCTGAAGCATTTAAGTGTAAAAAAGTGATAAAAAAAAATAGAGGAAATCTGTAAGGGGGCAAATACTTTTTCACAGCACGGTCATGAAGGTCATGCTTTTTCTGTCACAGCAATGAGAAGTAGTACCCAAACTCCTAAACCAGCAGTTTAACCAAGATGAAACCAGTTAGTTGAGTTATACATTTGTTCTCACTGTTCTTGCCAAGGTGCTGATGCCCTGCTCACCTCCTATTGAAAGGACTCCCCTCATTGATGACGTGAGTGGATTCAGGACCCAGGAGGAAGTGGATACGCTGGAAGAAGGACCGGGCAGCCTGAGGATGAAAAAAAAAAAAACCCAAAAAACGGATAGTGTGATGTTTCATCTCATGTATCAATCCATTTTATAAGTGATTTCTAACAGATATTTTAAAGTTTATTTTGCTTTAGTGTCTGATCACCTGCTGAGGAGCCAGAGAGGACGGTGACTGGCTGAGAACCTCTGCTGGATCAGGAGACCCCTTACAGTACTGCTGGTTCTGACAGGAGGGCTGCAGGCAACAGTCTGGATCCATACAGTCCGCCAGGCCATCTGAACCACAGAGTCAGAAACAGTAACTATGTCAATATTATGTCACTGTTCTTTCCACAAAGCCTGAGTGAGAGAGGAGGCTGAAGAAGAGATGGAGGGATGAATAAACGATGGATGGAGGGATTAAGAAGCAATGAGGGATGATAGAGGCATCAGGGATAACAAACAGTAGAAAGAAGTGATAGATAAAAAATAGTGATGATACAGATGAAGGATAGAAATATCATGAAACAGCAACAACAGTTGAAGAAGCTTCAAACAGATTTTTTCAAATGTAAGCTCTCTGTTTACGGTAATCAAGCCCGTCCCTCCATAGGATTAAGGGTTGATTATGCTGCTAGCATGAACGTGACACATGGAAATTGTACATGCAAGATCCGCACAAGAGACCATGTGTGGCTTTTAAGATTTTTCGCACTCCGTACAACGTCTGTTCCCAAACAGCAGGGGGCGGTATATCACAAACACACATCTACCACAGTACTAAACTCGAGAAAAAGGGGTTGTTCACAGTTCACTATATTTTCTCACAAATTCCTCTTCTCTGCCAAGTTTGGCCACAATTTCACACTAAGAATTGTTAATATCACAAGTATCAAGGTGATCTCTGTGTGGTGAATCACGTAAATGACAGCATTTATTGTACTTTGGACACGAGGAGCCCCTGCTCGTCCACACGTTTCTGTGCGGAAGTTTTACATTTTTGGAGGTGCTCGATGCAGAAATTTTCCATGTGAAAACGACTGCTTGAGGAATGAGGCTGTTAAAATGACGTCATTCTTCAAGCATAAACCAGGTTTTCCACTGAAGCTTTAAGTTAGGACACACCACTCTGCAGCCTGTACACAGGGTTAGATATGGAAGTGAGAATGGATTCACTGATCATTGATTTGATAGATGTTTCCTGGGGTCTATCCCCTGAATCTTGTTATCAGTGTCTCCTTGTGGAGATGCAGTACACAGACAGGGCCCCGTCACCAGCCAGGGAGGTGTCCAAGACAGATGGCTCGGCCCTTTGAGCTGCCATCCCTCACAAATCTGACCTCAGCCCTGTGTTTGGGAAGCTTCCAGATTCAGACTGGCTGCGTCCAGCATCCAAATGCAGGGCAGTGATGCACAGCATACTCTCTCTATCGAGCCAATGTCTTATTTGAGGAGCCAAATCTGCTTGGATTCCTCATGACAGGTCCAACATAGTCCCCATATGTATGGTGTAAGGGACTGGGTAAAGAGCGAAAGCCCCCAGAGGGCCCAAACACAAAACCCTCACAGACTTTAACCTCTTATACTCTTAGGTCCCCCATCTGGGGAACTTTGAGGTTGCTCTGCAACAAAAGGTCTAAAACAAGGAATTTATCAGGTATAAAAAAGTCTTATTGAACATCAGATTAAAGAGGAGAAACTCAGCTACAAACTCAAACTTCAAACTTCAACTGAACTTTCTGTTTGTTTGAGTTATACTTGAGTTATGACTCTGAGCATGTGACATAAATACCAATACTGACACCTCTGAACAAATTCACAAGTGCTTCCTTCATAATGACACCAGGATGATTCACACAGACCTTGTAGATGCAGAGATAGACTCTTTTCAGTTTGGGTAAGTCATTTTTCTAGCAGAGACCCCTAAACAAGGACAGGGCTTAAAGGGTTAACAGGAACAGGTGTGCAGTGTGTGAGTGTGTGAGCCATGAGGGTGTAAGATGGTATAAAACGAAGAGTAGGCCACACTTGAAGAGCTGACCCCTGAGAAGATTCCTGCCTCAGGACAGTGCTTTCAAGAGGTCCAGGGAATTTGGAGCAGGGGCTGCAAGCTGAATGTTTTTGATTGGTGGAGCAGTCTCAAGATGAGCCCCAGCTGTGATGGACTTGGTTTAGTACCTCCTAATCAATGGTCTTCTATGGGCCTGATAGTGTGCTTGCATCTCTGTCAGCTCCTGGTGTTCCAGTTTAAAGAGCGACCCTGTAAACTGGAGACCTTCAGCTGAACGTGTCAGTGGATATCCAGTTTACAGCAGCTGTTTTTTTGGGGGCTTCTAGAAACGGCTTTGACCAGCTTTAGACGGCTTTGTCTCTAGAGCTTGTCTCCTCTCAAGTGTGAACAAATCCATGTGCAGTGAAGCACCATCAAAACCAGCACAGACTAAATCTTCTTCATGCTAAAAGGCTAACTGCTGTGTTGCAAACAAGGATGCTCTTCTTCTATGGTGTCATCTTTGCTGAAAGGCCTTTGCTGTTGGCTTACTGCCCTCTACTGGTGCAGCTGTGTAGTGTAGTTACATTTATTTTTTCTCTGGCCTGATTTACATTATGCTCAAGGTCTTCAGCCCCGGGGTCTAAACAAAGATAAATAATGAACCTATGTAGTTCCTGAGAATGTTTTACCAGAAACTACATCATCCTGGACCATTTGGATGAAAAACACCTTTTGAATTGGATCAAATCAAACATGTAAAGTGTCTAATTGTGGGACAGCACTTCACACACACACACACACACACACACACACACACACACACACACACACACACACACACACACACACACACACACACACACGCGCGCATATGCACGCACATCTGACTAATAAGACTCTCTTTACACCTGGGCCTTAAACAACATAATGCAGAGGTGTACTATAAGGAGGGTTTTGTTGTTTCTTTTACATTTGGGGGGGGGGGGGGCAGATATGGAAGAGCTGGAATAAAAAAAAATGTGGAAAAGAATTAATGTTGGAGGATGGGGTAATGACGAACGAAGGAGTGTAAATCAAAGAGGAAAGAATGACACTTCTCCTTTGTTCCCTGATTTTCTGATTAGGAAAGAGGAGGAACTGATGAATGATGGTAAAATGGAGCGATGCAGAATAAATATGTGAGCAGTTTGTGTTCATCAGCTGCTGCCAGGAAGAATGAAGACAGAGGGAAGGAGACGAGGAGGAGGAGGAGGAGGAGGAGGAGGGATGGCAATGACGGGAGGAGGGAGAGATTAAGGAAGGAAGGGATAAGGAAAGGAGAGGAAGAGGAGGGACAGATGGAGGGATGGAAGAGGTATGTAAGAGTATGTAATAATATACTGGCTGCCATTTATCTCTGTTAGTTTATGAAAGCCAGGGCTACATCTGGTGAGCAGACACAAGGGACTACTCTCTCTCTCTCTCTCTCTCTAACACACACACATTCTCTCTCTCTCTCTAACACACACACTCTCTCTCTCCCTCTCTCTCTCTCTCTCTCTCTCTCTCTCTCTCTCTCTCTCTCTCTCTCTCTCTCTCTCATCCCTGGCTGAGACAGACTCCCTGATCAGGTCTCTTTTTCCTTTCCTTCTTCATCCTCTGTCCTCTACGTTTCCCCTGAGTATACTCCTCTGTTTACCCCCCCCCCCCCCCCATCCTGTGTTGTTTGTGTGGATGGACGTGGTGCTAAGCTTTAGGATACTCTAAAAAAAAAAAAGACAATTTGACCTTGGAAAATGACACTAAATTCAGCTTGAAACTCAGTCTAACTTCTGTCCCTCCTGGTGTTTATGTTGAGATGATACATCCTGGATGATCAAGTGTCTGTTTTCTGTTGTAAGATTTAATTCTAAATCCCAATGACAGTTAGATGTAATCTTTAAAGTCTGGAATAACTTTGAATTTGTTGTTTCGCTCTAAAAGAGTACTCCTTTCTTTCCTCAGCTCCTGCCTTCTGAGCACTGCAGCTCATTTACCTCCGTCTTCCCTCAGACCACTGTTCAGCAGCTTTTTCACCTCACTGCCTCATCAAGGTTGATGCTGCATTTTCTGCATTCCTCTGGCTACTGAGGCTCTTTAACAGACAGCGTACGTTTACACCTGCTGCAGGTATGATGGATAAAAATGTGAAGCTTCCATAACAAGTGGTACTTTTCAGTCCTTCTCAGTAGTCCAGCCACAGAAGTGATTCATTTTCAAAGCAAATACTATCACAGATATTTGAGCAGAGATTAAATGGTGCTGGGGTTCTTTTTACAGAAAGTTTGGTTCAATGAAAAGCACCTTTGTTCATTTTTTTAGTTCCTTTCTATCTTTGATTATAAAGCCACATGAGTTCAAATCATTTATTTGGCCTGTTACACACATCTTTGACCATGTGTGGTATTTATTGTTAGCCTCTCATGTTAACCAGAGGATAATAAACAAGGCTAGCTCACCAGAACCCCCAAAGTTCTCTGATCTCTGGCTGATTAACCAGGCTGATTATACGGTATCACTGATTAATCGACATTGGTCAATCTGTAATCTCTTGTGTTTACAGTCCTTATGTTGACAGTATTACTGATTAAAGTTCATTATTTTCATTTAGTCCTGCTCTGCTTCTTTGTGTTCAGTCATATTTTGGGTATTAAAATAATATGTGTTCATGTACAGTTTACATCCTGTCTACATCATGTACTCCACGTACATAAAAAAGACATCAAACGTAGGTTATTTTGTTGTGCTTCTGTCAAAGTGGCTTTTGACACCTCTCATTATCTTCCATTCTAAATCTCGAGAGGTGTTCAGCAAAGGATCACTCATTTTCAACTCAGCCCTGCAGGGAAATTTTGGCCCTACAGATATAAAATGCACATTGACAGTTTCTTCAGAGTGTTTGGTTTCTCACGGTGTGCTCATTTTTCTGATAGCTACAGTTTTGGCACAGCGAGCGTTTGTTCGCGCAGAGCGCGTCTATGTGTATGTGTGTGTGTTGATCATGATTAAAGGACCTCAGTTTACATAAAACCCCCGCTACATCTTAGCACGCAAAACATGCATATCTGTGTGTGTGCGTTTGTGTGTGTGTGAGACGTATGGGAATTTGTTATTGGACCTCATTTCAAACAGAAACCATGACATACTATTCTTGAGTTAGAAAAGAATATATTTGACAGCCTGCACACAAAGCGCGCATGTGTGTGCATGTGTTAAATTTGACCTGAGTGAAAACATCCACACATCTTGATTTCTTAATATATTATTCTGGAGTTTGAAAATTATAAATGTGACTGTGTGCGCACAAAGTGTGCATTTGTTTGAATGAGTTAAATTTGACCTCTGTTAAACCAGAAACAAAATATGTGGATCCAGATTTTAGCACTCCTGCATTGTCTCATATTTTCAGACCAGAGGTTGCCACTTGGATTAAACTGGCAGCATGCTGCCTGAGCCCCCCCTCACAATTTCCGTCCAAATTGTCTTGTCTAATCAATTACTATTTCAAACAATACAACACTGTTGCTGTTACCATTACCAACAGTGAAATGTGAGTTGTTAGTTTGTATCTGACCTTTGTATCCTGTGCCTCGCTCGGCCAGACACAGGACAGGAGCTGCTACCCTTTATCAGCTGTTTCTGATTGATTTTCTTTGGTGAGGGGGAGGGGTGACAGACACATCAGTAATGATGATTGGCTAAAGGTGGAGTATAAGTTCATGCTGACATGTTATTTTAAAAAAGGGCTAATGCTTCAGTAAACTCTTCATCAACAAATGTCACACAGCTACCTGTGTGTGTCTGTATAACCTGCAGTCGGAGAGGTGCATCTTTGGATCAAACCAACTACAGGGAGAGGGGTTGATGCCTTTGGAGGTTTGGATATGAGGCACAGGTATCCAACTTGTTTTGACTTGAAAAATGATTAGAGATGACAGGATGATAATTAAAAATAGAGGGATAATCAGGAAAAAATTACAGGTTGGGAGTAGAGTGGGAGACAGGGTCAAACAACAGGAGACTCCCTCCTTAATTGGGAGTGTTGACAGGTCTGCTCCGACCTGGCTCGCTCAGCCAGGCACAGGAGCTGCAAATTAAGTGTGTGCAAGTCCAGGCGGTCTGTGAAGTTAAAGTACTGGTGTTTTTTACAAGTGAAAATACAGACACTATTTTAATGTCACTGACGTAAAAGGCAAGAACATGTGGAGCATACATGATGTCCCAGAATAAAACCCGCTCAGAAATCCAAATTCTTTAACATATTTGACGCTTTTTCAAAAAAACAAGCGCAAAAATTACTTTACCTGGTAATTAATTACATTCATGAAAGAATCATTCAGTTACTAATTCAGTAATTTTTGGGGGAAAATAATTTGCCCAACCCTGCAGGGCACTAAGATCTGAACCACAAAATTTAGAAACAGTATTTCAAGTTGTAGAGATGATCTAATAAGGTTTTACTCAGTTCAACATATTTTCAATGAGATATAGTGAATGCTCCACCAAACGGTTGAGCTACAAGTTAAAGGGTTAATATTGGTATTGGCATCAGCCCCAAAAATCCAATATCAGCCAGGCTCTACTTGAAAGCACTCTCCCCCAGGTAGGGCTGCTTTCAGAGGTGAAGTTGTTACCCCAGACCAGCCCAACAGTAATTTTCAGAGTGCTCGCTCTGTGATCATCCAGCCATCAAACAAGTCCAGCTCTTCCTTTATCTGCAGAGTGTCAAAGGGTACGTACCTCCTTCATTGTCCTTGCCGTCTGTGCAGAGTGTTTCCATGGCTACATGGCACCCAGCCCCTCTCCATCCTGATTGGCAGATGCAGTGCCAGCCGCTGGCCTCCAGGGTGCAGCGCCCGTTGTTGTTGCAAAGACCTGGACAGCCCTCTGGGACAGGGGGACAAAGACACAGGAAAGTTAGAGAGGAGCGAGTGAGTGAGTGGGAGGAGTCACGGCTGGCCATCAGGAGGGAAAAAAGGTTTCAACCAATGCAGCGGTGTGAAGGTAGAGGAGAACAGATTTGTACTGAAGCTCTGAAAGATGAGTGAAATCAATACTGCCTTTAGTTTTTTGTTTTTTTTTTAACTTAGAGTGATTTGATGCCAAAACAACAACATGCTCAGTGTTTCCCTTTCAACTTGGAAAAGCCTCAGAAACAGAAGGAGAGCATCATGGGACCCTGAATCTCCAGTGAGCGTCAGAAACAGCTCGAGGTGATCTGGCAGCCTCTGCAGGCGTGAGACAGGTTCACTGCAGGTTTCACACAGCTGAGGGAAATCCTCCTACACTGTACCAAAGATCTCTCAGATAACCCATCTGAAAATCTCAGCAAGACCAAGAGTGTGGAGGAAAACAACCACACGCTGACGGACATGTTGTCCACAAGCTCGTAGCGTGGATCCAGAAAAAGGGTTTGAATGATTTATTGATGTCAAGATTTAAGGACAACATGAAAAAAGACTGAGATGATGAAATATTAGACTTTCACAGGTTTTAAGTTGTGCTGCTCAAGACACTGTGTTGAGACTAATAAATAAAACTTAACCTACAGTAACCTTTTGAAAGCAGCTTTTCAGTCGAGCCAAGGCAAAAACTTTGATCTGCATTTTGTCTCTTCAGTTAAAAAACAGCAGTTTCTCTGCTTAGTGCAAAAGCCTGCTTTAATTCATGCTAATCAAACAAATTCAGTCATATTTATCTGACAAAATCATCTGTCTGAAAATATCTGTAGCCAAGGTCTGAGTCTGAATTCTTCCTGGAGTGTGTCGAGATAAATCATTTAAGCAAGCGAGGGATACATTCCTGTAAATCTGAGATCAAATGAGATCCCTCAAAATCAGTCTGGGTGTTACAATTGGTCACATGATTACTTGGCATGATCTCACACTGGGATAAAGATGCCTCAGCATTTTGCTCCAGCAGCGGTAAAGCCCCGAAAATTCAGCCTGGTAAAGAAATTATCATGTAGAGGAGTGGAAATTTGATTTAAGCTTTGCTTTTTTATTTTTTATTTATTCATTTGTGTGTGTGTGTGTGTGTGTGTGTGTGTGTGTGTGTGTGTGTGCTTCGGGTATGGTTGCAAAGGGGAGAAAAAATGCTGGCAAATTTCAGGAAAGTTTCCTGAATATTTCCATGGGAGTTTTAGCTCAGGAATATTTGACATTTTCAGAGTTCTGAAAAAAACCTGAACCTTCAGTCAACTTTAGCGGATTTTTCTTAAAATTCCAGGGAAATATTATCTTGCAACCCCAGTTAATGTAAGTTCTTGGAAATTCCAATGGAAAGTTTCCAAATTTGAAAATTGACTGAATTTTGCAACCCCAGTTTTGGGCAGTTGAGGACTCACACTGATGTAGTTCAGGTCTTGATGGAGCATCACTCAGCCTTTGACTTGATACTGACCCAGTCAGTCTCACAGTCTGTTGAAGACTTAGTTTGAGATCATGTGACCATGTGACTTCTTTTCCTGTGTGTTTTTGTTCAAGTGCCAAACAGCTGATGGAACGACTCATTTCGTCTAACGGAGTTGTGGTTCTATTGATCGTCCATCCTTCTCTCTGAGAATTGGTCCATATGTTCTATTTGGATTGTTAGTGGATCAAACGTAATTCAAGCCTTTGCCAAACAAACAAGAAGACTTATTTGGTCACTAGTAGGATTTTAAGAAGGTCTTGAAAAATGTGACCCTTAGAAGACAAAAAAAACAACAAAACAAAACAAAAAACATGAGGGTTTTATTTCAAGATCAGTCGTCAGATGAATCCTGGTCCTCATATGGATGTAGTCTAAGGACTTGGGGATCCAGGACTGGTGAAGTCCTGTGATTTTTTTTCTGTTACTCTTCCTGAGCTTCAGGGGAACACTCAACACGTACGTTTTAGCATCAAACACATTTCATGTCAGCAGAAAACCCTCACTGTCAGCTGCTTCTGTCCAAAAACACCACCAGAGAGTTCAAAAAGGACGCATTGGTTGAACCCTAACATGTGTGACAGCCGTGAGTGATGAGCCTTTCTCCTACAGATGGACTGACAGACTGAAAGACAGATCCAGAGACAAATATAGAATACAGTACAATAACCCACATGTGAGAGAGACACAGACTGACAGACAGACAGACAGTCAGCCTCTGGTGAAATGCACTGATGTTGTAGTTTCACATGAACTGTTGCCAAAAGTGGCTTCAGTGCAGCTGGAAATCAGTTGAAGGGAGTATTTTTTTCATCTTAACCGAGGAATCATGTTGTTTGTAGAGATGATGGGAATAGAAGTACAAATAAGAAAAATCAGAATGGAGAACTAAACAATCTGAGGAAATTTCAATTTGTGAGCTTTTCCACCAAAAGGATGTCGAACCAAATCCCTTTGAGCTGACAAAAGAAGCTTTCCACTTTACAAATATAATTCCTTTGGTCTCGCTGAGCTCGTCTTGAAAAACAAACCAAATCATAGGTTGAATCCATGTGAAAACACAACAGGTAGACAGATACACAGTGCACAAAGTATAGGGAGGACAGGGTGCTTTGGACTGCATGCCTCCAATAGCTATACTTTCTGCCTCTGTTTGACATTCTCCAATCACAGAGTAGACAATCAGATAGACCAATCAATAAACAGTGACTGTCAGACCCAAGCAAAGCCCAGCTGGAGAGACAGAACGAGGGATGAGTATAAAGACAGGAAAGACAGGAAAGAAGAGAGAGAGAGAGAGAGAGAGAGAGAGAGAGAGAGAGAGAGAGAGAGAGAGAGAGAGAGAGGACAGCAGCTGGCTAAAGTGACACAAACAGATATATCAGGCTGGTGGATGCAAGACAAAACATGTAATAGTGCAACGTGTGTGATTCTGCATCTTTGACTGTGGAGTGTGTTTTGTGTGAGAGCCACAAACAGGGTTAATAAAGATGTGACCAGAAGAAAAGAAATCCAAACTGAGCAACGACAGGATGTAGAGAAGTCCAACAAAAGAAGACAAAAAAAAAAAAAAGAAAAACAAACAAAGGACAAAAACAGATACTCCAGGTGTTCAAAAAGAGTGAATGGAAAAAGAAGACAGGAAAGGGGAATGGATTAAATCAGAGTCAAAAGAAGTCAACAAAGCAGAGTGTGAAGTGGTTGTACTTTGGGACAGAAAGGCCTTTATTGAGTCTTTGGCATGAATTACCTTTATATCCTGAGAATAGGAGAGGGCACGAGGGAGAGAGGAGGGAAAATTAGGGAAAAAAGTAAATCGAAACAAAAGCAGCACTGCCAAATATACTCTCTGTGATGGACGGATGGAAAAGGCAGCCAGAGGAAGACAAGGAGAGGAAGAAAGAGCCAGGGTCAAGGGAGTGCAATAACGCTGCAGGAGAACCTCAACAGGGTACAGAATAAGCAATTCATTCAAATCTGTCTTCATTCAGATTTAAATTACACACCAGGGAGGAGGAGGAGGAGGAGGAGGAGGAGGAGGAGGAGGAGAAGGGACTCGAAGCGACAGTCAAAGGGATGAAACCAGAAAAGAGCTGCTCAGAAACACTTTATAGAAACCCAATAACTCACAAATCAAACACTCAGGATAATAGAAAACCAGGCCTGAGACCTACACAGGCTTGAGAAGCTCTTCCAGGTAGGATGTGGGACACATTTGGTCTGAGCTTCAGGTCTCATGTGGATCAGAAGGACTCTGATCAGTTCAGGAACAGGGAATCATCTTTGACTTGATGCTGGTTTTCATAGAAAAACCAGACAGGTCTACCCTGATCTTGACACAGACTTTAAAAGAGCTCTAAGAGAGACTTTGCTATATGTACTTTGTCCACAAGGGGCGCCAGATCCACACAAACTGACAGGGCCTCACAGCTGCTTTCCATGACAGGTTTTATGTTTTTATTGAGGCTGTTAGGTAAAAATAAGCTGTTCAGAAAGTCAGATCCTTATTTCATCAGATATGTTAATCATTTTTTTTACTGAGTGAACTAAAGAAACAGTGTTCAGGTGCAAAATTTAATTCAGAATTTGAGTAACGACACATTTGTAAAATGAGATTTTCTTCTTCATTACATGTAGTTCTGGAGTCCAGCTTGAATTTGAAATCAGCCCTCTGCTAGAAACAGAATAATGTGAAGAAAACCATCCTGGTCAAAACCAACACGAGTTTTAGTGTTAAGAAACTTGTTAAAATGGGGAAACTGGGTTGAATGTCAAATATTTCCAACCATCTAAAATAAAGTGAAGACATCCACATGTCTGTTTTATACTGATCATTTATGGGTTTCAGAAGAAGAGCAGAAAAGAATGAATGTGAGGACAGTTCTTCAAATTAATGCTCCACTTGGAGTTTAGATCCTGTCCATGATTTTAATGAACTTTGTTATTTGTTTACAGTCACACTCTATGGGCGCTGTGATGTTTACGAGATGATTCAATGTGGGCTGAGACTAAGGATTATTTTTGATGTCAGTTAATCTATGTATTTTTGTGTGTGTAACTCTACATGTTGACATCATTTCTCCTTCCTTTAAATGCCAAATAATTAAACAGATGACTCAGCAAATTACATACTATCAATGATGGTGGACAAAAAGATTAAAGTTTCACACCAACATGATAAGTTTATCAATTTTTGTGAGTTGTCTAAAACACAAAGTGGTCAATGGTCAAAATCTACCAGGTTTTAACCCTTTAGACCCCATAGTTCCTGTTCTATATGTTAGAGGTGCATCAAGTTTATAAGTTTATTAAGTCAATAAGTAATACTCCCAAAGAATGTTTAAAAATATATTGGCCTTTTTATGGTTGTGACTGCTGAACATTTTGAGTTAAAAATGTTCAGCGTGTTAGTTTGTTCTGCTGAGCTGCATGTCATGTTTTATTTCCACCGTTAGGTAACACCTGCAAGGCGCAATGCATGAGTTTTTGGTAGAAGTGTAAAGACAAGTTTTGATGCATGAGAAGAAGAAGTAGTAGTGTTGACGAGATATACATCCAGCAGCTGAGAGTTAGGGATGAGAGGAGGAGTTGTTCTCTGAAAACATGAGAAGAATTTGAACTTCCCCCAGCGTTCGCCTGAGTCTTTGGCTGCAACATACATGAAAATTTTAATAGTGAAGTCACTGTATATGTGTTTTTTTTCTTTTAACTCGTAAACTTTATTTAAAGTCTTTTTACAGTATTTTAAGATAATACATACTGTATAACTTTGATAAGGAAGTATTTGTATATTTCTCTACATCACCTCATACTGTGACTAACATCTGTTGAATGTGTTTCCTCGTTTTCAGCTCCATCCGATAACTGTCTTCACTTTTAAAAAGTTAGAGTTAGAGTTTTGACACTAGTTTGTGACTTAAATCCTGATAAACTGTCAACAACAGAGAGCAAAAAGGATGCTGGTGAACTTTTATTTCTCTAAATCACGTTATCAGGCTCAAACCACCGGGAGCTGTCAGGCAGTCCAAGCCGGAGATGTAGCGCATTCACAACCTGGTATTTGATTTCAAAATTAAAACAAGAGTACGGCACCTCAACTTTAAAATTCTGTATCAATGAATTTTTATGGACAACCAATCATTGCAGCCCTACATAAGACCCAACACGAACTGCACCTGCACAGGTACGCTGACTGTTCAGCTATGACTGCACTGCACAGGAAACCATAAGACACTGACAAACTGTAGGTCTTTGAGACCTGATGTCTCCAGCACTCAGAGTCAGCTGCTGGTTTAGAGTGGGGGCAACAAGGCTGGATATCACTGATATGAAAACCAACATATGACATATGAAGTTTTCCATTAGCTGCAAAATAATATGGGTTGTGACTTCACAGCTGCTGTTTTAATGAGAGTGAAAACCTTTTCTTATCTTTGGTGTCAACATAAATAAATGTTTAATAAATGTCCGTATGGACTTAAAAAATGAATAAATGAAGTCAACGTTTTTTTGCTCCCCTATAAAGTAAAATCTGGTGGTGTCATCTATTTGAAGAAAACAAGCACAAGAACTATAACTCTGTTATCAGATTTGATTCCATCTGATCCCAAATGCTTCTGGACTAAAGGGTCCAGGATCTTTCCATCTTCCAAAACTTTTTTTTATTTTTTTTCTGGACAAGTGAAGCTTTGAATAGCCTAGTGAGCTTTATTACTCTGACATGTTGTCAAGATTTCTACTAATCATGAGCATGATTGAATAAAGTTCAACAAGGAAAGGCAGCAAAGTTGGGTGGAAGTGTCCTTTACCAACCAATCTGACTGCAGCCATCTTCAAGGAAGAATAAAGAGATGGAGAAATTCACAATCTGAAGTAGTTTGGTTTGTCTGTTCTCGACCCAGCAGTGGATCTGAGGATGTGTTATAGCTCACTACTCTAATGCTGCACTGACATTCAACACGCCTGCATCTGCTCTGTCACTAGGTTAGGGATTGCCCACATCAGATTATGACTTCAGTGTGAACGCCAACTGTCTGGACCAGGTTTAAGTGCTGTGACTTTGTTCCTAGATGTGATAAAGGACAGAGCATAAAGACACAACAGGAGCAGCCTGAGCTTTTTCTGAACCCGTCTGCTGAGAGTTAAAACACGTCCTGACTCTGTTGACTTTCAAAATCATATGAATGTCAAATATTGTGAAGTGAAACATATCTTCAAGTTAGCTCTTGCAGTAACAGCTCAGACTGTTTTCAAAAACAGCACAGATTTCATCAGCGACCACAACGAGAGTCTGATTCCCCGCTCTCTAGAAAGAGCCACACAGAAAACCTGGACACAGTCTGGATTTCATTAAATACATCGAATGTCAGGTCATCACTTCTAAACTACATCAAACGCAGCTGCTTGATCAGCCCTTTAAAAATTGATGTTACAGGTACTCTATAAACAACATGCACATGTCAGAGTCAAGTTAGTAAATGTTTGGTTAGACCTCAAAACATGCCATGAACAGTTACTGAGCCACAGTGTAAAATTGTCACCATGTGGTCACATGTTGCATCAAAATAACCCAGTAAGGTAAAGGAAGAAAGATCATGGTCTGGTTGAGGAAAAGTGCTCGCATAGAAACATGATGACACACCCAGAGGAGCCTTCACCAGGAATGGATTACGGCCGCTGAAGGCACCAAACAATGCACAGCTTTTACCCCAGCTATCTGCTTCAGTCTAAGGTTCAACCCCTAAAGTTGAATGATATTCAAGACCAAAAACACTTATTTCAGCAGCTCTGTGCAGTTTGCTCTTGTTTTGTGGTCTCATTGAGATTAGCAACGTAGGAAAGTGTACTAACTATAACAGGGTCGAGCCTCTGACTGACTTCACTGATGTGCACAATAATAAAGATGGAGTCAAAGTTGTAACTAAAGACTTCGTGTAAAGATAAAACCTCCTGAAAGCATCACATCCTGTGAGGGAGTCCTTCTGGAAATAGAAAAGCACAGCAGGTGCGAAAAAATGTCACTCTAATTGTGTCGTGCCTGCTTTTCTTAATCAGATGCTTTTTTTTGTTTTTGTTTATGCAAAGAAAAAAAATTGTTATACCTTGAATAAATACACAGAAATTTCTGCAGCACGTTTTTTTTTTTTTTTTTTTTTTTTTTTGTGCTTTTAACCCTTTGTGAGTGCTTGTGGGTTTGCACAGGTTTAGCAGGTTAAAGATGTGTCATCCCCTTTGAATCAGGTCCTCCGAGTCTGTCCTGGAACTAACACTTTTGATGCACCATGAAAAACAAAGATTTTTTATGTGTGACAAACTTTGTGAGTCTTAAACAAATGCCAGTTTTAAGCCAAAGAGTGGATTTTGTTGTACTTTAGTTGGTCATCTGCTGATCTTTTCCAGGTTTTTCAAAAAGTTGAGGATGAAAAACAGTTGTTGAGGTCGATGACCCCTCATTAACAAACCAAAACCAACATCAGATAGAAGAGGGGAAAAAAAGCATTAAAACTCTTTGAAAAACAGCTCTTGTATGAAAACAAAAGTTATCTTAGAAACAAACAAATGCAGAGCAAAATAAAATGAAAAAAAACATTGTAATGGTATGTTTTCTGAATTAATATCAAACAGAAGCCCTCAAAATATTCAAAGTTCCAGTAATGTCAGAAATGGCAAAATGGATGGAGAGAAGGAGAGCAAAAACAACATCAGATATCCTAAAACTTTATCAAATAACAGCCACCATTTCATCAGCCATAGCTTCAAGGAACAGGAAGAAGAAAAAAATAGCAAAGGATGAAGGGAGGAAGAGGAGAAGCTGGTGATGAGGAGAAGAAGAGGAAAAGAGTACAGTACCTTTGACTCTAATGTCCGGGTTGTGAGCTTGAGAAAAGAAAGAAATATAGACAAAAAGATAGAAAAAAAAGAGTGTTAAGTTAAGAAAACAGGCAGAACCTCAACAGGTACGTTGAGTTAATGAAGAGAAAACAGACACACACAATCTGAGATTGAAGATCTGAAACATTCTGTGGCTTCAGTCTGAAAAACCAGGCCCAAACAGTTTCTAATCCAATCCTGTGAAAACCACAGGCTGGCTCTGGCTTTCATGCGGTTCTTTCCATACTGAAATATAAAAACAACTAGATAATGATTAGGAGACGACTCAGCAGTGAGGTCACAGTTTCCAGCAGACTCAAACATAAGACATTCATGTAATGTTTGGAGACGGAGGAAGAAAAAAGTGAGTGTGTGTGAATCCTCTCCGTCCAAACAAACAGGCTGTTTGTTGGATAAGCACTTTAACTGGATTCCTCCTCATCTGGAGCTGTTGTTCTGCTCTCAGCATCCTCCCTCTGTATGTGTGTGTGTGTGTGTGTGTGTGTGTGTGTGTGTGTGTGTGTGTGTGTGTGTGTGCGTGCGTGTGTGTGTGTGTGTGTGTGTCAAACCAACAATCACTGGAGCCAATTTGCCACTCTTTCCCAGCCATACTGTAGCTGTCTGTCTGTTTGACAACAAATAGCTTTTAAAGTGAGGGGTTTGGAGGAGAGCTGGAGCCGCCACAAAGGCCCCACTACCCGTCTGTTTCCCTGTTTCACTACATAACACAACAGGACCAGGTTCCTCTGCTCACCTCAAATACTCTGTGAAAATAACCCTCCTGTTAGGACCCCAAACAACAAATGAAATACGGAAAGATAGTTTTCTGATGCATCAACAGCAAACAGGAGCAGCGCTGCTGAGCTTTAACTCTGCTCCTAAGTAAGAAACACTTCACTTTTTTGCATGTTTGTACTTTTAAACACATACAGATGTATTTGTTGTGCATGTGTATGTTTGTATTAAACTTTCAACTTTCTCTTAAACTTTTTTTCTGTAGGAATCCAAACCAACTCCTGAAGATCATGACTGGAACCATTAGTTTGGAAAGATCATGAGCTGCCAGGGACTGACTTTTAGACCACAGACTGTATAAGAAATGGACAAAGTCTCTGCAATGTCACCCGTCTGTTTCTGAAACAGATTTTTGAAGCAAACGGCTGGCGTGGCCATATTGAAAATGAGGCGGGCTTTGAGTCTTTTTGTACCAGGCTGTAAACATGTTTATTTCTGCTGTGAAAATGGCGTTTTTTGTCTTGGTGTGTACGTGACTTCTTTACTTTCAGAGCCAGCCTCAAGCTGACACTCGACGATCTGCAGATTTTAGCACTTCCACAATATCTCATATTTTTAGAAGTTTAGAAGTTGCTGCTTGTTTTAGATGCATCATTGAACAGCACAGGAAAACAAAAAACTCCAAAAAGGGTAAATATTACACAACAGGATCTCTTCTCCCAAAACACGTTAACACAGAAATTAAAGCCATGGAAAACAATGAATACAGCAGCTCTAACTTTTTTAATATGTGTGGTATTTTTAAAGTAGAGGGGCAGGGAGCTGAGCTGCTGCCCCGCTTGTTGGTGGTTTATCCCCTACCAGGGATCTGCCCTATTCCCAGAAGGCCTGATAGTCTGAAAATGAGGAGGACTGTTAGTCAGAAAATCAGAAGGACTGTTAATCAGAAACACCTGGAGGTCAAACAGGATATGAATGTAGAATCAGACGAGAATTCAGGGATAAAGAAACTGTTAGCTAAAGCTTCATATGAGCTTTGTACGAAAAAAAAATCACACTAGTTACAACCTAACAAAACATGAATTCATGTCTCCATCTGTTCATGATCACTAACTCGGGGCACTGATGGTGTCATTACATCCTCCCACAGTGGACACTCCCATCACTCTGCAGACTGTCTCTTCTGTTCACTTTTCTGTCACATTCACTTATTCTGCTATGATATAATAAAGCGTTGGCTTTCCTGCTCTTCTCTGTCTTTTGATCCCTCACTTATCCACACCCCTGAGCCCGCTCCTTATCTGCCCCTGAATCTACATCACACAGCTTGTTTAAGGCTCTTTCTCACTTTCTCCAGGAGACACAAGTCTTTCTCCTTCTTCTTCATGTCTTCTGTCTCAGTCTATCTGATCTGTCGTGTTACTCTTACATGTTTTTATCTTTGTGTTCTCTCTCCCTGTACGAACACCACACGTGTTTTCACTGGTTTGAAGAAACTACAGATGTAACTGGCCCAACGTGATGGAGCATTATGGGATGTGGGTAACAGATACTGCTGATTATTTCCTGATAGGCTGTTGCAGTATTTCCCAGATCGATAGCCAACCATGACTGACTCTAAAAGACACAGACTTTTCTTCTGGTGTTTCTCTGGTAACAGTCCAGGAAGTGTTTGGTAAAATGTAAATGTTGTGTCGTCATCATTTCACAGTTCGTCAACCAATAACACTCAGGTTTTTGAAGACTAATGTCATTTCTCCAAACTGTTCAGGAGGTCAATCATAAAGCAGTGACAGATAAATCCAAACAACAACGGCAGGATGGCTCAATTTTTGACTCACAAAAAAAAAAAAAAAAAAAAAAAAAAGTGTGTGCATGTGTGTATGTGTTCTACTCACCGATGTTGCAGTGCTCTCCAGTCCATCCCTGGTCACACTCACACTTGCCCTCCTTGCACACGCCGTTCTTGCTGCACATGGGGTGGCAGGCCTTCTGGTCACACAAAGTTCCCGTCCAGCCTTCCTCACACCGACACACACCGCCGTAACAGACGCCATGGCTGCCACAGTCCACCTCACACACTTCTGCAAGAGGAGAGCGACAAATATGAAGACAGACAGACAGACACACACACACACACACAGAAATCATCTTTCCAATATCGCTCAGTGATGTTGTGGTTCAAGACACCTCATACAAGTATAATTAGAACAAACGAGATGCTGTAAACACGATTAATGTGAAATGTGAGTCAGAATATTGTCAGGATCAAAACGACTGGCTTTTTATTTCAGCTGAGCCCCTGTCGCTGATGGACCAGAAAATAAAATATGAAAAAAACTTGCCACACTCTTCAAAATCAAACATGTTTTCATGCAGAGGAATCAAAGAGCGGATGCAGACAGACCTATAGAGAAATTAAAAAAATATATATCTTTATTCACAGGTTGGAGAAGATAAGTGTGTCATCGAGCAGAAAACAAACATCTGACAGGAAGACTGCTGCAGCCTCTTTTATCACCTCTCAACGTCTGCATGTATGGAGACAGTCTGTAAACAACACATGAGGCATAAACTAAAGGAAAAACCTGCAGAAATAATCACTGTGTTTCTACCTGAGCTGGTGTCTGACTGCAGCTGCCACAAAACAAAACTGCTGATTTTACAGACCATCACCTGTTTGAAGTTTAGCCTCATTTAGCTTTATGCCACAGTGTGCCAGTGTGACGTGTTGACGTGTTGACATGTTGACGTGAAGATCTGGTGTGACCTGGAGCCGTAAGCCATTAGTGGTGAAAACGGACCGTTTGTACAAATGGTGGGAAAAAAAATGGATTAGAGCGTTAATTTAATGGAAGTAGACCCATCATTACGGAGTGTGCATTGGCGAGCTGATAACAGCTGTTTGTTCAGTCTAGATTCTTCTAATTAAAAAACTACATTAAATCTACATTTCTTATTTTTTGTGATCTTCTCTCAGTCACACTATTACAGCTCACCAAGTTTATCTCTGTTTATCTGAAGCAGGCATGTGCAGGTTGATTTGTTGGATAGAGGTTTTCTAGTAAGTCCCCCTGACATATGATGTTCTGCACCTGCCTCGCTTTCACTTTACAGTTATTTGCAGTCGTGCATGTTGCTAACACTACTGCCAAATGGGCCATTCCATAACGGTACGTTAAGACTAACGGGCCCTTGTCGGGGGTGATCACTGTCTGCTCTAAGTCTCTTAATACATTTTGAGGGTTAATTCAGGTGAATGAAGCCGCATCTAAACTTGAGTTTAAAGCAGGAAAGAATTCCTTCAGTTTGTGCTCAGAAATAAATAATGTGAAGGGCTCAAGGTCCATCAAATGCTTTGAGATTGGCTCTAATTCTCACCGACTACAAAGCTGCCCTGAGACTGTTTTTGTTTGTGAAAGCGATGACGATAATTTAACGGAGAATCCAAACAAAGTTGACTCTGAAACATCCGACATAAATCCTGTGATCATTTCAAACACTTCTACTATTATTTCTAAAACATTAAGAGATAATCGAACAGGCTGCATCATAAATCATCACTATGTGTATTTACCACATCTCTCTCCCTCTCTCTCTCTCTCTCTCTGATAAATGAATAAACACTTATTAATAAAAATATATATATATAATTAAAGACGATGAATTATGCTCATGCTGCATTGACTATGCACTAGACTGAGTGCTATAGAAGGCAGCAGTGTATGTGTGTGTGTGTGTGTGTGTGTGTGTGTGTGTGTGTGTGTGTGTGTGTGTGTGTGTCCAGCTCATAGAAGTGATTGTCCTCTAAGCATAATGAGCTGTCCATGCTGTTTAATGAGATATAAATTAAAAAATCAATTAACAGCCTGAGACCAAAAGGCTGTCCTTAATTCACCTGGACCTGTGTGTGTGTGTGTGTGTGTGTGTGTGTGTGTGTGTGTGTGTGTGTGTGTGTGTGTGTGTGTGTGTGTGTGTGTGTCCTGGACTGAACTCTGATCCTGAAGGAGCTTTCTGTTTATGTGCTTTGTTGTATGAGACGTAAGGTTGAATAAACTCTGGTATGTCAGTCAAACTGTATTTATGATAAGAAAAGATCATGTTTACCTCTAACAGACTGAGCAGTGTTGAGATGCAGTGTTTGCCTTGGGCTTGATTTTTCTGTATCATGAATTAAGAAGTGAAACATTGAGTGCAGTGCTTGTTTTTTTTTATAAAAATTGATTCTTTGTTTCCTGGATGTAACACGATGTTTGTTTTTCTGCAAAGCCTCGATATCTCCTGAACTAATGTCTCGACTGGCCTGATAAGAGTGAAGATCTGTAAAGTTTGAACACAGAGTTTCAGTTTTGCCCTGAAAACCTGTGAAACTACACGGCACTCTTTTAGAAAACAAGGTACCACAGATTAGCCAAATGTGCCGTCATTTCTCAGAGCTGTCAGCCAATCAGATCTTTGCTCTCGTGTCAGTAGTGACGAGTGACATTAGTCAAAGAAATGAGTGAGTGACAGAGAGGTCCCCTCACATACTAGCTTTAAAAGAGAAAAGTTGAGGAGAGAAAGGCTAAAAAGGATTCTTATACAGTGATTCTTTCAAAAAGACGGAGAAAACTTTTTATAGAAAAATCAAGTGTTGAAATCCTCTCTCTGACACCTCTCTGAGGTATCTGGGAAAAATCACGTATTTTTATACATTTAGGCCTGAAATTCACACAAAACTGCAGTTTTTGGTTCTCAAACGTCACAGCTTGAAATAAAAAATCCATTGACGTCACATATATGTGGCATTTGTTTATAGCAGACATGAATATGGTGAGCATGAACACTGCAGGCAGGTTAGTTTTAACATTGGTGAAAACGCTGTTTTGTTCAGTTTAAACTCCTAACAGAAGATCCCGGCACCATGTTTGAATCTGACAGGGTTCATTCTGATTGGCCGGTACAGGTTTTCATGTCTGACTAATATTGCCTTCTATGGGTTTGGCATGCTTACCAGTGGATATTCCCAGTTACATGTGGAGAATTTATTTTCTGTAAATGATCAGGTGTGGATGAAAGTTTTTTTTTTTTTTTTTAAATGAGGGGAGAAATTTGTTTTTGAAAATACCTGGCTACATTTGTCCAACACCTGGGAGGAGCAGCAAACACACCTGTGCTGGCTGAGGAAAATCAACTGAGGTGGAATCAATGACTCCTCTGAGCCCCTTCGAACAGGAGGAGGGCTCAGTGCTCCTTTTGAGTCCTCCAACATGCGGACCTGTTGTCTTGTTTGCTGTCTGAAGTGTCTAATGTAAGTTATTCAAGCTTCACTGTGAAGATCACATTGTTTCTTAAGTGCACTGTTTCATTGATGTCGCCTTAAATTACATCACATCAGAGAAGTTTAGTTAGAAGAACCAGGATTTATCTGGAGAAATTTGAAAGGGTTAATATATATATATTCTTTCCTTTCGTGTAAACTCCATAACCACTACATCAGCAGCAGAATTACAGCCAATCAGAAAGAAGGACACAAACCAACCTGATTAAAGCATCACAAACAGATTCAGCCGTCTCCCCACCACTCATTTCTCACCTCATCTCCTGCCTGTAAACTCCAGCCCTGAGCTAACTTCACAACAACAAGCATGACTGGGACTGATTGGGATTAGAAACCTTTCATTTAAAGTCAGTGTTGGCAATCAGATTTACACTAGATAGACTTTTTTTTTACTAACACACAACATCATTTCAAGTTAAAAAAAAAAAAAAAAAAAAAAAACATCTACAGATATGAGCACCTCCATGTGCTGGGCTGGCTTTAACTTCTTCCTGTCACTGAATTTCAGCATACAGCACATATTCACCTGAGTATCATGTTGGTGTCCTATCAGATGAGCAGCCGGTCCCAGCATCAAGACAAATATGTGTTCACTGTGCCAGTAAGTACAAAAGGTGTGTGTATTTTTGTGCATCAGTAATTGAATTTTAATCTTTTCAAGTATGTGTGTGCGTGTGTGCGTGTGTGCGTGTGTGTGTGCGTGTGTGCGCGTGTGTGTGTGTGTGTGTTTTGAAAGGAGGCTGTTCGTAACAGGATGTGTGTATGATGGTTTTTGACAAGACAATACACTGCACAAGAGCCCAAGGCAACTAAAATAGAAGTGAGAACACACACACACACACACACACACACACACACACACACACACACACACACACACACACACACACACACACACACACACTCCTTCCCTCTTGTCTTTGTTTTTATGTCGAGCCATCTGTTACTGATCTGCATTTCTCCACCTTTTTTTTCTACATCAGTGCTGTCACTTGTTTTACTCTCTCTCTCTCTCTCTCTCTCTCTCTCTCTCTCTCTCTCTAACCTCACTCTCTCTCCTGCAGCAGAAACATTGGTTATTTGTTCAATGAAAATGAAATATGAAAAGCCTTCTTTCCATGTACGTGTAGTAAATGTTGTCTTATGTCTGTCAGACGCTGGGACAGAAGAACCTCCGTATTATTCTACTGAACTCAAAAAGTTGGTAATCGTGAGGTCAGGGTGAAGGCAAGGGACAACAACGACTGCTGAGTTTTCTTGTTTCCTGCTGACGATCAGTTTTGGTTCCTTTGACCACAACCACGACCGTTCCCTGACCTGAAACCAGCAGCTCTTCTTCCTGCAGCTAGCCAAACATTATCCTTAGAAGTGGGAGCTTCAGACTGAAGCTGTGCATAAGAGGTGGAAGAAGCCTCTTGTTTCAAAGAGTCAAAGCTGCACCAAAAACTGCATATCCTCTGACAGCCAGCAGGGGGCAAAGAGAAGTGCACACTTACAGCTGTCCCCAAAAATGAGAGTAAACGTTGAACACCATGATCATGGTCCCTCACAAAGCAAACAAAGTGAACAAAATAAATTCTGTTTCTGGTACTGATTTATCTTCAAAAAGTCTAAGGTTATTCCTGCAGAAATATTCACTCCTTGCAGTTATAGATACTGCTTTTCTGCATATAATCTTTATATTCACTTACTGTACAAGTTTCTTATTTCATTTAGCAGACACTTTTGTCCTTAGCAACTTAATACACAAGAATTTAGACCAGAGGGAAAGAACTTGGTAGGTGTGGCAAAGCGCCTCAAGTTTGACTGGCCGCAGGTGCTGCCATCTGGTGCCAAAAAAGTCCTTTTTTATTCATTCCATCTAAATAATGTAGCCAGAACTAATATTTCAAGTTTAAATGATATGATTAACTGTATAAGATCACATGTGGACATTTCTGTGCATGTAAATGAATTAGGAATATGAATTGTATTCATGCTAGCTTCTGTATCCAACCCCCCCCCCCCCCCCCCCCCCCCCCCGGCCTCTTAGTGCTGTCAGCCAGTACTTATGTCGTATAGCACATGGAGACAAAACGTTCTCTTTGTCTTGTGTTTACGTTTTTGTCTGTGTATTATGCATGTGTGAGGGGTTTGCTGTCACTGTCTTTGTTGTTTTCGGGGAAAAAAGAATTAAAATGTATATAATTTTTTTTTTTTTTTAACTATAATAATAACTTAATGTCAACAATATGGATCGACATTCAATATTCAGTGCTTTCATTTGTTAAGAGCTCAGTCTGAGACCTTCTGATTCACTGAACTCCTGAGGACAAAGAGGAGAAGGGTCAGATGAAGTGTTTTCTGAACAGGTGAGTCTTTGGACATCTCTTGAAGGTAGAAAGGTACTGTGGATCGTATGGCATTCATTCCACCATTTGGGAGCAACAGAGGAGAAGAGTCTGGTCGAGATTTAGAGCCATGCTGGGCTTGGAGTACCAGGCGTCTCTCACAGGGAGGACATAGCGGGTGGGAGAGGGTGTAGACCTGGATGAGGGACTCAAGGTAGGCAGGAGCCATTCTTGTCACTGTTTTATGAGCCAGAAGAGCTTTGAATTTGATTGGAGCTGCCACTGGGAGCCAGTGAAGAGAGATTAACAGCGAGGTTATGTGTGCTGTTTTGGGCTGGTTAAAGACCAGACGTGCTGCTGCATTCTGGATCATCTGCAGAGGTTTGAATGCACACAGGGAGACCTGCTAGAAGAGAGCTGCAGGAGTCAATGCGTGAAATCACAAGAGCCTGTACCAGGAGCTGTGTGGCCTGTTGTGTCAGGTTGGGTCTGATCCTCCTGATGTTATAGAGGGCATATCGACAGGACCGAGCAATCAAGGCCACGTGAACCTTAAAGGTCAGCTGGTCATCAATCATGACACACAGATTTCTGGCTGTTTGTGGGCACAAGTTGATTTGTTTCAAGCATTACGCTGATGTGTCGTTGAACAGAGGGACAGGCTAGAAGGACAATGAGCTCAGTTTGGGACAGATTTAGCTGAAGGTGCCGCTCCTTCATCCAAGTGGAGATATCAGCCAGACACACTGATACCCGAGCTGAGACAGGTGGAAAAGACATGAAAAGCTGCGTGTCATCAGCATAACAGTTGTAGGAGAAGCCATGTGAGCGGATCTTTGTACCAAGTGAGGTGGTGTATAAGGAGAAGAGGAGGGGACCAAGCACTGACTCCTGGGGTACCCCTGTCAATAAACCATGTGATTCAGACACTTCACCTCACCATGACACTGAGTGTATTTTAGTTTCATATAGCTGAAGATTAGATAAATGTATTTTTACATATATTCAACATGGCGGTTCCTTTTGGTCAGGGAAAACTAAGGAGTCTAAAATGCTGGTGGCTTTATTTCTGGAGAGAGTACGATGAATGGCAGTGATGGCAGGTTCCTTATTTTAATCATTGCTCACCCACCTTTGACAGTAAATTTAGGAGAGGAAGCAGAAGGTGTGCCGTGACTCAGAAGCTCTCGGGGTGTCTGAACTATTAAAGAGGTTCAACCACAGCCAGCCACAATTCACAGAAACAAACCCTTCATTCCTGTCAGACCTGTCACCAGATGAACATGTCCTCTGAGTGTCTTTTCTACAGTTCTTTTTTTTTTTCAACAGTTACACAAATTACTCTATAAGAATCTTTGCTGTTCAATGAAAAACATCTGTTTTGGCGTCTATTGCTTCATCTGACACCAACCCTGCAGGGAGCAGTTGGAGACATCAAAAAGTATCTAAAGTGGGTACAAATAACGATTATTGGGCTGTTTTTGTCCCAACTTTTCTCCTACCTGGCCAAGGACAGCAAACTCCTGATTAGCTCCTGTTTTATCAGATTATCCTATCAGATTATCCTGTGGTCTGAGGTGTTTAAAGTGAATTTGTTCCGATAGTCAGCCGTGAAACAGGTCAAGGCCAACAATCGTAAATATTTAACCTAGAATGATGTAGAATAAAATGTAGCCAATCAGGAGGCGAGCTGACCGAGGAATGAGGAAGCAGGCATAAACAAATCAAGCATGGCTGACCTGACACTGAAAGTTTGTGAGAAAAGTCCATGTTCCCACCATCTCCAGGACTTTTTCTTTTTTTGGTTAATGAATTTTTCGTTAAAAATAGTCCTCAGACCACCATCATTCCCTCTGCTATGTCCTCTTCCGTGTTGCGTTTGGTGTTAGCTGGTTGTTGCTATGCGTTGCTATGTTTCTTCTTCTAGGTTTTTGTTAGATCACTTGATCGGTGGTGGGACAGAATGGTTCTGTGTGTGGTGAGCTGTGTTGAGACTATCGGACCACACCTCACACCTCACACAGTACGATCAAAACTGTTCAATGTTAGAAAATACTTATGTGTGGACCCCCTTCAGAGAAACATCTTCAAAAAGAATCTTGAGGATTAATTTCAGTCTGTTTCATAACATGTAAAAACCTCCTTACAGAAGCTGTAAGTCATTGACATGAGTGAAAAATATATGCTTCCTTTCACTGAGCAGAATATGCTTGACAGGTCATACTTATTTAGATATTACACAGTTGTTTTGCAGCATAGTTTCGTACTCACATGTATCAAACTCTTAAATAAAGCATAAGTTTCTGTTTGAGCTGAAACACTCATCAAAATGCATGGTGCATGCTGCTGTCTTGCTGAGGAAAAGTTTTCTTGTCTTGGAAATAGACTGGCTTTATCTTCTTATCACAGATCTTAAATCTGCAGCCTCTCTGAGCTGTGTCTTCATGCTGTCCGCTTGGCTGCTCTCTGACTCCTTCCTCCGTCAGGAGACTGCTCTCCTGTTTGCAGCTCCTACCGACCACTGCTGCAGGCCTTCTATCATGCTGTTAGTAATCTGAAGACCATGGAGCTTCTATTTTAGTTTCTCTGCGTCGGCCTCCGGTCAGTTTAAGAATTGATTTGTAGGATCTACTGAAGTCTTAATGTATTTTAGCCCGTGGCGGTGTCACTGACCTTGTGCCTCTTCACAAGTTTCAGTGCGAGCTCCTCTGGCGAGGTTTTACCGTCCGTTTCAAGCTGCTGCTAACTTCTAAATGTGAAGATGTTTTTGCCGTCAGGGTATCAGAGCTGTATGAGCGTACACAGCTTAGCTAAAGCACCATCATCCTTTAAACCTCTCTGCAGAATTATGTTTACAGATGCAGCTTTTTGCATAATTGACTGTCTTACTCACCTTATGTCTTATTAGTTGTTTTAGAAGCCGTGCATCCCGTCTTTTATTCCTGCTCCTACGGGCTCACAGCTCTGATGCTGTTATCTTAATTATGCTCTGCTCTCTAATTGCTTTTTTGTTTTCATTTTATGCTGATGCTGCTCTGCTTTATCCTCTCTTAATGATTCTGTCTAAAGCTTTATTAACCCTTTCAGCTTGGTGAGATGCTGCTTCGACAAACCCCATGAAAAATATGTTCACGGTGTTTGAAGGGAGTTTTTTCCTCCCAGATTCGAACGAAAAATCTGAAACCTCATCACAGGAACTCGTTACTCACCCAGAGAGCAGTCAGGCCCGGTCCAGTTCTGGTCACAGGTACAGGTGCTGGTCTCTGCGCTATAGGTGCCGTGACCTGAGCACTGGTCCGGACACATGGCTTTGGCAATCTCACAGCTGGCTCCGCCCCATCCAGGCTGACAGTGACACTCGCCGTGGATACAAACACCATGAGTGGAACAGCTGGGGTCGATGCAGTCCACTGGAGACAGAGAGGAAGACGCAGAATTTATAAGAGCAGACAGTCATTTTAAGGCTAACAGAAGGGAAACACAGGAGGCGGAGCCACGGCAGTCACACCCACTGAGTGGCAAAGGGCATGACTAACAGACAGCATCAGCATGACTGAATCAGGAAAAAATACAGACCCTCAAAAATACATCTTGACTGGGAACAAGCTGTCCTGTGTTTGATGGACCAGATCATTTTAAGAGGGGGTTATTGTGCTTTTTTGTCTTTATTTTGTCCCTCTGGAGCCCCTGTAGTATCTTCACATGACTTTCAGCTCAAAAGAATCCCTATTTTCCTCTCACTGGTGTTTTAGAAAACCCACTTTGTTTTAGCCGCTGTCTCTTAAAGACTCCCCGCCCCACCTTTTCCCTGATTGGCCAGCCCTTTGGAGGCCCTCCCCTGTAGTGTTTCATGAAACAGTTAAAAGATCCTTATGTGATGACTCATAAAAATCTCCATTTTGATCAGTTTACAGACAGATTCAGGGATTTCGACAACGTATGTCGAGGTTTGAAAGTCTACACATGCTCAGTCTGAACATCCATTGATACTTACAATAAAGCAAAACAATAAAGCAAAGGATTCAGATGAATCTAAAACTCAAAAAGGGAAGACAAAATCCCAACATTGTAAAAAAAAAAAAAAAAAAAAAAGGATTTTGTGGCTGTTAAGTTTTTCCAGTGTTTATTAAAAACTATCTGATGCCTCATCTCAGAGTTAGCTTCCATCACAACCTTGGTTTTCCTCATCATTAGGTTCTCTACAAAGCCAGGTCACAGTTAAGACCAAGCATCAATGTTTTTGAAGGTCTTCTGATGTTGCTTTTTGTGCATCTCTGGCTTTGAAATCATATAAATGTCAGTAAACCTGATTTCTGGGTATCTGTTAATCCTCATGGAACACCACCTCTTTGGTCATATGGATCCCTGTACCTGTAGCTAGCAGGACATAAAAAGGTGCTTTTCTACTGCAGGAACTTTTCCCAGGAACTAGGAAGCCTTTCAGGTACAATGTGCTTTTCAACATATGGTTTAAATTTAGTTCTGGGGTCATAAATTTAGCCCTCGAACCAGCCCTGCCCGGGGGACAGTTCTTGCCAGAGGTCCAGAAACAATAGGCCACAGTTCCTGGGGATGTTTTACCAGGAGCTCAAAGTTAGCTGAAAATCACCTGAAAAGCTCCACAGCCAGAGGTGTCAAGAATTAAAGTACAATACTTTGTTACCTTACTTCAGTAAAAATTTTGGGTATTTATACTCTACTGGAGTAAATATTTTTCAGCCAACATTTTACTTCTACTCTGTACATTTTCAGGCAATTATCTGTACTTTCTATTCCTTACATTTTACAAATAGTTACTCCTGTTTCATTACGGCTTTTCATCCTTAAAAATAAACACGAATAAACCTATCCAGATAACTCACGCCATCAGGACAGAGTGACTTTGATTATGGTGGGATGAGAAGTATAAACATAACACCATTCTGACCCAGTGGTCTGTATGCGATTTATTGCACCTGCACATGACACAAATCACATCACACTCCAGCAGGTTCATAACAGACATAACCCAATACCAAGATGTCTGTGGCAGAGACTACAGAAAACTTGAGCCATATGTCCCAACCAATCACCATCGAGGAGGTGAGTAGCGAGGAAGACCAACTGCCACAGATACTTAAAGGGATTATGGTGTTACTGAGTTTCTTTTAATGACAGCAGTCATTACAGCAACTGAACAAGTGTGTGAATATGTAACTGTCTGTCCATGTTGGTTTTTGTCGCTGCATCTCCTGTTTCTGAGCAGCCCTGAATGCAGCACGCTAACAGCTCATCCACTAAGTAACAGCAGGGAGAGACACATGCCCAGAAAAGTCTGAAGATAATTGGACCACTGGATTTTCTGATGGTTCTGACCCACTTTGTATTGTTGTGTATTAGTCCAAGTCCACTTTTTTTTCACTTTAAATTGAGTAAAAAACTTGAGTTGATAATTCAGCTTCTAAAAGAGTCTTTTTGAACCCGAGTATCTGTACTTCTACTTTTGACACCTCTGTGTGCAGCTGCACAGAAGCTGCTAAGATGAAGTTGACTTTGCTGAATGGAACTCATCAAGCAGGAAGACGGCTCAAAGTTTTTACTTTGAGGGAGCTCCAAAACTGGACTGTCTGATGTGTTAGTGTGATTTCTAATCCAGATTCTGCAGAATGTAACTTCAAATAGTTTTTTTTCCCCTCTTTGTCTTTGAGTCTGAGACAGAGTCAAGGCTAACTAACCAACACCGGTCAGATAAACACAGAGAATATGAAAGAATAGAAGAATAAATCTAAATAAATCTGAATATATACAAAGAGAGAGAGAGAGAGATATGTGTGTGTGTGTGTGTGTGTGTGTGTGTGTGTGTGTGTGTGTGTGTGTGTGTGTGTGTGTGGTGTGTACTAAAAGTACACAGTGTTATGTAATGTATGATGAAAGCTTTGAAACAGGAGCGTATCATGCTTTCATAGTATCACTGTGGGAGTGTTTGATGTGTCCTCTCATCAGCTCACACTGTGGGTGTGAGAGTCAACATTCAACCCTCAGCATTCAACCCTCAGCATTCACCCCTCAGCATTCAACCCTCAGCATTCAACCCTCAGCATTCAACCCTCAGCATTCAACCCTCAGCATTCAACCCTCAGGATTCAACCCTCAGCATTCAACCCTCAGCATTCAACCCTCAGCATTCAACCCTCAGCATTCAACCCTCAGGATTCAACCCTCAGCATTCAACCCTCAGCATTCAACCCTCAGCATTCAACCCTCAGCATTCAACCCTCAGCAGTCAACCCTCAGCATTCAACACTCTGCCCAACCTGTAAACTTCACATCAAGTTGACCTGCTCTGTGCTGCTCCTCCAACCTGACATGTGTTTTTGTGGGAAACCTGCATGGTTTCTCTGCTGATTCAGCAGTATTCAGTGGGATTAACACACACACACACACACACACACACACACACACACACACACACACACACACACACACACACACACACACACACACACACACACACACACACACACACACACACACTCTGTTGTTCAAAGTAAACTCATTCTCAATGTGCCTTTTCAATAAACTCAGGCTCACAGTGAGACCGCAGACTGAACTGATCAGAAACTAATCTGGTTACCTGTGTTGAAATGTGTTGTGGGCACACTTTTGTGTGCTGTTTGTGCACGCTGATGATGTGCGCTTACATAGAGACACTCATCATCATCTGTGTGTGTGTGTGTGTGTGTGTGTGTGTGTGTGTGTGTGTGTGTGTGTGTGTGTGTGTGTGTGTGTGTGTGTGTGTGTGTGTGTGTGCGCGTATATGTACATCCATCCAGGAAACAGTAGATTAGTATCGACCTGCTCAGATTAAACAAGCGTGGTGCACAGCTCATGGCCAGCTACCTGTCAGCAGCTGGACAGTAAGACAGTGAGTGTGTGTTACTGTGCGTGTTACAGTGTCTGTTACTGTGTGTGTTACAGTGTGTGTGTGTGAGTGTGTGTGTATGCCTGTGTGTGTGAGAGAGATTAGTGTAAATTAATTTACAGAGCAGCTGTAATGGGATCTGAGCAGACTACCTGTCAGCAGCTTCCCTGCAGAGCTGATTTAAGCTCATTCTTACGTGCAGGTCAGAGGGATTATCAGTGTCTAATACTTAAAACAGGAGACGACATGTACCTGTGAAAAGGACATGTTTAGCAGTGAAAATCTCATTTTATTCCTACTGTGCATTCTCTCTGTTGTCAACCTCCACAGTTACGCTGTATGAAGAGACATGCAGGCTTGATGCACTTGTTCTTCACAGCAGCTGTCTCACATCCTAATGACTGTAGGAGCTGCTTTCATCGGCTGTTGGTCTTTAAAGATGGTAAGAAAAAGTAAGTGGTGTGTGATCTACTGCAAGCTATTGTTAATGAGTGAAAATTAATGGAATACATCTTAACCTCTCCTCACATGCTGCTTGTTCTCGCCTCCAACCAGTTTTTCTCTGTCACTTTGGTACATTTCTCGAATCATCCTCAATGTTTGCAAAACAGTAAGTGCATTCAAAACAAATCGTGCAAATAGCAACGCATGATGGTTAATCTGTAAAAGCCAGTCTATTGCTCAAAATCCTTAGTTCATCTCTCAAAAGTAAATAACTGTGTCAGTGAACATGTCAGTGCCATCAGAATGACAAATCCTTGAGTCATTGTGCACAGATAAGACACCAAAGTTGATGAGTCATGTTGTCAATAAGGCACTGCATAGCATAGGACAGTCTTTTTAGGAAAACCGTGCATGCAGAGGTGTAGAAATAACAGTCTTCCTACACCTCCTGACGTTCCTGTCTGTTGGCCCACAAATTCTCGTCCACATCACAACAAATACCTTCTCTGTGAATATCTGCACCCGTCAAATACAAAAAAAAACCCAGCCTGGTCAGTGAGTGTGGCTCTAATCTGATCAGGAACCCGTATATGTCCTCAGCCTCTTCTGCCTCTTCCTCTGTTTGACCTCCAAGTCCTTCACTGTTGAGTCATTGGCCGTTGACCCCGTCCAGTTCCTTCTCCTTCCATCGTCAGATATTGAAACATTGTGTTGGGCTCCGACTACGATCTATACTTGCCAGTTGATGGTTCATGAGATGAACCTTTGAGCTGTTTCAGAAAACTGGTGATCACTAGTTGATCTAAAGTGAAGAAGATCAAACAAGTAGTTTTGGGAATTTCAGTTCTGATCTGAGAAATGTACCAAAGCAACAGAAGAAAACTGCAATGTAAAGTTTTGGTTTTTTTTCCCTTCAGAACAAAAGAAACATGAAAACAACTGGAGACTTTCACCAAGACAAAGAATTGGCTTTTATTCTGAAAATCATTCCAAGAGCATAATGTTTCTCTCAGTTCAATCCCTGGGATTCAATCTACAGATGGAGACATGGCAGCCCAGTTTGTTCAGATTAATAAAGAACAGCACCTCGTGAGGGTTTTCAGATCCACGATGACACATTTTTAATCACAGAGAGGAGTTTCTCAATTACAACAACACACTGCAGGCATGGCACCACAGGAGTCTACATGCATCTAATTCAATTTAACTAAATTATGGATAAAACACCCCCCAACCCCACCCCTCCAATGGTCCATCTCGTGTTTGACTGTTTGCTTCTGCAGATCAGTTTTATAGCAGGGGAACAATAGTGGCACAGCACTGGATTATGTTCATCGAGCCCCAGAACACACTCAATGAAAATCACATCCCAGATTAAATGAGATCAATAAACTCATACGTCTGCTTAGGCAGAGGCTACTGAAGTGTTTTCCAAGTTTTCTCCTGCATTCCGTTTTCTCTTCAGCTGCAGCCAGTCGTTTTTTTTTTTTTTTTTTTTACTGCAGTGACTTTTAGTTGTCCATCATCAGTCTATTATCTGTATCAGGGTCCCAGGGAGATGGAGCCTATCTCAGCTGTCACTGGGCTCGAGGCTGGCGACCTGTCCAGGCCTGACAGACAACCATTCAGGCTCACACTCACACCTAGGGGCAATTTACAGCGACCAACCAACCTGACGAGCATGATTTTTTGGACTATGGGGTGGGGTGGGGTGGGGGCAGGAGGGATCCCACACATACACAGGGCAGAACACCACCATGGAGCCGTTCTCCTGCTGACGGTTCATTTTTGTCATTGCAGAAGAAGTGCCAAATAATGCCTCATCTTCCTCTCTCATGTGAACGTTCTCAGAGCCTGCAGCAGAAGCAAGCAGCCGGCTCACTCTAAACCAGGGGTCTCAAACTCAATTTACCAAGGGGCCGCTGGAGGTAGAGTCTGAGTGAGGCTGGGCTGCATCAAGTGTTCCAAAAAGAAGTTCAACTGAGCCAATTTCTCAATTTTAACAAGTCAGAACATGCAGAACATGAACAGTTCTTCAGAACATGTTCTTCATTTAGTTCCTCCTACTCCTTACTGTCAGAGACTTGGCAGCACTTTGTCTCACACAGCTGAGCCACATTTGTCTTGAGGGAGGAAGCAGCTGAGACCCTCAGTATGACTTTAAGATGCTCATCTTTAAGTTTGGACCTGAACTCTGACTTATTAAAGTTCATTGTGGAGAAGAGCTTTACACACAGATAGATGCTGCCAAAAGGGCACACGAACCAAAAAAGACATGACTGGGGCTGACAAACACTGTATAGCACGAGGTGACAGGATATATTTTCCCTCCACTTGGTGACCCAAACATGTTACAAGTGACAATTGCTAAGTTGTGTTGTTTTCATGAGCCTGATCTATGGTAGCCCACAAGTGTTAAAAAATATGAAACGCCCAGGCAGGGGGCCACAGAATATTGGTCCAGGGGCCACAATTGGCAAAAAACAAACTGTTTAACAATACTGATAACTTTTCTAGTTCATATTTGATTAGCTGAAGCTTCAGATCACACAGATTCAGTCTGAACTTCAAGTTCCTGCAGCAGTTTTGCCAAAAAAAAAAAAAAAAAAATGTGAATCATGTGGAAAAAAAATGAAGACAAGCAAATATTTAACTTTTTACAGTCAACACTGAACAATGAATGACCTTCTTCTCAAATAGTTTTATTGGAATAAGTGCAGCCTAATTACTTTCCTCACATTACATGACATCCAGTGTCCTTTTAGAGCAGCTTAAAAAGATGTAAACTTTGCAAATTACACCAATTACAGAATAAATGATTACCCTTTAATGAAAAAATCATTCTGTCTGAAGAGTAAATGTCAGATGCAATTTCAGAGTGCTTAATAAAGAACCAAGCAGGCTGTGAAGCTGTCTTACCTTCCTCACAGTTATCTCCTTTATAACCCGTGTTGCAGATGCAGGCGCCCATGATGCAGATGCCATGTCCTCCACAGTGGATGTCGATGCACTGGTTGGCCGGGACGTCACATTCGGTTCCTTTCCAGCCGCTATAGCACTGACAGCGACCACGAGAGTACTGACCGTTACCGCTGCACAGCACAGGGCACGCTGCTGCAACACACGGGGAGGACACATGAAAGCATAGTGTCATAAAAAAAAAATCATAGATTTAGTTTAATCAAGGTGAAAGATTAACCCCTTAACCTTCACCCCAAAATGCCAAACACACCTGTAAAAGAGATACCCAAATGAAACTACATGCTGTTCTAGAATTCTCTGGAGTACATACAAAAGGCTGGTCTCTCTGTAACACTCTGAAAGTTTAACCTCAGTAGTCAAATGTATTGTAACTTTTGAATGCAGTTATTGAAGTGTTTCAGTGTTTCAGTGTTTCTACTGTAGTTTAGTAAAATGGACCAGTACTTATATAGAGCTTTTCTAGTCTTTCTGACCACTCAAAGCGCTTTACACTGCTAGGTTCATTCACCCATCCACACCACATTCACACACTGATGGGAGGAGGAAGTTCTAATGTAAGTTCACTGACCAACAGTGGGAGCAATTGGGGGTTCAGTGTCTTGCTCAAGGACACTTCGACATGTGACTGCAGGAGCTGGGAATCGAACACTCGACCTTACGATTGAAAGACGACAACTCTACCGCTGAGGCACAGTCGCCCTCCGAGTAGTAGTGCTCCGAGACATATCCGCAGACTAACATGTAACATTAGCGAATCCTTATGTCCTGCTCATCTACCAATCAGAGCTGACGTAACCTCACTCTTCATTTTATTGACAGACTCTCAAGTTTGATCAGATCACTGCAGAATAACTGCTGCATGTGGGTTGAAATGAACATTATCACAAACAGTTTAGTCTGTGTTTTAGCCTTTGGCTCGATTTTTAGCCTTTAGCTTGATTTTTAGCCTTTAGTCAGTGTTTTATTCTTTAACTTATGATTTAGCCTTTTGCTTGTGTTTTAACCTTTAGCTCGTGGTTTAGCCTTTAGTCCGTGCTCTATCACTCTCCATGTATCTCTCTTCTTCTCTTCTGTCCTTTTTCTGTCTGTCAGTTCAGCTCCAGTCTCCACCATCACTGCTAAATTAATCATAGAAATAGTTTCCAGCAGAGAAAAACACAGATCTCTCTTCTCACTACTAAACTTTGTCAGCTGGTGTGGTGTTGTCAGAGAGACTTCAACATCTCCTAAGTCATCTGGTCCTGTCTGACCCGAGAAGAAGCTAAGAAATAGCGTTCATAACTAACCTACATTGGTGCTGATAATCTCATTTTCAAGTTGTGAATTAGGATCAGGCAGATATTGAGAAGAGAGGCTTTTTCAAGATCACTTAGAAAGTCCTTACAGGGACTTAAAGATTTGAAACACTTTGCAAAATCTACAAGGCTCTGTGTTCAAATCAAAGTCAAGATTAATTTAATTTACTTTTAATTTAAAATTTATTTAACTAGAGCAGCTTCAATGAGATTAAAAATCTCTTTTACAAGAGTTTCCTGGCCAAGACAGCAGCAAGTAACAAAACAGAAATTACAAACAACACAAAACAGTGACAAAAAGAGATCACCATATCCAGTGGAGCATCAGAGAAATCAGCCATTAAAACATACAACCCAATGCATCATCCTCCAACACCTTCAGTTGACTTTTAAAAAACTGTAAAGAGACCTGCTCCCTCAGACCTGAAATCTCCTTTAACAGGTTTCACGCTGCAGGAGCTGCATATCTAAAAATTCCTTTTTCCCATATTCAGACGAACTTTAGGAACAGACAACAAAAATAGGACTTGTGATTGAGAGACAGAGCGAAGACTGTGAGTTCCATTTCCCACATTTCTCAACTTGATAAAATGGCCCACGGGTGGCAGTAGCTGGTTAACATGTTTAAGAATTGGAATTGTTTTACCAGGAACTAGAAGTTCCTGAACCTTGTGGTCAAAAAGCACCTAAAGTCCCGGGGCGTCTTTTAAGCAGTGAATGGGCTGCTTGTGAAGCACTGTGATGTATAAATATTGATCAGTTTATGAACCTGCTGGGTGTGCTCAGCAAAGAGGTTGGAAGACGTCCATTATTTCTTCAACGTACCATTAATTTTGGCTCCTGAACATGCATCTAGTCCAGAATTGAACAGATTTTTTTTTCCCTACAAGGTCTGAACTGATTTATTTTGGTTGATGGTCAAAGGCATCAAAACACTCTTCATGGTTAAATACACAAGGTTATCTAAGTGCAAAAAGGTTTTTTAAGGTAAGAGCTCTGTATGTTTGATAAAGGAAGAAGAAGGTGGGGAGAAAGAGAGAGAGACAGAGAGAGAGGAGAGAGAGAGAGAGAGAGAGAGAGAGAGAGAGAGAGACGTGGAGCAGAACAGCAGCACAGCAAAGCCTCGAGAGCAAGCGGGGTCACACTCACTGCTCGGAGAAAAACACCCGACAATTACTGAATCCTCATGGGTGACACAGTGCTGGTGTGTGTGTGTGTGTGTGTGTGTGTGTGTGTGTGTGTGTGTGTGTGTGTGTGTGTGTGTGTGTGTGTGTGTGTTACCTCGAGAGCAGTCGGGTCCAAGAAATCCAGGGAAACAGTGACATACTCCTGAGAGACAATCTCCGTTTCCATGACAATTCTGAGGGCACTCCATAATGGAATCTAATAAATAGAGAGAGCGAGAGTGAGAGAGCGAGAGAGAAAGAGAAAGTGAGATAGAGATGGGTAATTGGTTTGGCAGAATATGTAAGTGTGTATCTTGAGAAATAAGTCACGCATACATTATGAAGACACAGCACTCAGAGAGGCGTCCTCTGAGGTCTTCAGCAGACTCGGACTGACTAATTGGTAATTCTGGAAAATACAACATTAGCGGTAAGTCCCACACCTGCAATTTGGCCCAAAATATTAATCTACTGTCTTGAGCCCACTTGATGTTTGAGAGTCTCATTTGATTTAGGATGACATGACCTCTGGATTATCAACAGGCAAACGGTCTTTGGTCTAATCTGCAGTGTGTTTGAAATTTCTAAAGTTATAAATAACAATAAAAAAATCTCTTTTCTTGAGTCCTGAAGTATAAAGCTCAACAGATTTTTCTGTTGTAACCACAAACTGTATGATAAAAGGACGTAGCGTCCATGACCTCACCCGTCTGTTTCTGAAACTAACCCTGCTTTAAACTGAGTCACTGCTCATGTGTGTATAACAAAAGAGCTGTCTGCTGGCCTATGGCTGAGCCACATGTTGTGATGATGAGCGCCACTTAAATTTGTCAGTTTGAGTCTGTTGTTTGTGTGCTGGCTTTACCAGGAACATGAAAAGTTGGCTGCCAGACATTCATGGAGCAGACGTTTGTCATGAGCAGCCAACTCTATGACAGAGATAATCCTGAGGTCCGACTGTGTTTAAAGAAACCTGCTCTTCAAGATACGCTGAAAACAGTCCCGCTCATGTTGTGAGAAATGAACTATTCAGGATAAAAAAAGGGGTTTTGGAGCAGGCTGTGAACCTAATTATTTCTGCTGTAAAACGTCTGATTTTTTTGACCATGTGTGTTCGTGGTTTCTAGTTTCTGCCTCAAGTGGACTCTTCTGTAAAGGCTTCATGTTTTCAGACCCCTCCTCTTTCTCTGACTGCATCATTGTGCTAGCTCCAGCTACTTGAAGCCGACAGAAGCTCAGTTTAGTGACTATGGGCTGAGATCAGTACCATGATTTCTCTGATGAACACCAACTGCTGGTATTTTGTTTCAGCCGTGGAGCACACGTCTGTCTCCTCTGAGTATTGGGTCCAGTCTCGATGTCCGTCAGGTGTGATTATTCAGTGGGACTTCGTAGCACTGAGACTTGAAACATAGGTTTTCTAGAGGAAGCTTGCAAGCAAATCTATAGATCTTTGTGTGTATGTGCATATACAGTTGAAGCCATAAATCTACATACACTACATAAAACGGTATATAACCTTTTTTTTTTTCTCACTGTCTAACATTAAATCAGATTAAACTTTTACTGTTTTTGGTCAATTAAGATTACCTAAATTATTTCTATTTGCTAAATGCTGGAATAATGAGTAATAATTGAATAATGAATAATTTCATTAGTATTTGGTAGCATTGCCTTTAAACTGTATGACTTGGGTTTGGGTCAAACATTTTGGACATGCTTCCACAAGCTTCTCACAATAGTTTGCAGGAGTTTTGGCCCATTCCTCCTGGCAGGAACCGATGTAACTGAGCCAAGATCTGCATGAGAAAACGCATGAGGCTTTTATGCTTTTTCACACTCTGTGCAGCGTCTGTTTCCAAACTGCAGAGGGCAGTGTGGCACAAACACGTCTACCATAGTACTAAACTAGAGAAGAAGAAGTTGTTCATACAGTTTACTACATTTTTTTTTCACAAATTCCTCTTCTCTGCCAAGTTTGGCTGCAATTTTACACCAGGAATAGTAAATGACACGTTTATCAGGGTGATCTCTGTGTGACAAATCATATAAATACCAGGATTTGTTGTACTTCGGACAAGAGGAGACCCTGCTCATCCGCACGTCTCCATGCTAAAGTTAGAAATTTTCGGAGGAGCGCAACGTGGAAATTTCCCACCTGGAAAGGACTGAGAGAGGGAGTGAGGCTGTTAAAATGATGTCATTCGTCCACACGAAACTGCGTGGACCTCGCGGATGCGTCGAGCATAAATCAAGCTTTAGATGATGGTGATCTTTATCCGGGCTTCAAACTGCCCCAGTATAAGCTGGAGGTCAGTGTTTAATGAGATCCTAAGAGCCCTGAACCTGACTCCCTCTGCCGTTTGGCTGTGCCAAGAAATCCTGTCCATTAAAGTAATAAACAGTATCAGTAACAAAGGTCAGCCCTGATGGAGTCCAACCCTGAGTGGGAACGGGTTTGACATTCTGTTGGTAATACAAACCAAACTCTCACTCCAGAAATACAGAGATCAAAGAGCTGGAACAGCGGGCCATCAACTCCATATTCCCGTAGCACCCCCAACCATGATACCTCAAGGGACATGGTCAAAAGCTTTTCCCAGATTCACAAAGCACATGTGGACTGGTTGGGCAGACTCCAATGCCCCTCCCCCCTCTAGCAGTCTTGCTATATTTGCTTTTTTTTATTTTTATTTATTTATTTTTTTTGGTTAAGCAAAAATGAACTATCCAAAACTTTATGTACAGGAAAAGTCTGGATCAGATGAAAATCTGGCAACTGGTTCTTTAGTGGATTTGGAGACTCTTCAGGTCACTGGGATTAAAACTTAATTTACCTGAACTAATCAAATGACACTACATTCAACTGAAATCTGGATTGAAAACTCCAGATGAAGAGGTTTCAGGTTTGAGATGCAGTGATAACTGACAGATCTAGACTACTTTAAGATGCAGATTTTTAAAAGATCTGAATCCATGTCACAAGTAGAAAAAAGCTTTACTTTGGAAACATGGTGCTAACTACTGTCTCCTCCCTGGACCCTTTAAATACCTCAAAGGTCATGAAAAACTGAAAAATGAACTAAAACACGGGCACCAAGAACAGCTGTGTGAAAATACAACTGAATTTTATCACAAAGGACTAAAAAAATGAAGCAGAAAAGGTCAAAAAAAAAGAAAAAAAAGGAAAAAGGCGGGCCAGGCCCAAAGTGTTGGCTGATTTTTCTTCACAGTCACACTCCAGTTGCCGTAGTTACAACCAGTCAGTCCAATCAACACATTTGAACATCCAATTACCCCGCTGCCTTTTTCTCCATCACGTTTTCTCTCAGCGTTTTTTCCAAGCCATTGTTGGCTCTCTGATGTGTTTACTGTGCACACACACTTTGATGCACACCTCAGTTGGAAAAACAGCCTCATTTTCAGAGTACTACTATTCCTCCACCACCTCTAAACGTATAAACAGCTTTTCATCACTGCTGCTCTGGAAACCCTGAAATCCCTGCAGCATCCACTCTCACAGTGATTTTTAGCTCATTGTTTAAATTTTCATTTGAGTTTTAATTCAAGTTTCCAAAATTCAAAAGATCAGCTCACAAATTGCATTTTCTTTGGATGGTCCTGCACAAAAAGTGTGAAAATCAACCTGATCTGATGTAATAATTACTCTAACTTTTACAGCTGTCTGGGACAAAAGTTTCTCCTCAGACATTTGATGCAGTTTGAAGAATAATTGGATGCAATTAATCATTATAGACCCAGCAAACTTTGCAAAGTACAGCAAATAATAACCAAAAAAATGTTCTTTGTTTTATTTTTCTTCATTGAATGGATGCAAAAGAAAGTTTTTGAATGGACACTTTTACAGATTAAATTGGAGTGGCCGGTTGAAGACATGAGGGGAATGTGGTAAATAGAGTGTATGGAAAACTACAAATCTGTGTGTGTTAGAGCCAGAGATCAGTGCAACGAGGACTGTAGCCTCTGATGACAGGGTTCCTGTTCTGCATGGGTACATACAGAACAGGAACCAGAACAATCAGCCTGATTTCTTCAGACTGTGGAAGAGGAAGCAGGACAAACCCCCAAACAGAAACGCTCCAACAGGCCCTCTGCTGTGTCTCACCTATGACGATGGTGTTGTAAGACACTTGTTCTGTGTTGCGTCCATCATTGTAAAACGCCAGGTGCCAGATTCCTGTGACCAGGTACTGGATGAAGCCGGCCTCGTGCACGTTGACCGAGCGTGCATGTCTGGCTCCTCCGACAGACTCCTCCTCCTGCATGTGTCCTGTGTCACCATCACTGAGAGCTCGTTTTTCTTTGGAAATGAGGCGACTACCATCCAGGAGCTCCACAAAATCATACTGGAAGAGAGAAATACTCAGCGTTAAATACTCCAACTGCTAAAGTCACACAAACAACCACCTGTGTTGCCTTTTAGAGTTACTGAGTGCTGTGTTCTTCATTAGTGTTACCAGGATCAGCCTGAACAGAACAGCAGTGTAGGACGGAAAACCTGAAGAGAAACTTGTTGGGACCTTTAAGAATCTCTGAAGCAGTTTTCAGTGAGTCATATCATGCTATCCTTAAAAACTTTAGAAATGTAGCGCCATCAGCTGGCTGCACAGCGCTCTCTATCTCAATCTATTCTGTAAATAAATAAGAAATTTTTAAGCCTCATTGACTTCTGCTGCATGATGTTCTGTGAAACCCATAAATAATAATAAAAATAACAACAACAACAACAACAACAACAACAATAATAATAATAATAATAATAATTTTTTAATGGTTAATGTGGGTTGCTTGAACGTACTGCCTTCTTAGGTAAAAAGAGGGAAAAAAAGTCCTCTCCCAAAATCTGCAATAAAACCCACAACAGATTAATATTTTTCTACCTGTTTTGACCTCGCATAGTTCAATCAACTTTTGTCACAATCAAAAACATTAAATAATATAATCATCCATATCATTTTAGCCCTTTAACCTTAAAAAAAGACATAAAATAATTAATTTTTTATATATAAATGGGCTTGGGATTTTATTGAAGATCAGGCTCCAATATAATGATTTGTAATTACGTTTATTTAATTTTTTTGGTGTCAGATTCGTAATATAGTAGCCTTTCAAGTATATAGAGGACAAAATATCCCATTGAGGCCCTATACATTAATTATATGGAAAATAAATCATTTAATCTTTAATTTATTCATTTATTTTTCTTTCAGAAAAAACAGTGATAACAAATAAATAAACTGACATTTAAATATATATATATATATATATATATATATATATATATATATATATATATATATATATATATATATATATATATATATATATATCCATCCATCCATCCATCCATTTTCTGTACCGCTTCTCCTGTTCAGGGTCACGGGTGGCTGGAGCCTATCCCAGCTGGCTGAGGGCGAGAGGCAGGGTACACCCTGGACTGGACGCCAGTCAATCGCAGGGCTGACACAGAGACACAGACAACCATTCACGCTCGCACTCACTCCTACGGGCAATTTAGAATCTCCAATTGACCTAGTGAGCATGTTTTTGGACTGTGGGAGGAAGCCGGAGTACCCGGAGAGAACCCACGCATGCACGGGGAGAACATGCAAACTCCACACAGAAAGGCACACCGTGCCCGAACCGGGATTCGAACCGGCGACCTTCTTGCTGTGAAGCAAGAGCTCTAACAGCTGCGCTACCGTGCAGCCCTATATATATATATATATATATATATATCATAGCAGTCTCTGTGAGAGGATATTTCTTTCCTATATATATATATATATATATATATATATATATATATATATATATATATATATATATTTCATAGCAGTCTCTGTGAGAGGATATTTCTTTCCTCTAATTTCCTCAAAGGGTAAAAATATGCCCCGAGTATATCGCCTAGTATAACTTATGAAAGAAATTGAAAATTTTATTTTAAGATTAAGAGAAAAACAAGTCTCCCAAAAATCATTCTATATGAAGTAAAACAACCAAAGTTATGGCCAAAAATCAAGCGAAGAATCGGCCCTGATTACCCCTGAGCTTTAAAGAAACTGATTCTCTTGTAATCACTGCAGAAATGATGGGAGGTCTTTGTTCTTTCATTAACTGAGATTTGTCACACTTTATGAGCAGAGTTTACCAACAGGTTTTTATCAGCAATATAAATACAGGACCCCATTAGAGTAAAGAATAACATCTTTAACTGTTTCAGGTCTTAATTTAAATCTGTCTGAAACAGCATCAGATATCCTTCCTGTGACCCCCTGCAGCAGTCCTCTGTGAAGGGTTAATGTGACCTCCCTGTAGTCAGTACGTGTTGATGAACTTGTTCAGAAAGTCTTTCATACCAGTCTTCAGTCTGAATTACTCTGAGTGTTCTTTTCATAAACTTGAACTGAGGAGGAGACATTTAGAACTGCATCTTAAGAGGTTAACACAGAAAACACTCGACTCTTTTCTCAGCATGAAGAATTGTTGCTCAGACAAGGCTGACAATCTGCACAATGAGAAATGAAGAGATCTTAGATAGATTAGGTTATGACAAGGACACACACACACACACACCCAGCCTTTTATCTAAAGTGTGAACACTGAGCTGTGATAGTGAAGGCATTGTATGAAGCTGTCTCTTAGAGATAAGTGGATTAATCTCCTGATAGAAGACACGATCCAGCACACAGAGATGTAAGTCGAGTCATTAAAGGGATAGTTTAAGGTCTGTAAGAGGCTTATCTGCTTCATTATGGACTCAGGATCCATAGAGTACTTGACCCAGACACGCTGGAAAAGTTGCAGAGAGGATTTAAGGTTTTGACATTCTATGAGGCAGAAATGTTGAGGCTTTTAGTATTTTTTGAAAATAAAGCTATTCTGCATGGTTCCTTCAATACCATGTCAGAGTTGTAAAAAAAAGGTGATGAATGATCAAGTTTTGAAACCCTTTTTACTGAATTAACATGAGAAAACTCTTAATCTGCTTCAGTTTGAGGAGGCTGAAGCTCATTTTTAACACAGCTCATGTTATAAGCAGTAAACCTGATGGTGGTGTCCTACATCAGTTAAACTTCCACTTTTCATGTGCTCATATCTCCTCACACCCCTAAAATGGTGTATACATATATATATATATATATATATATATATATATATATATATATATATATATATATATATATATATATATATATATATATATATATACTTTTCTTGTGCTCATATCTCCTCACACCCTAAAAAGGTGTATATATATATATATATATGTGTGTGTGTGTGTGTGTATATATATATATATATAAATATATATATATATATATATATATATATATATATATATATATATATATATATATATATATATATATATATGAATTTCTTTTTAACTCAGATGTTTAGAAGGTATAAGGATAATGAGTTCATCCAATCAGAGGCACAGTTGGCTCAAGTGACTGACAGGTGCCCTATAACTGTTAAACAGGAAGCTAGACGTCTGCGTCATATCCAATATGGCCTCTACTGACATCATATCAGCTTCATTGTTCTGCATCAGGAACTGGAGGAGACTTTGGACATAAAGAAATGAGACTGTTTTTTGTCACCGGGCTCCACTCAGATTCTCTACTGCACAGAGTCTGGCTGCTGAATGGCGGCACCTCTGACAGGAGTACTTAAGCTTCAAAACCGTACAATGGTGAAAGGTCACGCTGTCCCTTCTTTATACAGTCTCATAAACACATTCAAGTGTGTGTTTGGAGGACCAACCTGTGTGTGAGAGGGCGGTATGCCTTTGCGTCCATACACCCCAACGAGTGCGTCTTTCTGAACGGAGATGTTGAACTTTAAAAACTGAGGCTGGTCGATGTACAACTGGGACCTCCAAAACACACCTGAGAAAAAGAAGGAGGAAGAGATGGAGTCAAAATCACATGACCTCCACATGAAACAGGCGATAATACATCACTGAGTCTTTTTGTTGAGCTTCAAGATAGCACATTTAAACCAGAGAACAGGATCAAAAATGGATAATTTATTTCTGTGAATGGATTTTATTTCACCTTAGAGCACAATTTGAGTAGGAACCTGTGATCTTTCCCCTCGTATCAGCCTGGGAAGGAAAACCAACCCGTTTATCTGTGTCTAACTAACCTGGAGGGATGTCTTGCAGTGCTCGTCTCCCTACGTCCACCTCTCCTATGTCGATGGTGTTGTTCTCTAGAAGAAACATTTTACCTGCACAGAAAAACAAAAACAGAGAAAGATGATTAACAAAGATAAAAATGTTTCTTTTCTTTGCAGTCCTTGATTTGGAAAAGAGGTAAGAAGCAGAGGTTAAATGTGGGTTTAAGGGACCCAAATCAGCACTTAAATGAAGCACTTCAGTAAACCAGACAAAATTAAAGTGACAGAATGAGGACAAATGGAAATCGTTGTTTATTAATTTTTCTGTAACCATCTTTTTAGAGAGAAATAATATTTATATTATGCTAAAAATAAGTATACACTGACATAGAGTGAGCATATTCTGACAAAGACAACAGAGTAGCATTATAAACAGTATATTTATTTTAAAAAACTATAACCTAAACATTAATAATACTTGATAATATTGGTCTTGATGGTTTGAAATCATATTAAATATCATTTTTTTTACAGTGTAGTAGACTGATAAAACCAGATTCAGAGGAACTTTTGCGTGATTTCAGAGATTTTATGAGCAGCATTGGTTACTCCCAGGGGTTCCAAACTTTTTCTGCTCAAGACCAAGGGCCACCATTCAGTAGAGAAAAATGAAGCCTATGCTAAAGTGCTAATAGTTGCTGTTTACATAGAATCCACTAGAGGCTGGCTGCAGAAAGAACGGAAGTCACGTACACATTAACCCAAAAAAACAGACTTTTACGACATTAAAAAGCATATTTACAACCCAGTTCAAAACACAGCTTGGGCCTGAAACGCTAATTTCGGTATAATTTCGGTATCTGCACACTGTACAGTGAGGGAATTTTTCTTCTAACTCAGCGGTTTATTAGATATTAGGATTACAAGTTTGTCCAATCAGAGGCTCAGCTCAGCTAACATGACTGACGGGCGCCCTGTAGCTGTTAGAAAGGAAGCTCAAAGTCTGCGTCATATCCAAGATGTCCGCGTCCAAAACTGGCTTCATTTGTATCAGGAACAGATGGTGACGTCGCAGACACTACATCCATATTTTATACAGTCTATGGGCAAGACC